>JAYESA010000013.1:85831536-86431536 GCA_036927795.1 Iris macrosiphon
TTGTAAGGCATGCGCTCTTATCCCACACCAGTCCCGATAGTTGGACCATCCCCTGGTGGCTTGTTCGAGAGTATGCTTCAGAAAAATATAAGATTCTATGAAAATATATGTATAGGATCTTGCCCACCCACGCATCCTCCCTCCCCAGCCCCGAATGAATTGTCAGAGTATACTAATTTGTGTTGTTGTTGTCTCCTTTGGACTAGTGAGAATAGTTTCACATTGACTACACCACCAAGTGAGTATTTTAATATAATATTTTGTATGAGTTGATGTGTGCACATAGGATATAGTGGGGCACATGGATGTCATGCGGGGATGTTTTCATAGGAGAAAAAAGAATTAACTCTTCAAAGAAATTATTTATGCTTTTTGTCATTCTCTTGAAAAAATTCTCTTAGGAGCTACGCGACTCGGACTCGGACTCAAAGTGGCACTTTGTTGGCGCACTTTGCACTTAGCACGTCAGCATCGACGCATGGCGCTTGTGCGCATTTGATGCGCGGGTGCTGAGTAGGCGCATGAGCGGGTGTTGTGCGGGCACATGTGCGGGCGTATGCACAGGCATGTGCGGGCGTATGCGCAGGCATTGCGCGGCTTTGCGCTGTTGTGTGCATGGACGCGTGGGCCGCTGCACTGCTAGCTTATGCACGCAGGAGAAGTTCAGTTGAGCTGTTATGCGCATATGCGTAGAGCGCTGTTGGCCCATGAACCCACTGATTGCGGGATTTTACGGTTATGGAAAGATATGATCAGTTATTCAGATCCATTTTTTGTAGGATTTGAATTTAAATTGTTCCTATATTTTCATGACTGATTGGCGACTAGGGTTTCCACCCTCTCTCTATAAATATTCTCTTCGTAGCCTCTTTGAGAACTTACTTCGAAAATAGGGAGACGAAGAGAGATTATGCTGCTGTCGTCATTGGAGTCCAAGGAGTTCGTGCAAGTCCAGGAAAGATGTGACAGCGATCGTTCCAGAAGTTCTACGTGAACTTGCTGGTTCCTGGGAGCAAATCGTATGGGGCAAAACTTGCTTTGAGCAACGGTGATCTTCATCCTCCCAACAAACAGAGATCATTCTTCTCCTTCCTCTTCTCTTCTTTTAATCTAATTTGTCCGTCTGCAACTGCGATTGCAAGGAAGAAAAGAGATAGTTTTTTTTATTATTGTTTTTGTTTCAACAAGTTGTAATCAGAATCATTATATAGTTGTTCGTTGGATCGAGGAATATCAGTGAGAAAACTTTTGTGTGAACTCCTGATCTCGACTTCAACTTTTGGTTCTTCTATTTTTTATTAAGCCTCGGGACTAAAATCTTAAAGTAAGATCCGAGTAAGATGAAGAACAATCGTGCAAGTCTTCTCGACACAAGTTTTAATAAACTTGAGAAGTTTGACGGAGAGCATTACACTATCTGGAAGAGAAATGTCAGCCTGAATCTTCAACTCGTAAACGTGGTTACGTGTTGACAGATACTGAGCATGTTATTCCAGAGGCTGATGATGCTACTGTTCGGACGATTGTCAATGTAACTACTGCACAAAATAATTGGAATAGAGACAACAACCTCTACAAGTTGCTGATTCTGACTCCATGAAAAATACTCTAGCGGAGTCATACATCAAGAATGATCATGCAAAGGATGTTTGGGAGTCACTAGAAAATCACTACAAGGAGAATGAGAACCGCAACTGTCACATCCCAGAACCAGAATACTAGAGAGCGGGGGCAGACAAAGCCAGCTACGTATACCAGAGTACTCTATACCCCGAGATACGGTCACGGTTGTCTAGACATATGAGGGTTTACTCTACAATCCATCAGGCAAAAAAGGGTCAAGAATCCTAGGTGTCTCAATCTCAATCAAGCAATAAGTTTACAAGATGTATTATCATCAACATATAATAGTAAGGCGTCCCAAACTATACATACCCAGATGATCATGAAGTTAGTTACCAAAATAAAGAACTAGCAAAGTACAATGTTACATGATCAACTCTAGCTATAATCTAGAATATGCTTTAGATGTAGGCCCGCAGGCTATAATGTCAAGTCCTAAAACACGAGCTAAACACGTTCTCGGTGGTTAAACACCTCAAAAGAATAATTATACAAGATCAAGTGGGTGATGAAAGAAGAACCCACTCATGGCCCGGGTGCTCCTGATGTTCACCATCTTAAAGCAGAAAGTACGAAAGATCTTGCGGGCATACTCCGATATCTGGCCATACAAAACCAGTGGGGTCAGACCACAAAACAGCAAGTACCACAAAGGAGCCAAACTTATAAACTAAAACTAGCATGCAGACAAAAATCAGTAAGAATAGCAGGTAAAGTGATAGTTAAACAGTTCTGGAGTATTTAAACAAGGATATCTGGAATCAGTACTCCGGTTACCATTTTAGGATAAACTGCTAATTTAAATCAGGATATGACTAGACTATTAACCAAGCAATCACGGCCAATCATGTCCTACAACATGCTAACATTAGCTAACTAGGGTTATCACAATCATAGTTACTAACACATGCAGTTTCAGATTCCTTATAGCCACATGCCCTGCAGACTATCTTGGTTATCCAGACGAACGGGTACATAGTATAGGTTTATCATGTATAATTATTTTCTTGACTTTTTTGGTAGTGCAACACTCGTCGATGTGCTGAAAGTGTGCCCCTCGCAACGGAGAGCTCCAAATCCATCAAGTGTCGTTGGGATACAGGAATTGTATGTAGCCAGAAAATCTTTCTAGATGCTATCTAGATTATTATTCTAGTTATTATCCTGGACGATTATCAAGGATTCTCGACCATGGTGCTCAGGAATCTGCCTTAGACATAATAAAAGATAGGACAATAGCTTGACGAGTACAATCAAAATTAACCACGGGGATACATGTCATGCAATACAGGTGCTACTAATAGCCTTGATCAGGACAGTTATAGGAATTCTCGTGTCATGGGTGTGCTACGTCGAGCCACTATCAGGATTATCAGTACATTATCAGGATTATCAAGGGTGTGCTACGTCGAGCCACTATTAGGAGTATCATGATCAGGAGTATCAGTATTATAAGTACAATATCAGGATTATCATTACAGTATCAGGATTATTATTTTCATGTCAAGATTCAGGAGTTCATTTATTGTGTACAATTACTAGATCATGTCAGAAAATTAAGATCAATATCGAGAATGTCATATTCAGGAAATAACCATGATTAACTAAAATAACAAGATAAAAGAGAACTAGAGAATCATCAAAAGTTAAGCATATTAAAGAGAATACTGGTATACAGGTGCATAAATTATCAATTCAGGGTTGGCACATAAAATCAGGCAAGAAAATAATATCCGCGCACAATGGGTCAAAACCAATATTGGCTCACAAATGGCCAAAAAGAGTATTGGTGCACAAATGGCTAAAACCAATTTTGGCGCATAAATCACTAATCCGGGCAGTTCTGACGCACTTTGATACAAAAGTGCTCCGAGCAAAATGTGGCGCATAAATCATACTAAAGAGCACTTCTAGGAGCTTGACGCATAATGATAGAAGTGCGCGAGCCAGGAGCTTGGCACATAAATCTATCATTGGCGCACAAATGAAAGTACCCAAGCTATGACCATGGTGCACTTTTATCAAGTATGCCAGTAGTGAGGTTTGACGCACAAACAAGCATAGGAAGGTCTACTAAAAGACAACACATAAGTTCCAAGACATGGCACAGCAGTCAAGACAACTATGTAGTCGAGAACACAATTATCGAGAATGGTCAAAAGTCATTGCTTAGTCATTAAGTAATTACGAAGGGCTACAAAGTGCGTCATCTCTGGAGAATGCCACATAGTGCGCCAACACAACAAAGTATGCCATTCTCCAGAAGCGACAAAGTACGCCAGTAAGGAAAGTTTTACCAAAGTGCACCAACTCTACAATATCTACAAAGTGTGCCAACTTGGCTATTTAAACAGTGGCGTACATTCTTGATGACTTGCAGACCCATTCAAAAGTACGCCAAGTAGGATTGGAGTACTTTTGAAGGAATTAACATATTACAAAACGTACGTAGGAGTAGAGAAGTACGCTCAGAGTACTCAACATATCTTGGCACACTTTCTAAGGAATTTGTGAAACACACACAAGTGCGCTCACTGAAACATTGCTTTATGCGACAAGGGTTTCCTGCGTATTTTTTGTATGCATTCTTAGGCCAATTTTGCATTCTCCGACTTGCTGTTCTCGGGTTTCATGAGCAATCCAATTCAAGAAAAATAAAATCATCAATGAGACAAGTTCTAAGTGTTACCCAAAAATAAAATCGATCAAATGATTAAAATAAGTTATGCTAAGAATCAAAGCAAGATCCATGGTTGTTCCTTCGGTTGGCAAGATATACTTGCCTACGGTCAAGTTCTAGCCTAATACCAACACCACCAAGGTCACCCATGGCCAAGACCAAGCTCGACTGTTGCTCTCTGCTTGGGAAGAAATAAAAAAAGAAATAAAAAAAATGAAAAGAAAAGTAGAGGAAAGAGAATGGGATTGCTTAAATAGGAAGAGCTAGGATTGAAGGCCATTGGATCATAATCAATGTCCCTCACCCGGGTTTATCACAATCACACACCAAGAAAATAAAGAGACAAACAGTCCAAAGCATGCAACTAAAGAAAACTTACAAAAATAATCTAAACAATGCATGAATGGCATAAAGCATTATGTAAGCAATTAAATAATAAATGAGCTATACATGTATAATATGCGTATATCGGGTACGTATACTAAAACAGTGAGATGAGTCTCACAACAACAAAATATATGTGACCAAAAATGTCTAGAAGATGCGATTTGAGAACGACAAGATGATGTTGCCTTAAGTCAAGAAATTTATCAAGTTACGTCAAAAACTTGAGGATGATGGCATGCCCGCTTTCGTCGTGGGGGGTATTGTCACTAAGCTCTCACCTGGATAGAGCAACTTTATTATGGACATGCACCGGAAGAAGATGGAGGTTAATCTTGAACTCCTACTCACTGGATCCATGTTGAAGATGAGCCGAGAGCTCAAAACAAGGTGGACACGCTGTCCAACCAGTTGGCGAAGGCTAACTTGGTGCATGGTGCTAATTCCAATGGGAAGAAGAAGGCTTCTTATAACAAAAAAAAAAGACTTCAACCATCTGAAGGTGAAGTCGGCTTCGTTCAAGCCGAAGCCTAAGCCTAAGCCTAAGCCCAAGTTAGACATGACTTGCTTTAACTGTGGCAAGAAGGGCCACTACCAGAAAGATTATAGATTCAAGCCCAAACAGACAGAGCAATGTGAGCCTAACAAAGGCACTATGATTGCACAGGTTGTTACTACTGGTATAGACACTAACTGGTGGGTGGACACTGGCGTATCCTGACATTGTTTGCTCAAAGAAGGAGTTGTTCACCACCTATAAACCTATATCTGAGAAGGTCATGGTGGCAAACTAGGCACAAGCTAAAGTACTTGGGACCAGAACGGTGGTACTGAATCTGACTTCGAGAAAGTTGCTAACATTTCAGGATGTAAAGTACGTACCAGTGATAGCTAAGAACTGGTCTCAGGAATTTTTCTCTGCAACTTAGGCTTGAGGATAGACATCAATGCTAGGAAGATGGTGATCATACTTCAGAAAAGTATTCTGCACCAAAGGGATGTTCAAACTTCAGCTTGGAACTCCTACTAATAATGTTAATGCAGTATCTTCTTCTAGTTATTCTCTTGAGTTATGGCACAATATATTAGGATATATTCATTGTAAAAGGATAAACAAAATGTCTAGTCTAGGACTTATCTCTAAATGTGGGGGTAAGGAGGTGGAGAAGTGTGAGTTCTGTACGCAGACAAAGATCACAAGAAAAATCGTTCAAACAGGTAAACCTAAGCACATATCTTCTGGAGTTGGTGCACTCAGATATCTGTGACTTCAAACAGTTCTCTACAAAGGCCAAGATAAAGTATTTTATTACATTCATCAACAACTGCTCGAAGTCCGTATTTGTCTATCTGTTCAAGTCAAAAGATAAAGCATTCGAGAAGTTCAAGGAGTTCAGGGCTAAGGCTGAACGTCAAATATGACAACAACTCAAGAGACTCAAAAGTGATCGAGACGGAGAGTATAGGTCTATTGAATTTGTATCGTTCTACAAAGAACATGGAATTGTCAAGAGACAACTGTTCCGTATTCTCCTCAATCAAATAGAGTAGCTGAAAGGAAGAACATTGCATTGACATAGATAATGAATTCAATGTTGTTGACTGTGGGTCTTCCAAACTGCTTATGGGGAGAAGCTGCGCTCATGGCTACTTTTATTCTGAACAGAGTGTCGTACGCAACATCTGATGTCACTCCTCATGAACTCTAGTTCAAAGTCAGACCCAACTTGAATGTCATTCAAGTGTGGGGGTGTCTGGTGTATTTGAAGCTTTTGGACATGAAGATTCAGAAGCTGGGTACGAGGACTACAAAGACTATCTTCCTGGGTTATGCTGAGAAGAGTGATGCTCATAGGTTTCTTGATATAGCGTCAAATCATATCATCTAATCTCGTGATGCAGAATTCTTTGAAGATAAATTTGCAAGGCACAAGAATATTGTTATCACGAATATTCCAGAGAATAATATGAGTGCACATGAGGCTAACGCTTCCAATGAAGATATAGTCCAAGAGAAAGTTGCCATTCCAGAGACAACATTCGAACCAAAACTCGTAGAACCAGTGTCTAAGCAAGTGAGGAGACAGGACTTCGAAGATAGTTTCGTCAACTATCATATGGAAGCATATCCGCTTACCTATGATGAGGCGATGAAGACCATAAACACTATCTTCTAGAGGAAGGCTATAAGATGATGAGTATGAATCAATAACCTCCAATAACGCTTGGGTGTTGGTCAATCTGCCTTAAGGAGCTAAACCAATCGGATGCAAGTCGATCTTCAAGAAAAAGATGAAGTCCGATGGAACTATTGATAAGTTCAAGGCAAGGATGGTAGCCAAGGGGCTTTTCTTAAAAGCATAAGATCGACTACTTTGACATATATGCTCCAGTAGTGCGGATGACGACCATTAGGATGTTGATTGCTCTGAGTATAATTCACAAGCTAATTATTTATCAGATGGATGTTAAAATAACATTCCTGAATGGAGAGTTGACTGAAGAGGTTTACATGCAACAACCAGAAGAATTTGTCGTCAAAGGGCTGGAAGACAAAGTCTGCAAGTTGGTAAAATTATTGTACGATCTGAAGCAAGCTCCCAAGATGTGGCATAAGAAGTTTGATAAAGTTATAAGATCAAACGGCTATAGAGTCAGTGAGACGGACAAGTATGTTTACACAAAGTTCGTTGACGGGAGAGGAGTCATCATTTGTCTATACATGGATGACATATTGATTCTGGGTACGGATCTAGCACATATCATTGAGACAAAGAAGTTTTTCTCATCCAAGTTCAGTATGAAGGACTTAGGAAAAACTGATATTATCCTTGGGATAAAGATCATCCAAACGGACACTAGAGTAGCTCTGTCACAGTCTCATTATATTGAGAAGATGCTCACATATGGATATCAGGATCTTCCAGGGTTCGATACTCCGTACATATGTGACAAAAAGCTGAAGCCAAATCCAAGAGAAAGTGTCAGACAGTTGGAGTACTCAAGCATCATCGGTAATTTGATGTATGCAACAACTGCCACAAGGCCTGACATAGCTTTCCCGTAGGGATGCTTAGTCGGTTCACGAGCAATCCAGTTGTTGAGCACTGAAAAGTTGTAAAGAGAGTAATGAGATATCTCAAGAGGACTCAGAAGTATGTACTATACTACAACGATTATCCGACAGTAGTGGAAGGCTTCAGTGATGCAAGCTGGTGTTCAAAAGTAGCGAGCGAAAGGTCCACAGGAGGATACGTCTTCCCCATGGGTGGAGCTGCTATATCGTGGAAGTTGAACAAGCAGAAAAGGCTCTCTTATTCTACGATGGAATTTGAGTTCTATGCACTAGCGGCTGCAGCAGATAAAGCATAGTGGCTTTGGGAGCTCATGTATAATCTTCAAGTGGTTGGTGTGCAGATTTTGATGGTACCGATATATTGTGACAATAAGATGACTACAGCGGTTGCATCAAATAATCTCTTCAATGGTAAGAAGATGATTGTGGCACGTTCCAGTCCCAAAATATTGAGGGACTAGACACGTGGCAATGGCCAGCAGCACACCGATGGACAAACCCAATTTAATGGATCCATCGGGGTGTACTTAAGCTGTAATACAGGAATAATGGTCTACTAATCTCATCCACAGAATGAATATATCAATATCAACAAAAGAAAATAATATCATCATCAAATCACAAGTAAATCAATCGGGGAACAATCCGATAACAAGTCTGATACAATTGTCAAGATACAGAAATAAAGATAACAACTGCAAATACTGAGTATGGATAAAGCATATACTCAGAAGATATCCTCAGGGATCACTCGTCTACTGGATCAGGTACTGCTCCAATGCCTGCTCCTGTTCCGGCTTCTGCTCCTGCTAATGCTCCTGTCCCGTATACCTCGGGATAGATATCCTCTGCTAACCCTGGGGACATAATCCAGATCCAGGTCCTCAGGGGACATAGCAAGGTATAAAATAACTCAATCCATAAATAATGTAGTGCAGCAATAAATGAACAATAGGGTAAACTATATAACCAGCTAAGTGAAATGCAAGATGAGAGCATCACTAAAACTCAGGCTGAGACCACTACAAGCTCGGTGTTGGGGAGCCGGTAGAAGTGATATCACTAGTAGAGTGCCTAGCTCTAATGTAGAGTCTAAGGCCTCACAATAATATCTCACTAGTAGAGTGCCTAGCTCTGATGTAGAGTCTAAGGCCTCACCATAATAAATATATATATAAATCAGCCTGTAGCCTATGTGTCTCTCCCCACCCAATGTAATCACACATCTCATGTCCATGACACGCAAGATCATATCTAATGCAGCAAGTCATAATAAGATCTGAGAATATAGTGTCTATATCATGAAACCTGTATCCTAAACAGAATCACCATGAATATCTCAGGAAGATTCTGTCTCATGAATGGTGTCAAGTGCCCTAGGTTATAATGTACTTGATAAGGCAAGTACTAGAATGTATAGGGTCTCGATATCCAGGTCTAGGTGACGTTACACATCTCCGCGTACGGGGTTGGCACCCGACTATTAATCGGACGCTAAGTAAAGTCACACAGTCCTAGGTTAAGCATGTACAACATATAAATAAATCAAGTAAATATGTAACAAAAACTGCAATATTGGCAAGGTACACTTGCTTGGGGTTTTGGCTCCAACTGTAGCTCTGATCTCAGTGGGATTTGCTGATACTCCTCCGGTTACTGTAATAAACATCACCATCAGATTCAAAAAAAATTAAACAGCTAGAAATGCCTGTCCTTGAGTCCAATTTGGACACAGGGGCAAAAATGACAGTTTTTTGTCAAAGCGGGGTCCACATGTGGCCCGCTTCGCACCGAAAATGTGTCAGAGACAATATTCTCTAAATTTATCAAACTTAGTGTCAACAAGTCCAGAACGATGATACGAACCCAACAGAACTTCCAGAACTGGATTCTGATGAGCCGTTCACAAAATCGCCCGTCAAGTGGAGCCGCGGGGCCCACGATACGCGATTTTGTCAATGTTCTCAGAATCAAACCAAACTTGGGTCACAGGACCAGCGTATTGCTACGAGTCCGATGGAGCAAGTTTCGTTTCAATCCGACGTGTGTACACAAAGTTACAATGAGATCTAGAACAGGTCGATACGGGACGTTGTCGGCGGATACGCGTTGATTCCGGTGTGCACGCACATCCAAAATCAACTTCTGTGAAATCTCACACGTCCGTATCAATGGCGCGCACCTTTCGGTGAAGACCGCACGCGACCAAGTCATCCCGTTTGGCGGGGCATACTCAGTTCTGGGGGAAAACGAGATATTGATTTTCTTGTTTTGGATCGCTGTTTGCGATCGCCACAGTATGCGACACACCGAATGGGTTGTACGGGCATCGAGAGGGTTACGCAGTCTATGCATCACAACAGACAGAACAGAAAATGGGGCAGCGAGGAAAAAGAAAAGGATACCTGAACAAGGCTACGCAGAACTGGGTTTCTCGTGTCCGCGAGGAGACACGACACACCGCGACACAGTACTGTACTGTGCTAGGGTTAGGGTTTCGATCGCCGGAGACGACGGAGCTGGCCGAAGCTTTGCCGGAGGAGGGTCTGGGGGGCAGGGCTTCGCTGGAGGGAGGTGCTGGTGTCGGCTCGTCTCGTCGGAAGCGGCTCAGGCGGAGCTCCGGGTCGGTTGAGCTCAGGCGGCGGGTGACGAGGCAGGGGGAGACGTCGGGGCTCGGGTCGAGTGGCTGCGGGTCGGGGAGAGGGCGGAGGACGGCGAAGGGAGAGGGCTTCGCCGGAGACGACGGTGGTGGAGGAGAGTAGGAGGAGGAGAGGGCGGCAGAACGGGGTTTTATAGGGAGAAAGGGAGGCGGAGCGTCGACCGGTGCGGGGAGAGGAGAGGATGAGCTGGGCGGTCACGGAGTAGGCAGAGCGGCGGCGGTTGCGGAGGCGAAGCGGCGGCTGGGAGGCGAGGCGCCACGGCGGGTCGGCCGACGGAGACAAAGCGGCATCGGGTCGGGGAAGAGAAAGGGTTAGGCGGTTACGGGTCGGGTCAGCGGGTCGGGTCTGAGGGGATCCGACCTGATCCGCTAAAGCATGAATGCGGGTTCGGGTACTCGGGTTTCGGGTCGACGGGTTAGACCCGGATCCGACCCGCAGGGTTTGGGTTGGTTCAATTGAACCTGGTCCGGTTCGGGTTGGTTTGGTTTGGTTCACAAACCGGGTTTATTTTTAGGGTTTATTTTGGTTTATTTAAAACTTAGTTTTTAGGTCTTTAAAAATATTTTCGGGGTCCAATAAATTCTCGAAAAATTACCCTATGTCTAATTTTTTATTTTTCACTAGAAAATATTATTCTCATAATATTTTAATATTATTTAACATTATTTAAAAATTATTTAATTACAAAATACCTTAGTTTTAATTACAGAAAATTTTTAGAAAATTCCAAAAAAATTGTAGAAATCTATTTTAAAAATTCCTGAAAAAAATCAGGGGATTTACAATCTATCCTCCATAAGAGGATTGCGTCCTCGCAATCAAAGAATAACCGATCAACAGAGATGACACGGTTGTAAACATTGTTCGAAGCACATCACGATCAAGGATGAGGGTTTAAGAAAAATACATAGGAAAAAATCATTTTCCTAAGCATTAAAAGTTATACAATTTCCTGGATGAAGAAAATCTAGAAGACTACAGTTTAGAAAAAACTAGGTTATCACTTATAAAACATACTAAGTTATCAATTATTAGCAAGTTGAAAATTACTAGGTTAAGGCTGAGGTCACGAACCAACAGGCACGAACTAAAGCAATACTAGAAACGGATAACTATAAAAAACTTACGCGCATTAGCTAATCCACGAGTCTGTGCATTTTCCAAGGTCATCGCGAAAGCTTGTCCGCATCCTTGCGGTCGATTCCTCTGCTGCTGCTGAGCCTGCTGGAAGAGTAGTGCCTGGGGTATCAAAGGTGGCCTCGGCTGATACCCTCCTGGAGGTGGTGGTATGACTCTTTCAACTCCCGTTTGTGGTGCTTCCAATGCTGGATAGGCTGGCCTCGGCACTGGTAAAGCTTCTTGATGAATCATCAGTGTTTCTCCTTGATGTGTTGTGCAATTTCTTGCTAAGTGTTGTCTGGATCCGCAAATTAAGCACATTCCCAGCTTGCGTCTGCATTCTCTTTCGATATGGCCTATCTTGCCACAGTAGTAACAAGTAGGAAGGAATGAGGCTCTTGGTGCTGCTCTCGATAGTGGATTTATCTGTTGACGCTTTGCAGACTCCCCTTGTGCTACTATGGTTGGTACGGATGTGGAAGGCCGCTTCAGGTTGGTCTCTCTCCTGATGACGCGCTCCATGCGTCGGTCTGCTGCAAGGACGTCCGAGTAAGAAGTAGGTGCAACGGATCCGATCAGTCTCTGTAACTCAAAGTTTAGTCCATCGAAGAACTTCTCAGCCTTCTCTTCTTCTATCGGGATCAAGGTAGGGCGAAACGACTTAGACGAATGAACTCAGCGTTGTAACCCTCCATCGTTAGATTATCTTGAGTGAGGCGATTAAACTTGTCCCGAAGTTCTGATCGAGCGATGGATGGAATATACATCTCCTGAAAGAGTCTGGAGAACTCCTCCCAAGTAACTCGGTCTGGTCTGAGCCATGTCTCCTCAGATAGCCACCAGTGATGTGCATTGTCCGTCAATTGCATTCTGACGGCAGTCATCCAACGTTTCCGTGGAAGCTCAGCTGCTTCTAATTGATGTTGTGTGTTGGTGAGCCACTCCTGAACTTCTGTGGGCTCCTTTTTGCCTGATAAGGTACGGGGCTTCAGCTGGCGGAAATCAGTAATAGAGCCCGTCGTTAGCCATCGTGCTGGTAATTCTTCCTGCTCCAGTGCGGTTACTAGGCTGCTCCTCAAGTTCTCTACCTCATGACGCAGAGCCTCTTGTTGAATTTGTTGCTGAGCTTGCATCATTGCATATATCATTTATAATGTCTGATGCCCGTTCATAGCCTGTCCTTGTGAAAATATGGGCATTGGTGGTGTGAACTGTGGCGTAGGTGGCATGTCGTCTTGCCGATCTCTTGAGGTATCTTGACTGTTTTGTTGTTCTAGTTGACCTCCACCAACAGGTGTTACTTCCTCTTCGTTGGTTACCCCAGCATCTTGTGGTGATCTTGCAGGAGTCTCGTTGTTTGCTCGTGGATCCATTACTCTGCATTCAAAATAAACAATAAGAGGCGCACATGAATCAAGGCAGGATGCAAGTCAAGAAATAAATTCGAATACGATATAGATGTCAAGAACGATTCAAGCAAGTGGATGGGATCCTAAAAGCATATCCTATTCTTATTGCAGTCTTGCTCGGTCCCTAAGTTGAAACCGAAGCAATTTAGTCGTTGACCAGCATAGGCCACCACAAAAACTATGTCACGCCCCAGTCCCAAAATATCGAGAGACTAGACACGTGGCAATGGCCAACAGCACACACCGATGGACAAACCCAATTTAATGGATCTATCGGGGCGTACTTAAGTTGTAATACAGCAATAAGGGTCTACTAATCTCATCCACAGAATGAATATATCAATATCAACAAAAGAAAACAATATCATCATCAAATCACAAGTAAATCAATCGGGGAACAACCCGATAACAAGTCTGATATAATTGTCAAGATACAGAAATAAAGATAACAACTGCAAATACTGAGTATGGATAAAGCATATACTCAGAAGATATCCTCGGGGATCACTCGTCTACTGGATCTGGTACTGCTCCAGTGCCTGCTCCTGTTCCAGCTTTTGCTCCTGCTAATGCTCCTGTCCCGTATACCTCGGGGTAGATATCCTCTGCTAACCCTGGGGACATAATCCAGATCCAGGTCCTCAGGGGACATAGCAAGGTACAAAATAACTCAAGCCATAAATAATACAGTGCAGCAATAAATAAATAATAGGGTAAACTATATAACCAGCTAAGTGAAATGCAAGATGAGAGCATCACTAAAACTCAGGCTGAGACCACTACAAGCTCGGTGTCGGGGAGCCGGTAGCAGTGATATCACTAGTAGAGTGCCTAGCTCTAATATAGAGTCTAAGGCCTCACAATAATATCTCACTAGTAGAGTGCCTAGCTCTGATGTAGAGTCTAAGGCCTCACCATAATAATTATATATATAAATCAGCCTGTAGCCTGTGTGTCTCTCCCCACCCAATGTAATCACACGTCTCATGTCTATGACACGCAAGATCATATCTAATGCAGCAAGTCATAATAAGATCTGAGAATATAATGTCTATGTCATGAAACATACATCCTATACAGAATCACTATGAATATCTCAGGAAGATTCTGTCTCATGAATGGTGTCAAGTGCCCTGGGTTATAATGTACTTGATAAGGCAAGTACTAGAATGTATAGGGTCTCGATATCCAGGTCTAGGTGACGTTACACATCTTCGCGTACGGGGTTGGCACCCGACTATTAATCGGACGCTAAGTAAAGTCACACGGTCCTAGGTTAAGCATGTATAACATATAAATAAATCAAGAAAATATGTAACAAGAACTGCAATGTTGGCAAGGTACACTTGCCTGGGGTTCTGGCTCCAACTGTAGCTCTGATCTCAGTGGGATTTGCTGGTACTCCTCCAGTTGCTGTAATGAACATCACCATTAGATTCAGAAAATATTAAATAGCTAGAAACGCCTGTCCTTGAGTCTAATTTGGACACATGGGCAAAAATGACAGTTTCTGGTCAAAGCGGAGTCCACATGTGGCCCGCTTTGCACCGAAAAATATGTCAGAGACAATGTTCTCCAAATTTATCAAATTTAATGTCAACAAGTCCAAAACAATGATACAAACCCAACGGAACTTCCAGAACTGGATTCCGATGAGCCGTTCACAAAATCGCCCGTCAAGTGGAGCCGCGGGGCCCACGATACGCGATTTTGTCAACGTTCTCAGAATCGAACCAAACTTGGGTCACAGGACCAGCATATTGCTACGAGTCCGATGGCACAAGTTTTGTTTCGATCCGACGTATGTACACAAAGTTACAACGAGATCCAGAACAGGCCAATACGGGGCGTTGTCGACGGATACACGTTGATTTCGGTGTGCACGCACATCCAAATCAACTTCTGCGAAATCTCACACGTCCGTATCAACAGTGTGCACCTTTCGGTGAAGACAGCAAGCGACCAAGTCGTCCCGTTTGGCGGAGCGTATTCAGTTCCGGGGGAAAACGGGGTGTTAATTTTTCTGTTTTTGGATCGCGGTTTGCGATCGCCACAATACGCGACATACCGAGCAGGTTGCACGGGCATCGAGAGGGTTACGCAGTCTACGTGTCACAATAGACATAACAGAAAATGGGACATCGAGGAGAGAGAAAAGGGTACCTGAACAGGGCTACACAGAACTGGGTTTCTCGTGTCCGCGAGGAGACACGACACACTACGACACAGTACTGTACTGTGCTAGGGTTAGGGTTTCGATCGTCGGAGACGGCAGAGCTGGCCGAAGCTTTGCCGGAGGAGGGTCTGGAGGGCCGGGCTTCGCCGGAGGGAGGCGCTGGTGTCGGCTCGGCTCGTCGAAAGCGGCTCAGGCGGAGCTGCGGGTCGGTTGAGCTCAAGCGGCGGGTGACGAGGCAGGGGGAGACGCCGGGGCTCGGGTCGAGCGGTTGTGGGTCGGAGAGAGGGAGGAGGACGGCGAGGGTAGAGGGCTTCGCCAGAGATGACGGTGGCGGAGGAGAGCAGGAGGAGGAGAGGGCGGCGGAGCGGGGTTTTATAGGGAGAAAGGGAGGCAGAGCGTCGACCGGTGCGGGGAGAGGAGAGGAGGAGCTGGGCGGTCACGGAGGCGAAGCGGCGGCTGGGAGGCGAGGCGCCACGGCGGGTCGGCCGGCGGAGATGAAGCGGCGTCGGGTCGGGGAAGAGAAAGGGTTAGGCGGTTATGGGTTGGGTCAGCGGGTCAGCGGGTCGGGTCTGAGGGGATCCGACCCGATCCGCTAAAGCATGAATGCGGGTTCGGGTACTCGGGTTTCGGGTCGTCGGGTTAGACCCGGATCCGACCCGCAGGGTTTGGGTTAGTTCAATTGAATCGGGTCTGGTTCGGGTTGGTTTGGTTTGGTTCACAAAACCAGGTTTATTTTTAGGATTTATTTTGGTTTATTTAAAACTTATTTTTTAGGTCTTTAAAAATATTTTCGGGGTCCAATAAATTCCCGGAAAATTACCTTATGTCTAATTTTTCATTTTTCACCAGAAAATATTATTCTTATAATATTTTAATATTATTTAACATTATTTAAAAATCATTTAATTATAAAATATCTTAGTTTTAATTACAGAAAAATTTCAGAAAATTCCAGAAAAATTGTAAAAATCTATTTGAAAAATTCCTAAAAAAATCAGGGGGTTTACAGACTGTGTGTTTTAGGCACAGAGCACTGAATGAGCGCATCAAGGATGTCATCATTTTAGTAGTTGATGTTCGGAGGCAGGTGATCCAGGCAGATTTATATACTGTAAACCCCCTCGATAAATTCTATAGATAGTCATGTTTGAATTTGGAAAATTTTAGATTTTTCAGAAGATGATGAGGTTTAGAGTTGAGTCATCTATTATTTTATTTAAATTAAACCTTTGGCGCACCCTACCGTTGCTATTTTATTCGGAGTCCAATATCAGCCAATAAATTCTATCGGACTATTGTACTTCTGACTTGACTCGCCAATTTAGGCACTGGACTTTTCCGTCACTCAAAATCAAATCTGTTGTTCCCTAAATTAATTGCACAACTTTCCGTATCCTAAAATCCATATTTAATTCCGTATCGGACACCTGTGTCGTTACCCTCAATTTTGAGATACCAACTTAACCCGTTGAGCCGGACCAACTAAAGGGTCCAAGACTAACTCCAAGCCCCCACCATTTTTGACCTTTGTGTTATTTTCAAATTTTGACCCGAAGTGCCCCCATTTAATTTAAAAGAGCGGGACACTTTAATTCTATTTTAATCGGGGATACCAATTTTGCCTAATCCTATTTTAATCCCCAATTAATCCCGATGGCCATTAAATTAAACCCGTGCCTCACACACAACACCCCCTCACCATGCAAATCATCAAACACATTTTTCTCCACAATTTTTGTATTATTTTATGTATTCGTACAATTTCTCAAATTTAAGGGGCTTAATTACAATTTATTAATTTAGGTGTCATCACCCCATTGGCCAAGACCAAATGGAGAAGTTACAAATTATTGACCGTAGTCAACACCTCTCCCACTCCATTCCTCATGAAGAAATAATTTTTTTTTCATATGAAATCCTAGCCCTCTATCTTAAATGGGAACATCTCCACCCTCCATCCAACACACCCCTCCCTATAAAACCATCACCATCACCCTCACAATAAACCAAGCAGGCCCTAATCCCAAGGAGCCTAGAAAAATCCCCCTTTCTCTCTCTCCTCCCTCCTCCATATTTTTCTCCATGCAAATTCTTCTCCTTCTTCCTTTATTCTTCTTCTTCTTCTTATATTTTTCTTCCTAAAGAACACAACCTCACCCCTCCCGACTGACTTCACTCCGGCCCAAACCATCCCCGCACCGCCTACTGCTGGCGACTCCAGCAGCTCCTCCGGCCCGGCGGCTCCGGCCTGAGCACAGCCGCTCCGGTCTGTAGCACCCCTGATCCGCTCCACTGTCCAGCGTTCCCTCCCCCGACTTCGCTGTTCACCGCTGTCGCTCCTCCACTCAGTCCGACCGACTGCCACCACCACACGTTGACGTCTCCGCCGCTCGAAACATCTCCGATGAGCTCGCACCACCCTCTCGAGCTTCTTCCCCACTGGCTCTCTCCACTCCGGTCGAGATACAGCGCCGGCCTGCTGCATTTTCCCGCGGCCACGAACTCCGGCCGGCATTCGAACGCGGCTCCGGCCTGCTGTCCCCGAAGACCCCGGTAGCCACCGCCTCCAGTACATTACTCCCACCTCCTCCCGGCCATCGACGAGCCACCCACTACTACGCCACTGCAGCCATTGCTCCAACTTCACGGCGTCGAGTTGCCCCCGACTCCCCGTAGCTCCAGCACAGCGCAGTCCGCCACTCCGCCGAGCTTCCAGTCTCAACCACCATTGCACCTTAGCCGATCTCCTCACCACTGTTGTATCACCGTCACCGCCACCACCTCAGCGACTCCGGCCTATTCCTCCCTGTCCGGCCGTACTCCACCACCGTCCATACTCCCGCATCAACACCCTCGTCGAGGTATCGACTCTCACCCCCTCTCTATGTTTGTATCTAAAGTGAGTTTTTAACTAGGATTTTTGTAAATCTTGTTGGTGATGTTTTACCTTGACCTCCATATTGTTCCCTAGTTTAGTAAGAGAGAAGAGTGTAGTTATGAGAAGAATAAACTGTGGTGCATGGGTGGGTTCCATAATTGAGTATAGAATAGGTTATGATAGGAAGAACAGGGAACGAATAACATATATAAGTTCTACTAATGTATGCTTACCTAATCATTCAAGAGTACAAGTAGTGGTTGAGGATTCTAACCGTGGTGATGTGGATGTTGCTGTAGAAATTATGGTAGGAATGAAATTCATATGAACAGTAGGAGTAGTGCATTGTATCTATATTGTAGGGTTTATCTGTGAACAATGGAAGAAGGGTGGTCTCATGAGAGTTTGTCTTTACTTTTGTATAAGGGAAGAAATTAATTATACCTGTGAAAGATTTAGATTTAGTTTAGGGTTTATATATGCTATGCGGAGTTTAAGGGTTACAGACATTGAGATTTAGGGTTTATCATATTGATTTATATACTTGTTGATTATTATTGATGAGCAATAATTTTTGGTGAAATGGTAATGATGGTTGTATAAAGGAAGACCTAATATTTAATAAGTAATTACTTTTGAGGAAGACATACTTAAACGTGCATGATAACGTTTGCAAAGACCAAGGGAAATAAGGAATGAGCATACCTTAACTACTGAACCACGTGATGAATATAGTAAGAATGAGGATTGGTTGATGATAGTGTACTGATGACTAGATGATTTGACGTATCGTACCGATAGTCAACTGTGGTCAACCCCCTAGTGTCTTGTCCCGATGAGTCGTAGCTGAGACTGAGTTTAGGTGTAGATGTGTGTAGCATCCCTGTCTGACGTGGAACAGATTATTGATTATTGGTTTGTATCTCATCTCTAGGTACTGCGGGACCTAAGGGCTTGAACGTGGTACCGGGACCCCGTCATCAGCAACCGCACGCAGGCAAGTGTACCTTGCCACCCTGTATTTCAGTTTACAGATATTTATTGTTTCATTATGTACATTGTGCACGTATTTATGTTGACGATTGTTATTTCACGTCCGGATCACAACCGGGTGCTGACATTCGTTGTAACATCTTAGAATAATTGATAGATGCTTTGTAGTACCTCGATGTACGTACCTGAGTATATCGACACCCCAGGACACACTCATGCACTGTGTTCGTGCCAAATTCCTGTATCCTGATACTGACATCATGACCAGAGACTGGGACGACCTTAGGGTCGCGTCTGTTGAGTTATTTCTGTGTGTCGAGACTGTAGATAGAGGTTCAGGTTCAGCGCACCATCGTTGACCGCTTGGGAAGGGGAAGACAGTTACTAGAAATTTGGGCTCCTCTACACGCGCTTATATATGTATATGTAGTGATCATGTATTCTAGAGTAGTGTATCACCCGTGTGTCTCTGTGCTCGGAGCTACGGTACGCCCCGTGTGTCTCTGTGTTCGGAGCTACGATTTTATTTTGGACAGCCCACGCGTCGAACATTGTCTTTAAATTGTGTCACACTTGTTTGGTTGTGATAGAGTACCCTATCGTTGCACTTGTACTTTCTGTTGTACTTTGGCATGTTGTATTTATGTACCTTGTTACGTCCCTCTGAGGACCTGGTTCCCTGCCAGTTTTACAGTATAGACGATTACGGAGCACTTGGAGATACTGATGGAGTGGCATGTCTTGCGGGCATTGTACCAGGTACTCACATCACTTCTACCGGCATTATGGTTATTTATATTGATTATTCATCTGCTGTTGTAGCCTAGTCTTTGTAGACTCATCTCTTCTCGAGTCTATTCGAGTTTGTGTATTATTGGGCGGCCGACTCTAGCACATATAGCTCTTTCTTGTATACTGCTGTACATTGTGGATTGAGACATAGAGGTTTACATTTATGAGATATCTAGTTAGTGCCCTTTATATATTACAACTTATACGTATTCGAGTCAGACCAGAGTCTGGTCGAATGCGTAGCTGGCGTGTCACGTATTTCTGGTCCTACGTATTTTGGGATTGGGGCGTGACATGTTTTTATGGTGGCCTATGCAGGTCCAATTTAAATTGTCTTGGTCACCTGACTGTGCTAAGCGAGCCTGCAAATTAGGAATAGATTTTATGATTGTTGAATAGGATCTCAATCTATAATCGATTTTAAAAACTCTTTGTATGTGATTATCGCCCTTGGACTTCCAATTTGTATTCGTTCAATCTTTGTCAATATCGCTATCCTTGTTTCTCGTCCCCTATTATTCGGGGAGACAAATGCTTGTGACTGATGTTTTCCCTCCAGAAGAAGATCGAAGACCAGACGACGGAAGACAGAATTCGTATACCTTTCTCAGAGAAGATTGTTACCTTATCAGGATAGATTGATGGGTTCTTTAGATTCTAGAACTAGTGTGGAAGGTTGGCAAGAGAGTTGGACCCAGTAGTACCCTACCCGTGCTTGAGGTACCAGTAATCTTGGAAGTACTGAGAGCTGGAAGGATTGATGATCATGACTTAGAATAATTTATGGAAATGCATAGCCTGATGATGGAAACTAGTGGTTGTATATGATGGCAATGCTAGGAACGATGATTATGAGCTAGAGGAGATAAAATTTTAGGATCTCACTTGGAAGATAATGATCGGATTCCAGGAATTTTAGTATGTGCTTGAGTGATACCATCATTGTACTTGTGACTTGGAGAGATGAATAACGAAAAGAAGAAATTCGAGGAATAAAATTTTAGGAAAACCTTGAGGAGAAGAGAAATTATACCTTAGGCAAGGAAACATTTTTCTTTTGGGGATTAATGTTGAAAATAGAACAGAAAAATTTATCTTGAGGTTAAAGTCTAGACTATTGCATTATCCTAGACACGGATTGGTTGAGCCAATACCACGCAATGTTTGATTGCCGTCGTGGTTGTGTCATCCTTAGACCACCGGATTACCCTGAGTTTGAGTTCCTTCAGAGAGCCTGGGAGCATGGTGCCCATCTACCTTAGGGATATACAACGCATGAGGTGAACCAGTGTACCACCATATTATATCAGGATTTGAGGATATGTTTCTAGAGAATCTTTTAGGCCGGCCACCTGACAGAGAGATAGATTTTGCTATAGAGTTGACTCCAAGAGCCGAGTCATTTATTTTCCGTCTTCAGACTAGCACCGATAAAGTTGGTTGAGTTGAAGGTCCATCGTGGAGGATCTCTTAGACAAGGGTTTCAGTCGGGCTAGTATTTTTCCATGGGAAGCAACCATCTTATTGTACCAAAGAAGGATGAGATGGTACGTTGCATAACGATTACAGGGCATTAAATGCCGTAGCGATAAAGAGCAAGTACCCTTATCGCGCATCGAAGATTTATTTGAATCAGCTAAGTGGCACATATGTATTTTGAAGATCGATCTCAGATCCAGCTATCATCAGACCTAGGTACGGAGAGAGGACATTCCTAAGACGACTTTTTGGACGAAGTATGGATACTATGAGTCTCTAGTCATGCCGTTTGGCTTAACCAATGCGCCAGCAGTATTTATAAGCTTGAGGAACAATATTTTCCACCAGTACTTGGATAAGTTCGTGGTGGTAGTTATCGATGATATCGTGGTATATTTTAAGAGTCTGGAGGAGCACGAGAGACATCTCAGGACCGTGTTGGAGATGCCGAGGCAGGAGAGGCTGTACGCCAAGCTCCGCAAATGTGAGTTATGTTTGGATAGGGTACCCTTCCTGGGACACAAAATTACCGGAGATGGACTAACAGTTGACTCAGAGAAGATAGTTGCAGTTGAGACATGGCCAACCCCTGCACCTGTTACAGAGACTAGGAGCTTCCTCAGACTTGCCGGATATTATCGGAGGTTCGTAGAAAATTCTCGAGGATTGTTGCGCCTATGACGCGACTGACGCATAAGGGTGAGGAGTTTATCTGGACCAACAAGTGTCAGGCGGTTTTCGATGAGCTGAAAAAGCGTCTGACATCAGCACCGATTTTGATACTACCTTCAGGATCAGGAGGATATGTAGTGTATAGTGATGCGTCTGGGAGCGGATTGGGATGTGTACTGATACAACACGGTAAGGTGATAGCCTACGCATCAAGACAGCTGAGAGTTCATGAGAAGAACTATCCGATGCACGACTTGGAGCTAGCTGCGATGATATTTGCACTAAAGCTATGGAGACACTACCTTTATGGTGAGCGTGTTAAGATTTACACAGATCATAAAAGTCTGAAGTATGTCTACATACAGAATGAGCTCAACATGAGGCAGAGACGCTGGTTAGAGTTGATAATAGATTATGATATCGAGTTGCAGTACCACCATGGCAAGGCGAATGTAGTAGCAGATGCCTTGTGCAGGAAGCCTATGGCATATTTTATGACTCATCGCCAGTTATTGGAGAATTTTCAGGAACTCAGGATTGAGGTTGTATTACCAGGCATGTATGGATAGATAACCGGTCTCGAGGATTCAGACTACATTTATTGAGAGGATCAAGGCAGCCTTGCCTACGGATACGAGATTTAGACGACTGCGAGAAGGGACAGAGGCCGACATGCAAACTGGACTCAAGATTCATGAAGACGGAACATTGAGGTGTGGAGATCTCCTATACGTTCCGAGTGGCAAGCTACGCCAAGAGTTGATGACCGAGACTCATAGCTCGATTTATTCTATTCATTCCGGGGGTACGAAGATGTACCGAGACTTGAGGCAGCAATTCTGGTGGGTATGGGATGAAGAGAGAAATTGCAAGATTCGTGGCAAGATATTTAGTTTGTCAGCAAGTCAAGGCTGAACATCAGGGGACTGCAGGATTATTGCAGCCGCTTCCCATTCCCGAGTGGAAGTGGGAACACATTACCATGGACTTCGTCACAGGATTCCCGCGAAGCCCTGGCGGGAAGGATGCAGTTTGGGTTGTCGTGGACAGACTCACCAAGTCTGCACATTTTTTGTCCTTCAGAGTTGGGCAGTCCACGAAGATATTAGCTGACATGTATATGAGACAGATAGTACGATTATGTGGAGTGCCTGTCAGCATCGTATTAGATCGTGATTCCAGATTCACGTCGCATTTTTGGAAGAGTATGTAAGAGAGCCTAGGAACTCGTCTCAAGTTCAGTACCGCATATCCTCCATAGACTGATGGCCAGTCAGAGCGCACGATACAGATATTAGAGGATATGTTGAGAGCGTGCATGATCAATTTTGGAGAATCTTGGAAGGACCATCTACACTTGGTGGAATTCTCCTAAAATAATAGCTACCAGGCTAGCATACAGATGGCACATTATGAGACACTGTGCGACAGAAAGTGTAGGTCACCAGTATGTTGTAGTGACGTGGGAGAGCGTCAGATACTTGGTTCAGAGTTGGTGACACAGACAGTGGAGAAGGTCAAGCAAATTCAGAGCCACCTGCGTGCAGCACAGGACAGACAGAAATATTGGGCAGATGCGCACCACAGACCATTGGAGTTCAAGGAAGGTGACCATGTATTTTTGAGGATATTGCCTACTCGGGGTACCATTAGGTTCGGAGGCAGAGGCAAGCTGAGTCTGAGGTACATCGGGCCTTTTGACATCTTGGAACGAGTTGGCGAAGTGGCTTACCGTCTTGCATTATCTCCATCATTAGAGGGAGTACATGACATATTTTACGTATCGCAGCTGAGGAGATATGTCGTAGACCCTAGCCACGTGCTGGATCATTCGGAGATTACAGTCGGGCCTAGTCTGTCTTACGTAGAGCAGTCAGTTGAGATCCCCGATCGCAACGAGAAGACTTTGAGAGGGCAGAGTATTCGACTGGTCAGAGTTGCGTGAAAGCATCATTCGCCAGGCGAGTCTACCTGGGAGTGAGAGGATTCTATCCGGCAGCATTTTTCGTACTTATTTGAGGAGCAAGGTACGAATTTACGTACGTCAATTGATTACTAGTTGTTTAAAACTCTTTTAGCTATTATCGTGCTTTACTTTTAATTTCGGGGACGAAATTTTTCTAAGTTGGAAAGAATGTAAACCCCCTCGATAAATTCTATAGATAGTCAGGTTTGAATTTGGGAAATTTTGGATTTTTCAGAAGATGATGAGGTTTAGAGTTGATTCGTCTATTATTTTATTTAAATTAAACCTTTGGCGCACCCTACCGTTGCTATTTTATTCGGAGCCCAATATCAGCCCATAAATTCCATCAAACTATTGTACTTCTGACTTGACTCGCCAATTTAGGCACTGGACTTTTTTGTCACTCAAAATCAAATCCGTTGTGCCCTAAATTAATTGCACAACTTCCCGTATCCTAAAATCTATATTTAATTCCGTATCGGACACCTGTATCGTTACCCTCAATTTTGAGTTACCAACTTAACCCGATGAGTCGGAACAACTAAAGGGTCCAAGACTGACTCCAAGCCCCCACCATTTTTGACCTTTGTGTTATTTCCAAATTTTGACCCGAAGTGCCCCTATTTAATTTAAAAGTGCGAGACACTTTCATTCTATTTTAATCGGGGATACCAATTTTGCCTAACCCTATTTTAATTCCTAATTAATCCCGATGGCCATTAAATTAAACCCGTGTCTCACACACAACACCCCCTCACCATGCAAATTATCAAACACATTTTTCTCTATAATTTTTATCATTTTATGTGTTCGTGCAATTTCTCGAATTTAAGGGGCTTAATTGCAATTTATTAATTTAGGTGTCATCACCCCATTGGCCAAGACCAAATAGAGAAGTTACAAATTGTTGACCATAGTCAACACCTCTTCCACTCCATTCCTCATGAAGAAATGATTTTTTTCTCATACGAAATCCTAGCCCTCTATCTTAAATGGGAACATCTCCACCCTCCATCCAACACACCCCTCCCTATAAAACCATCACCATCACCCTCACAATAAACTAAGCATGTCCTAATCCCAAGGAGCCTAGAAAAAACCCTCTCTCTCTCCTCCCTCCTCCATATTTTTCTCCATGCAAATTCTTCTCCTTCTTCCTTTATTCTTCTTCTTCTTCCTATATTTTTCTTCCTGAAGAACACAACCTCACCCCTCCCGACTGACATCACTCCGGCCCAAACCATCCCCGCACCGCCTACTGCCGGCGACTCCAGCAGCTCCTTCGGCCCGGCGGCTCCGGCCTGAGCACAGCCGCTCTGGTCTGCAACACCCTTGATCCGCTCCACTGTCCAGCGTTCCCTCCCCCGACTTCGCTGCTCACCGCTGTCGCTCCTCCACTCAGTCCGACCGACCGCCACCACCACACGTTGATGTCTCCGCCGCTCGAAACATCTCCGACGAGCTTGCACCACCCTCTCGAGCTTCTTCCCTGACGGCTCTCTCCACTCCGGTCGAGATGCAGCGCCGGCCTGCTGCATTTCCCCGCGGCCACGAACTCCGGCCGGCATTCGAACGCGGCTCCGGCCTGCTATCCCCGAAGACCCCGGTAGCCACCGCCTCCAGTACATTACTCCCACCTTCTCCCGGCCATCGACGAGCCACCCACTACTCCGCCACTGCAGCCATTGCTCCAACTTCACGGCGTCGAGTTGCCCCCGACTCCCCGTAGCTCCAGCACAGCGCAGTCCGCCACTCCGGCGAGCTTCCAGTCTCAACCACCATTGCACCTTAGCCGATCTCCTCACCACCGTTGTATCACCGTCACCGCCACCACCTCAGCGACTCCGGCCTATTCCTCCCTGTCCGGCCACACTCCACCACCGGCCATACTCCCGCATCAACACCCTCGTCGAGGTATCGACTCTCACCCCCTCTCTATGTTTGTATCTAAAGTGAGTTTTTAACTAGGATTTTTGTAAATCTTGTTGGTGATGTTTCACCTTGACCTCCATATTGTTCCCTGGTTTAGTAAGAGAGAAGAGTATAGTTATGAGAAGAATAAACTGTAGTGCATGGGTGGGTTCCATAATTGAGTATAGAATATGTTATGATAGGAAGAACAGGGAACGAATAACATATATAAGTTCTACTAATATATGCTTACCTAATCATTCAAGAGTACAAGTAGTGGTTGAGGATTCTAACCGTGGTGATGTTGATGTAGAAATTATGGTAGGAATGAAATTCGTATGAACAGTAGGAGTAGTGCATTGTATCTATATTGTAGGGTTTATCTGTGAATAATGGAAGAAGGGTGGTCTCATGAGAGTTTGTCTTTACTTTTGTATAAGGGAAGAAATCAATTATACCTGTGAAAGATTTAGATTTAGTTTAGGGTTTATATATGCTATGCGGAGTTTAAGGGTTGCAGACATTGAGATTTAGGG
The DNA here is from genome assembly GCA_036927795.1 of Iris macrosiphon. Taxonomy (NCBI): domain Eukaryota; kingdom Viridiplantae; phylum Streptophyta; class Magnoliopsida; order Asparagales; family Iridaceae; genus Iris; species Iris macrosiphon. The sequence continues at coordinate 85,857,891 of JAYESA010000013.1, forward strand.
TTTATCATATTGATTTATATACATGTTGATTATTATTGATGGGCAGTAATTTTTGGTGAAATGGTAATGATGGTTGTATAAAGGAAGACCTAATATTTAATAAGTAATTACTTTTGAGGAAGACATACTTAAACGTGCATGATAACGTTTGCAAAGACCAAGGGAAATAAGGAATGAGCATACCTTAACTACTGAACCACGTGATGAATATAGTAAGAATAAGGATTGGTTGATGATAGTGTACTGATGACTAGATGATTTGACGTATCGTACCGATAGTCAACTGTGGTCAACCTCCTAGTGTCTTGTCCCGATGAGTCGTAGCTGAGACTGAGTTTAGGTGTAGATGTGTGTAGCATCCCTGTCTGACGTGGAACAGATTATTGATTATTGGTTTGTATCTCATCTCTAGGTACTGCGGGACCTGAGGGCTTGGACGTGGTACCGGGACCCCGTCATCAGCAATCGCACGCATACAAGTGTACCTTGCCACCCTGTATTTCAGTTTACAGATATTTATTGTTCTGTTATGTACATTGTGCACGTATTTATGTTGACGATCGTTATTTCGCGTCCGGATCACAACCGGGTGCTGACATTTATTGTAACATCTTAGAATAATTGATAGATGCTTTGTAGTACCTCGATGTACGTACCTGAGTATATCGACACCTCTGGACACACTCATACACTGTGTTCGTGCCAGATTCATGTATCCTGATACTGACATCATGACCAGAGACTGGGACGACCTTAGGGTCGCGTCTGTTGAGTTATTTCTGTGTGTCGAGACTGTAGATAGAGGTTCAGGTTCAGCGCACCATCGTTGACCGCTTGGGAAGGGGAAGACAGTTACTAGACGTTTGGGCTCCTCTGCACGTGCTTATATATGTATATGTAGTGATCCTGTATTCTAGAGTAGTGTATCACCCGTGTGTCTCTGTGCTCGGAGCTACGGTTCGCCCCGTGTGTCTCTGTGTTCGGAGCTACGGTTTTATTTTGGACAGCCCATGCGTCGAACATTGTCTTTAAATTATGTCACACTTGTTTGGTTATGATAGAGTACCCTGTCGTTGCACTTGTACTTTATGTTGTACTTTGGCATGTTGTATTTCTGTACCTTGTTACGTCCCTCTGAGGACCTAGTTCCCTGCCAGTTTTGCAGCATAGACGATTACGGAGCACTTGGAGATACTGATGGAGTGGCATGTCTTACGGGCATTGTACCAGGTACTCACATCACTTCTATCGGCATTATGGTTATTTATATTGATTATTTATCTGCTGTTGTAGCCTAGTTTTTGTAGACTCATCTCTTCTCGAGTCTATTCGAGTTTGTGTGTTATTGGGCGGCCGACTCTAGCACATATAGCTCTTTCTTGTATACTGTTGTACATTGTGGATTGAGACATAGAGGTTTACATTTATGAGATATCTAGTTAGTGCCCTTTATATATTACAGATTATACGTATTCGAGTCAGACCAGAGTCTGGTCGAATGCGTAGCTGGCGTGTCACGTATTCCTGGTCCTACGTATTTTGGGACTGGGGTACGACATATACAAAAGATACTACATTGAATGAGCGCATCAAGGATGGCATCATTACAGTGTTTGATGATCAAAGCCAGGAGGGTTTGGCAGATCTGTTCATATGAGGCCTCAAGCGCCAGCTGATCATAAGAACTATAAATGAGCGTAGTACTCTATGCTACCGTGGGGTGACACCACCATGAGTTACTTCGACAGGGTAAAGCCTCGGCTTCGGGCCATGTCACAGTAGCAGTAGCACCGCATATAGTCAATGACACAATATATATGAGCTTGGAGGACTTCTGATATTGTGTCTTTGTAATCCTACTATTTAGTTTTATGCTATTAGTTCAAAGAGAAATCTCTTATACATCTAGCTATTAGTTCAAGGAAGAATCATTGACTGGAAGAATATCAGGAACAATGGGTAGTCCTTTGAGACATTGAGGGATTACGGACCCATAACCACTGTTGTCTACTATTTATTCTTTGTGTAGAACAAGTCATGTGGGAGGATGGCTTAGACACCTTAATGAGTTCTCAGACATTTTGAATGTCTGGTGTGCTTTACAGAAAGTACGATAGCGCAGTACTACAAAGAAGCGTAAGGACTCCATGCTACAGTGGTGTGACACCACGATAAGGTTCCTCGATAGGGTAATACCTCGGCTTCGCGAGCCATGTCACAGCGTCGTAACACTGTACATGGGCATGTTGCCTAATGCTATAGAATGAAGAGTGGTAGGCTATAAAATCTCTCACCTAAAAATAGATATTTTGTGTGTATTATATATTTATTGTGTTTATTTAGAATATTTTAAAATCAATTTAAATCCAGTTGTTGCATTAGGACACTTCACTATAGTTTGAACATTAATAACATAGGATGACTCCAAAATATATATCGTCCTTCGTAGGAAGTAGCCTACACGAGAGACACTACCCGTAGGATCTTTATGTGACACAAAATTTGACCATTTAGCATCAGTATGACACTAGCGTAACAACCGTAGTTTATTGTGTTTAAAATTTAGATATTTTTTATATAAATAATTTATTTGTGATTATTTTCCAATCCAACTTTTTTCAAATAACAATCCATAATTTTTCCATGCCAATTTAGGCCACTTTCCTCTTTTGTAGGATTTATTTATTTATTTATTTATTTATTACTATTTTAATCACATGGAATCAAATCAAATCTTTGTCAAATTAATTAATTGATTAGTTGTTGACTTTTAAATAACTAACTAACTAATTAGGAAACCTCCTAACAAACTACCAACATAATCCTAATCCTACCCCTCTCCCCATACCCGCGGCTACCCCCTCCTACCCGCGCACACCCACGCGACCCCCCCTCTCCCTTTCTCTCTCCTTATATATCTATATGTATGTATATAAATTCTCCTTCTCCTCTTTCTTTCTAAAACCCTAACCTAAAATCTTCTCATCTAAAACCATAATTTTTCTCTTCACCTCCTTCCTCCAACACCATATCCGCCACCTTCACCACCAAGGCCGACCCCTCCTTCACGTGGACACAACATCACCTCCTTCATCCAAGAACCCTAGTTCTTCATCCTTCTTCTTCTAGTAAGTCTCCTTCTTCCGCAAAACCCTCTCTAATGTGTATGATTGCATGAATAATTATTGTTATATATAAATAAATAATTTTTATATTTATTTGCAATCCATTGTCATGTTCTTCATTGTAGGATTTATTTTAGGGTTTGCATGTAAGAAATTGAACCCACGAATGCATGTATGCACCCATAAGTAGAAACCTTGATTAAATCATGTTAATAATAAAGAAATATGATGTTTAAATTATTCGTATCCATATTTTTATTGTTTATTCTAGATTATTAAATTATTATTATTTTTGGAATAAATTACATGTACAATGGGAATGGTGACCTAGTTTTATGTTTTCTCCAAAATTTTGCATCGAACTCTTCTAAAAATTTGTAGATAATTAATATATGATGTTATTAACCTATATTAAATTTATTTTTCAGAAATATTATTTTTGATTTAAATAGTTTTTATGCATAAAAAGTCACCTAGTTGACCTAGTTTTGATGTATGCATGTTAGAGACCCTTGGACTTTGTTAGGACTTAATAGTAGATAAAAAACCTAAATTTTCTAGGTGAATTACTATTTTTTCAGAATATATATATTCTGAAATTTATTAAATAAATGTAAAATTGATGTCTATGATGTCACAACAGCCATGTACCACCCTTTTTGCATGCATACTAGCAAGTTTGGTTCCCAACCCTAATAGGATCAACTTGGAGATAGTAAAACCCTAATTATTTTAGTATAGATAAAAGAAATAGTATTTATTGTAATTATTACTGATTTTATAATATTTATTCAGATTTATTTTCTATTTAGAAAAATTAGAATTTTAGGTATTTTATGTAACAACTTGACCTTGTTTTGACAAAACTTGACCCCGATAATTTTAAACTTAAACCCCGAATCTATGTTTTCTACATATAAAATTATATTATATTATATTATTTTCATTCTTATTTTTAAGTATTTATTCCAAAATTATCCATTTATCAAAAATTAATTTTATTGACTTGTCAGTAACATGTTATGACCTAGTTTTGGTTTCTACTTAGTTTTGGACTCATAGAAATTATAGTAGATGACCTTATCACTAAAAACTTTATTTTCTAATAAAAAAATCCAAAATTAATATTTTTAATAATTCATGTCTTTAAAAAGGATTTTCGGTAATGTTTAACGACTAGTATTTTTTTGAGGGCTAGTTACTTGCATGTGCAATCAACGTAGAATTAAGAACTAGTTAATAACCTAATTTTAACTTGATTGTAAGAGTCTAATTAGAGTAATAATTAATTGGTAGGTGTTCGAGATGTTCCTATGGAGTCGGACCAGAATTGTTGTGCTCGCATTTTGGCTTGGAAGGCAAGTACACCTTGCTTGTTTGTATTGTGCAGTTTACATATGCCTAGATCTTTTTATTTTATTAGCTGTGTACATGCCTCTTAGAGTAGCAGACGTACCCGTTATGTTGTGAAGATGCGTTGTATCTTATGACCTGACACTGTTTCAAACACGTTCACTGAGTGAGTGAGTGAGTGCATGAACTGGCTTATTGACTGGCCATCGGTACGTGAGTTCGCGTCTTGTATTAGTTGTGTCACGCCCCAATCTCTTGCGGGGCGTTACAAGTTGTTGGTGTTAGTTTGAGTTCTAGCTTTTATTAACGTCATTATATTATGTCTGCACCGCGTATACGGTTCAGATAGATCATTGGGAGGGGAGAATCTGCTAGTGAGCGTATGTGATTTCTGTTTCTTACTGTATTACGAAAATGGTGCAACTGTGTAACCCCCGAGTTCTTCGGAGCACCTGGTGGGATGACTGTAATTCTATTTCTCCCCCCTCATGCGCCATTAGAGATGTCTCGAGTGCATATCACATAGGTGATTTGGTTACCATATTCATTGTTTACTGCTTTACTTTTATGCATGTCGATTTCTTGTGTACTTGTTATATTCCTTTGAGGACCTGACACCTTTTTCAGATCCCGACAAGCACTTATACCCGACGGATTATGAAGTTAGAGATTTTGCAGACAAGGACTTCGAGGTGGAGCCACATGAGTTTCTTTGAGCATTCTTTCATGGATGATAGTGGCTTGGTGTTTTGGAACTATTTCTTTATTCCTTAGTTGTATTCTTTTAATATTCTTTTATACTCATTTTTGTGGATTGTTCTCCACTGGATATTCTTTTGTAGTGGATTCTGAGACTTATTCTATTTTATTCAGTTTCCTATTCTCTGATATTTTGTGGATGGGACTAGATTATACCTACCTGTGATAGTAAGTCTTAATTATATTTTATAGCGTACTACGACTGGTTAGGTCCATTAAATTGGGTTTCTATACTTGTTCGTATAGCTGGCATGTGTATGTATACCTGGTCCTACGTATTTTAGGACTGGGACGTGACATGATTTTAGTGGTGGCCCATGCAGGTCGAGTTAGCATTTTCGGTTACGTAACTGTACCGAGCGGGCACGCACTTAGGATTAGAGTTTTAGGTCTCATCCATATTTGATTATAACTCACTTTCCTCCCAATTCGTTCTATTTGAATAAATGCTTGCATCTTGCTTGATTAATTTACTCTTCCTAACCTTTCGTTCATCTCTTGCAGAGAGATAAATTTGCGTAACAGACGTGCCGCTACCGGGGGCAACACGTCTCCAGGGGTCGATAACCAATCACCAGGAGAGGCATCGACGACTCCTCGACTTCCAGGACCGGACGGACAGACTGACAATCCGGTTCCACCAGCTCCTCCCGTAGTGCCTAATGGAGCTCCCTCAGCTCCATCAGCACCACAGGACGGCTAGACGCAGATGTTCCAATTGTTCTAGATGATGATACAAGAACAAAGACAGTAGGCTACCGCATTGGCTGCCGAACAGAGGCAGCAAGCGACAGAGCAGAGGCAGGAAGCCGCCGAGATGAGGCAGGAATTCCTGGCAGCACTTGAGAGGATGGCTGCACCAGTACCCGTACAAGCCCAGGCACTAGCTCCAGTGCCATAAGTGTGTGTTGGTTCAGTTAAGGTTTTTGTACAAATGAGCCCGAAGCCATATAAAGGCAATGAGAGTCCAGAGGAGACCACAACTTGGATAACCAGCACCAGGAAGCTTTTGGAGGCATTATAGCTGCCTACGAACTTATGGATGACAAGCATGAGGACTCAGTTCGAAGGGAATGCTCATCACTGGTGGGAATCGATGGAGCGCCAATTGGGTACACACCATACTTGGGAGCAATTCTTGGAGTACTCTGAGAAGAAATACTTTCCGGCCACTATGAAGGATGCATTATACAACCAGTTTCTCCATCTAGAGTAGGGGAACAAGACGGTATATGAGTATGATTCGGAGTTTAGTCGTCTCAGTAGATATGGTATCGTTCTGATACCCAATGACTTGGAGAAAGCTAAGAGATTTCATCACGGGATGACTAAGAAGCTTTAACACTATATCAGCTCACAGTCTCGGATCTCTTATGCTAAATTATTGACGGAGGCCAGGATTCAGGAGACCATCAGCAGGGAAAAGGGAATCAACAGGGGATTCAGCAAGGACCAACAAAGATGCAACAAAGAGGGCCTATCAGACGACCAATGTGACAGCAACAACAACAGAGGAAGGGACCCTACCAGCTTAGAGAGTCACTGACTTGCCATTTCTGTGGCAAGAAGGGGCACCTACAAAAGGAGTGCAGGAAGAAACTAGGGACTTGCTTGATCTGTGTAGCGGGACGACATCAGGCTCAGGATTGTCCGCAGCGTAGAGCCATAGTTCCATTGGGAGGGCAGAAGCCAGCAATACCGGCACAGGGAGCAACCAACCAAGGAGGAGGATTACCTCGTTTACCAGCACTAGGAGGTCAGCAAAGAGGACCTCCATTGGCATCGCAAGCAGTACAGTTTGAGAAAGCCAGACAACATGCAGGAGCTCAGAGGCAAGGACATGTGTTTTCTCTGAATCAAGGAGGAGAAGAGACTGAATGGGAGGATATTACATGTATTATTCTAGTCGGATCAGTACCTGCCACTATTTTATTTGATTATGGTGCCATTATTTCATTCATATCATCTAGATTTGTAGCAATGCATAGAATAACTACTTCACCCTTGCCTAAGAGTTGGAGGATTTTTACCAGGGGAGGAATAGTGCTTGTAACTAGTACATATAAGACTTGTTCAGTTATTGTTTGTGGTCGAGAGATAAGAGCTCGACTTTTGGTATTTCCAATGCCAAATTTCGACGTAGTATTGGGAATGGATTGGCTTAGCCAATATCATGCAGTATTAGATTGCCATAAATATTGTGCTATCTTTAAGCCGCCAGGTCAGCCAAAGTTTGAGTTCATGAGAGAAACTACAGAGAAGGTAGTAGGCCAATTAGGTGGAGCTTGCATGGCAATGGAAGTTGTGTCGCCACCGATTTTTGAGGAGTTTGCAGATATTTTTCCAGACGAGTTGTCGGGTCTGCCACCGGACAGAGAAGTCGAGTTCACTATTGAGTTAGTACCAGGAGCAGCGCTGATATCCTCTAATGTGTATCAGTTAGCAAAGAAGGAGCTAGATGAGCCGAAGGTGCAGTTGTAAGAGTTGCAGGACAAGGGATTCATTAGGCCAAGTGCATCACCTTAGGGAGCCCCGGTGTTGTTTGTGCCAAAGAATGATGGAATAATACGTATGTGCATCGACTACAGAGCCCTTAATGTAGTGACCATCAAGAATAAGTATCCTCTACTGCGGATTGACGACTTGTTCGACCAACTGACATGAGCACATGTATTTTCTAAGATTGATCTGAGATCAGGATACCATCAAGTGAAGGTGAGGTACGAGGATATTCAGAAGACGGCTTTTAGGACTCGCTATAGTCACTACGAGTTCTTGGTAATACCCTTTGGATTGACAAATGCGCTAGCTGTGTTTATGAACTTAATGAACCGAGTATTCCATCAGTACTTGGACCAGTTTGTGATTGTATTCATCGACGACATTTTGGTGTACTCGAAGAGCCATGGGGAGCACGAGGAACATCTAAGGGAAGTGCTAGAAACATTGAGACATCAGAAGTTATATGCTAAGCTGAGCAAGTGCGAGTTTCCCCTAGATCATGTCTCTTTTCTTGGACATGTTATTTCGAGAGAAGGCATATCAGTGGATCCAGCCAAGATATTAATAGTAGAGACATGGCCAACCCCAACCGCTGTCTCAGAGGTGCGAAGTTTTATAGGACTTGCCGGATATTACCGGAGGTTTGTAGAGAATTTTGCGAGGATTGCAGAGCCTATGACAATGTTGACCCGCAAGGACCAGAAGTTTATTTGGACAAACAGAGTCAGATGACATTTGATGAGTTGAAGAAGCGTCTGTCTACATCACCGATCTTGACCATACCTACTGGACCGGGAGGATTTGTTACTTATAGCAATACCTCTGGAAAGGGATTAGGTTGTGTCTTGATGCAACATGGGAAGGTAAATAGCCTATGGTTCTCGGCAGTTGAGGATCCATGAGAAGAATTACCCCACTCATGACTTGGAGCTTGCAGTAGTAATCTTTGCTCTAAAGCTTTGGAGGCACTATTTATACGGAGAAACTGTGGAGATCTATACAGATCATAAGAGCTTAAAGTATGTCTATACTCCGAAGGATCTGAATCAGAGACAGAGACGATGGCTCGAGTTGATGGTAGATTTTGAAATTGAACTACAGTACCATCCAGGCAAGGCTAATGCAGTAGCGGATGCGTTGAGTAGGAGACCGATGGCGTACTTCTTGACAACACAAAAAGAATTGTTATATAATTTGGAGCAGCTGGGCATAGAGGTGGTTATGCCAGGAGAAGTCGCAAAGTTGATGAACCTTCAAGTACAATCATCATTGATAGAGCGTATCAAGGCAGCGATGCTGACTGATGCGAGATTTCAGAGGCTTAGACAGAGGACTGATGTTGGATTGCAGATTGGGTTGAGGATACATGAAGATGGGACCTTGAGGTGTAGGGATCGCCTCTATGATCCTAATGGAGAGCTTAGGCAGGAGATAATGTCGGAGGCTCATAGTTCAGCATACTCTATTCATCCGGGAGGTATGAAGATGTACAGAGACTTGAGACAATATTACTGGTGGCACGGGATGAAGCGAGAGATAGCACAGTTTGTGGCGAAGTGCTTGGTGTGTCAGCAAGTTAAGGCTGAACATTAGAGATCAGCAGGACTACTCCAACCGCTTCCAATCTCGGAGTGGAAATGGGAGCACATCACCATGGACTTTGTTACGAGTTTTTCGAGGAGTCCAGCTGGCCGAGATGCAGTTTGGGTGATTGTGGACAAATTAACTAAGGCAACACACTTGTTACCCTTTAGAGTTGGATAATCTACAGAAGTTTTGGCAGAGATGTACATGAAGGAGATTGTACGTCTACATGGAGTACCAGTCAGCATAGTTTCCGACAGAGATTCGAGGTTCACATCACACTTTTGGAGGAGTATGCAGGAGAGCTTAGGAACTAGATTGAAGATTAGCACTTCTTATCACTCGCAGACAGACGGACAGTCAGAGCACACTATTCAGACGTTGGAGGACATGTTAAGAGCGTGCATGCTTGACTTTGGAAGATCTTGGGAGGATCACTTATATTTGGTGGAGTTCTCTTACAATAATAGCTACCAAGCAAGCATTCAGATGACTCCTTTTGAAGCATTATACGGAATAAAGTATCGATCACCAGTATGTTGGAGTGATATGGGCAAGAGACAGATACTTGGACTGAAGTTGGTGACTCGCACAGTGGAGGAAGTCAAGCAGATTTAAGGTCACCTTCGAGCAGCACAAGATAGACAGAAGCAGTGGGCAAATACTCATCGTCGACCCCTAGAGTTCAAGTCGGAGATCATGTGTTCTTAAGGATCTCCCCTACTAGAGGAACCATCAGATTTAGAAGTAGAGAGAAGCTTAGTCCGAGGTACATCGGACCGTTTGACGTATTAGAGTGTGTTGGAGAGGTTGCTTACAGACTAGCATTAACACATACCTTGGAGGGTGTCAACGATGTGTTCCAAATCTCACAATTGAGAAGGTATGTGGTGGATCCTAGTCATGTATTGGATCATTCATAGATCACTGTAGGATCGAGTTTGTCTTATGAGAAGCAGCCGGTTGAGATCCGCGACTGTAGAGAGAAGGTGCTAAAAGGAAGAACCATTCGACTAGTCCGTGTTGCTTGGAAGCATCATTCATCGGGCGAATCGACTTGGGAGTGAGAGGATTCGATCTTAGAGCATTTTTCTCACTTATGCGAGTCTTCAGGTATGGATTGTACATACCGCGTTATTATTTTTCTAGATCGTGCCATATTCTTAATTTCGAGGACAAAATTTTCTAAGGTGGATAGGTAGTAAAACTCATCACCCAAAGATAAGTATTTTGTGTGTATTCTATATTTATTATGTTTATTTAGAATATTTTAAAATTAATTTAAATCCAGTTGTTGCATTAGGATACTTTATCGTAGTTTGAACATTAATGACATAGGATGACCCCAAAATCTACATCGTCCTTCGTAGGAAGTAGCCTACACGGGAGACACTACCCGTAGGATCTTCATATGACACAAAATTCGACCATTTAGCACTAGTATGGCACTAGCGTAACAACCGTAGTTTATTGTGTTTAAAATTTAGATATTTTTTTTATATAAATAATCCAGTTGTGATTATTTTCCAATCCAACCTTTTTCAAATATCAACCCATAATTCCTCCATACCAATTTAGGCTACTTTCCTCTTTTGTAGAATTTATTTATTTATTTATTACTATTTTAATACCATAGAATCAAATCAAATCTTTGTCAAATTAATTAATTGTTGACTTTTAAATAACTAACTAACTAATTAGGAAACCTCCTAACAAAATACCAACCTAATCCTAATCCTAATCCTAATCCTACCCCTCTCCGCGCACACCCACGCGACCTCTCCCCCCCTCTCCCTTTCTCTCTCATATATATATATATATATATATATATATATATATATATATATATATATATATTCTCCTTCTCCTCTTTCCTTCTAAAGCCCTAACCTAAAATCTTCTCATCTAAAACCTGAAATTTTTTCTTCACCTCCTTCCTCCATCGCCATAGCTGCCACCTTCAACACGAAGGCCGACCCTCCCCCCTCCCACCCCCACCCCCCCACCCCCTCACGTGGACACAACATCACCTCATTCATCCAAGAACCCTAGTTCTTTACCCTTCTTCTTCTAGTAAGTCTCCTTCTTCCGTAAAACCCTCTCTAATGTGTATGATTGCATGAATAATTATTGTTATATATAAATAAATAAATTTTATATTTATTTGCAATCCATTGCCATGTTCTTCATTGAAGGATTTATTTTAGGGTTTGCATGTAAATAATTGAACCCATGAATGCATGTATGCACCCATAGGTATAAATCTTGATTAAATCATGTTAATAATAAAGAAATATGATGCTTAAATTATTTTTATCCATATTTTTACTGTTTATTTCAGATTATTAAATTATTATTATTTTTGGAATAAATTGCATGTACAATGAGAATGGTGACCTAGTTTTATGTTTTCTCCAAACCCCGCATCGAACCCTTCTAAAACTTTATAGATAATTAATTATTGATGTTATTAATCTATATTAAATTCAATTTTAAAATATATTTTCCAAAAATATTATTTTTGATTTAAATAGTTTTTATGTATAAAAAATTACCTAGTTGACCTAGTTTTGATGTATGCATGTTCAAGACCCTTGGACTTTGTTATGATTTAATAGTAGATGAAAAATCTAATTTTTCTAGGTGAATTACTATTTCTCCATAATATATATATTCTGAAATTTATTAAATAAATATAAAATTGATGTCTATGATGTCACAACAACCATGTACCACCCTTTTTGCATGCATACTAGCAAGTTTGGTTGCCAACCCTAATAGGATCAACTTGTAGATGGTAAAACCCTAATTATTTCATATAGATAAAAGAAATAGTATTTATTGTAATTATTACTGATATTATTATATTTATTCAGATTTATTTTTGATTTAGAAAAATTAGAATTCTATGTGTTTTATGTAACAAGTTGACAGTTTTGACAAAACTTGACCTCAACAATTTCAGACTTAAATCTCGACTAAAAATCTATGTTTTCTACATCTAAAATTATATTATATTATATTATGTTATTTTAATTTTGTTTTTAAGTATTTATTCTAGAATTATCCATTTATCAAAAATTGGTTTTATTGACTTGTCGGTAACATGTTATGACCTAATTTTGGTTTCTACTTAGTTTTGGACTCATAGAAATTATAGTAGATGACCCTATCACTAAAAACATTATTTTCTAATAAAAATTCCATAATTAATATTTTTGATAATTAATGTCTTTAAAAAGGATTTTCGGTAATGTTTAACGACTAGTATTATTTTGAGGGCTAGTTATTTGCATGTGCAATCAACGTAGAATTAAGAACTCGTTAATAACCTAATTTTAACTTGATTGTAAGAGTCTAAGTAGAGTAATAATTAATTGATAGGTGTTCAAGACGTTCCTGTGGAGAGCTCCGGACTAGAATTGTTGTGCTCACATCTTGGCTTGAAAAACAAGTACACCTTGCTTGTTTGTATTGTGTAGTTTACATATGCCTAGATCTTTTTATTTTGTTAGTTGTGTGCACGTGTCTTAGAGTAGCAGACCTACCTATTATGTTGTGAAGATGCGTTATATCTTATGACCTGACACTGTTTCAAACACGTTCACTGAGTGAATGAGTGCATGGACTGGCGTGTTGGCTGGCCATCGGTACGTAAGTTTGCGTCTTGTGTTAGCTGTTGGTGTTAATTTGGGTTCTAACTTTTATTGAAGTCGTTGCATTCTGTTCGGATAGTTCATTGAGAGGGGAGAATCTGCTAGTGAGCGTATATGATTTCTGTTTCTTACTGTACTGTGAAAATGGTGCAATTGTGTAACCCCCGAGTTCTTCGGAGCGCCTGGTGGGATGACTGTATTCTATTTCTCCCCCTCATGCGCCATTAGAGATGTCTCGAGTGCATATCACATAGGTGATTTAGTTACCCTATTTATTGTTTACTGCTTTACTTTCATGCATGTCGATTTCTTGTGTACTTGTTATGTTCTCTGAGGACCTGACACATTTTTCAGATCCCGACGAGCACTTATACCCGACAGATTATGGAGTTGGAGATTTTGCAGACGAGGACTTCGAGGTGGAGCCACAGGAGTTTCTTTGAGCATTCATTCATGGATGATAGTTGCTTGGTGTTTTGGAACTATTTCTTTATTGCTTAGTTGTATTCTTTCAGTATTCTTTTGTACTCATTTTTGTGGATTGTTCTCTACCAGATATTCTTTTGTAATGGATTCTGAGACTTATTCTATTTCATTCAGTTTCCTATTCTCTGATATTTTGTGGATGAGACTATATTATACGTGCTTGTGATAGTGAGTCTAGTTATATTTTATAGCGTACTACGACTGGTTAGGTCCATTAAATTGGGTTCCTATACTTGTTCGTACAACTGACATGTGTACGTATACCTGATCCTACGTATTTTGGAACTGGTACGTGACATAGGCAGCGCTACAAAGAGGCCGGTGACCTCATGTTACAGTGGTGTGATACCACTAAGAGGTAAAAGATGTAAAGACTCGCCTTTGCGAGCCATGTCACAGTGATATAACACCGCAAGGAAACGCAAGATTTCATGCTGGGTAGTATGGCACTACAAAGAGGTTGGGATCTCATGCTACCGTGGATAACACCACGATGAGGTGGAGCCTTGGCTTTAGGCCATGTCAAGGACTATTTAAAAGAACTCACCTAGAGTGTATGGAAAGAGATATAGGCCGTCTCTTGAGGGTGAACTTGTAGACGCCCAATATACATACACGAAAATCAGACATGCACATGGCCTTTAATGTGCAACCGGAAACACAGCTGATGTCATTGTGTGAGTAAGAAGAATTGCAGCTATAGTGCATAATTCAAGGCTTAGTCCATCATTGTATCATACTATTATTCGACCCATACAGAAAGATTCAAGTTGAAGAGACATCTATCCTAATGCATGATGGGTAGTCACTGTGGGGAACGCTCAACCCATATATATTGAGATATATGGGAGATTGTTGGTGTTGTTTCCTTTGGATTAGTGAGAATAGTCCCACATTGGCTACACCACCAAGTGAGTATCTCAATATAATACTTTGTATGAGTTAAGGTGTGCACATGGGGTGTGGTGGAACACATGGGTGTCATGTTGAGGTGTTTTCATACGAGAAAAAAATGATTAACTCCCGAAAGAAAGTATTTATGTTTTTTATCACTCTTGGGAAAAATTTCTTAGGAGATAAGCCCCAAAGAGGTTTAGCGACTCGGACCCGGGCTCGGACTTGAACTTGGGTTCGGACTCGGACTCGGGCTCAAGGACGCAAAGTGCTGCTTTGTTAGCGCACTTTGAACTTAGCACGTCAGTATCGGCGCATGGCGCTTGTGCGCATTTAATGCGCTCATGCGCTCATTTTATGAGCGAGTTGCATGCGCGGGTGCTGAGCGAGTATTGCGCGGGCGTATACGCAGGCATTGCGCTATTGCGCGTATGGACACGTGGGCACGTAGGCCGCTACACTGTTGGCTTATGCGTGCAGGAGCAGTTCGGTTGGGCTGCTGCACGCAGATAGCGCGGTTGGCGCACGTTTCAACTGATTGTGGAATTTGACGGTTATGGAAAGATATGATCAGTTATTTAGATCCATTTTTGTGAGATTTGAATTTAAATTGTTCCTATCTTTTTGTAACTGATTGGCGGCTAAGGTTTTCACTCTCTCTCTATAAATACTCTCTTCATAGCCTCTTTGCGAACTTACTTAGAAAATAGGGAGACGAAAAGAGGTTATGCTGTTGTCGCCATTGGATTCCAAGGAGTTCGTGCGAGTCCAGGAAAGAGGTGACAACGAGCGTTCCATAAGTTCTATGTGAACTTGCTGGTTCTTGGGAACAGATCATGTGGGACGAATCTTGCTTTGAGCAACGATGATCTTCATCACCCACTACTAGAATAAGCGGGATTAGCGACGTATTTTAGCGACTCCAAGTAAAAACGTCGCTAAATTAGCGACTCCGTAAATATCGTCGCTAAACGTCGCTAAATGGCGACATTTAGCGACGTTTATTAAGATTTTAAATTAATCGTCGCTATAAGTTCAATTAAGGTCGCTAAACGTCGCTAATATATCTTATTTAGCGACGTTTAGCGTCGTAATTAGCGACGTATCTTTCAAAAATATTTAGCAACGTATTTAGCGACGACTTTGGAGTCGCTAGTTTTTTATTTTAGCGACGTTTTTACCTTGACGTCGCTAAACGTCGCTAAATTTTGATTAATTAGGGCTCAGTTTTCTTTTCTCCATCTCTCGAAAATTTCGAAACGCTTCGATTTCCCCCGCCCCCCCTCTCCGGCGACCGGGTCTGCGACCGCTGCGGCTACTCCGGCATCTCCCTCCTTCTCCTCGAGCTCTAGGTAATCTCTCTCTCTCTCTCTCTCTCTCTCTCTCATGTGACACTGACACAAGACACACGCACACAGACACGACACACGCACACAGACACTGAGGAGTGGTACACGAGACACACGACACACACACACAGACGCAGACACACACACACGACACACATACACGACACACACACAGACACACAGACGCAGACACACACACGACACACACACACACACGCAGACACACACACACACAGACGCATATTAGGGTTA
This sequence comes from Iris macrosiphon, assembly GCA_036927795.1. Taxonomy (NCBI): domain Eukaryota; kingdom Viridiplantae; phylum Streptophyta; class Magnoliopsida; order Asparagales; family Iridaceae; genus Iris; species Iris macrosiphon. The sequence goes on from JAYESA010000013.1 coordinate 85,873,851, forward strand.
GGGTTAGGTTTAGGGTTAGGGTTAGGGTTAGGTTTAGGGTTAGGGTCAGATTCATCTTCTCAAAAGCAAGTGGTCCACGAGACACACGACACACACACACAGACGCAGACACACGACACACATACACGACACACACACAGACACACAGACGCAGACACACACACGACACACACACACACGCAGACACACACACACAGACGCATATTAGGGTTAGGGTTAGGTTTAGGGTTAGGGTTAGGTTTTTTGACTGGGGTTAGGGTTAGGTTTTTTGACCTGGGGTTAGGGTTAGGGTTAGGGTTAGGGTCAGATTCATCTTCTCAAAAGCAAGTGGTCCACGAGACACACGACACACACACACAGACGCAGACACACGACACACATACACGACACACACACAGACACACAGACGCAGACACACACACGACACACACACACGCAGACACACACACACAGACGCATATTAGGGTTAGGGTTAGGTTTAGGGTTAGGGTTAGGTTTTTTGACTGGGGTTAGGGTTAGGTTTTTTGACCTGGGGTTAGGGTTAGGGTTAGGGTTAGGGTTAGGGTTAGGGTCAGATTTATCTTCTCAAAAGCAAGTGGTCCACGAGACACACGACACACACACACAGACGCAGACACACGACACACATACATGACACACACACAGACACACAAACGCAGACACACACACGACACACACACACACGCAGACACACACACACAGACACATATTAGGGTTAGGGTTAGGTTTAGGGTTAGGGTTAGGTTTTTTGACTGGGGTTAGGGTTAGGTTTTTTGACCTGGGGTTAGGGTTAGGGTTAGGGTTAGGGTTAGGGTCAGATTCATCTTCTCAAAAGCAAGTGGTCCACGAGACACACGACACACACACACAGACGCAGACACACGACACACATACACGACACACACACAGACACACAGACGCAGACACACACACGACACACACACACGCAGACACACACACACAGACGCATATTAGGGTTAGGGTTAGGTTTAGGGTTAGGGTTAGGTTTTTTGACTGGGGTTAGGGTTAGGTTTTTTGACCTGGGGTTAGGGTTAGGGTTAGGGTTAGGGTTAGGGTCAGATTCATCTTCTCAAAAGCAAGTGGTCCACGAGACACACGACACACACACACAGACGCAGACACACGACACACATACACGACACACACACAGACACACAGATGCAGACACACACACGACACACACACACACGCAGACACACACACACAGACGCATATTAGGGTTAGGGTTAGGTTTAGGGTTAGGGTTAGGTTTTTTGACTGGGGTTAGGATTAGGGTTAGGGTTAGGGTTAGGGTTAGGGTTAGGGTCAGATTCATCTTCTCAAAAGCAAGTGGTCCACGAGACACACGACACACACACAGACACAATCAGAGAGTAGCATTCCTTTTCTTTCTCAAGAGAGAACATATATTTTCTAAAAATATATTGTTAATGTTATGAATCAGAGAGTAGCATTCCTTTTCTTTCTCAATCCTACTGTGCCTTATATTCCTTCGTTTGACTCAACGTGGAATTTAGAGGAAGTTAGTGTTATTTTGGCTTGCAACCTGCTAATTAATGATATGCACACAACCTGCTAGTTAATGATATGAATATGAGTTTGGAACCTCATTGTTATATTCTAAATATGTTAAGGGTGGAGTTAAGTAATACAAAATCATTTTATTTTGTGACACATAGGATATAAATAAGATATTATGGTATCATTATTATACTGCAACAAACAGCTAATTCTTTGTGAGTCATCTAATTATTCCGTTCCGGTCCAATAGCTAATTCTTTGCTAATTCTTTGTTTTCATCTATCTTACCAGATGGCACCCAAGAGAGCGACACCTACTGTTAAGGAGGAAGTCTTGCCTCCTACTGTTAAGGAGGAAGAGATACCACCTGCGGGGAGTTCCAGTCACCCAGCACCTATCGCGGCTGTATCTCAGACAGGGAGTTCCAGTCACCCAGCACCCATAGCGGAGCTTGATAACATAAACGCTGTTTATGCGCAGTATTTGAGGGACTGGTATCTGCCCCGTTTTGGAAATCCTCGAGATTGATACTATGATGTTTCATATACTTATATATTATGAATTTTGTGTTACTGTGATACTCTGATACTTATATATTATGTATTTTGTGATGTTGTTTATGTCCATTTTGTGTGACTGTGATACTGTGATACTTTTATGACTGTGATACTTTTATTGTCTGTCTATAATATTTGTGTGTATTAATTGTATGACTGTATACTTGTATTCATATTAAATATTGTTAATCCGGTGTTGAGTGTTCCACCGAAGGGGTCGGCGAACCCATTGAATTCAACGGAGGGTTGCTCCGGGTCTATTTTTAATTAGAAATTTTAAAATTACAGGAACAATAGCTTGGAACAATTAAGGTTTTTTTTTTTACTTTTTTTGTAAATTTAGCGACGTATTTAGCGACGTTTAGCGACGTCTAGCGACGTTTTAATAAGTCGCTAAAAAAGTCGCTACTTAGCGACGTGTCATTAAACGTCGCTAATGACGTCGCCAAACGTCGCTAAATATGTCGCTGTACGTCGCAAATTGGTGACATGGCAGTACTGCCAGGTCATTAAATACGTCGCTGTTACGTCGCAATATAAGTCGCTCATTAGCGACGTTTAGCGACTATATAGAACGTCGCTATTTAGTGACGCGGCGTCGCTAAACGTCGCTAATTTTAGCGACTCATGGAAGTCGCTAAAAAACGTCGGTATAGCGACGTTTAGCGACGTATTTCGGTTCAGCGACTTGGTTTAGCGACGTTTTTTTGTCATTTAGCGACGTTTTTGGGCGTCGCTAATTTGACTTTTTTTGGTAGTGACCCAGCAAGCAGAGAGATCCTTCTTCTCCTTTCTCTTCTCTTCTTGTAATCTGTTCTGTCCGTCTGCAACTGCGATTGCAAGGAAGAACAAAGATAGTTTTTCTGATTATTGTTTTTGTTTAAGCAAGTTGTAATCAGAATCATTATATAGTTGTTCATTGGATCGAAGAATATCAGTAAGAAATGTGTGAACTTCTGATCTCGACTTAATCTTTCGGTTCTTCCATTTTTTATTAAGTCTCAGAACTAACAATTTGCTCTTTTAACTTAAAAGAGGAGTTGAATGCTGTAATTTTACTCACCAATGACGAATGTTCAATTTTGTTATTTGAAATCCAAAACTCTATAAGGTACTTGAGTTGTCTAAGTATTTTTTTTCTCCTTGAAAACACAGTCTTAGTCTTACTTAATTAACTACAACAACAATGTGAAGCCATTGTCCGTCGTCTCCAAATTGTCACCAAAAGAAATGGTAAGAAATTGAAAAAATTAAAATGAGCTTAAATTTTAAATATCAAAATACATACTACATTAATAAACATAAATAAATGAATTAATTAATGTTATGTATCTGCATGTTTTATGATCGATATTTTTTTATTTTGATATGCGTGCATTTGGACGTGCCTATTTGTTTTAATCAAGAGGAAATTATTTCCCACCTTTTAAATGAAAATGCCTAAGGTATTAATTAAATTTGCAAAGAATGAAAAGAAAATTGAGATGGGAAACTAATGAAATTGAAGGTACACAAAGCATGTTGTTTACAATTGGTTGACAATGGTTAGTATTATGGTTGAGAAAGGTCGCTTAAATTTTACTCACATAAATATAAACATAAAAATGGGTATAGAGGAGAGAAGTTATCCATATTTGCTTGCGTAGAACAACAGAACTTCTCTCTAATTACAAACCAAGGGATGACACGTCAAGTGAATTGAAATTTTGCAACTTTTCTAGGGGAGCCAATGGAGTGTTTGGTTAATCGAAAGTGGCCCGGATCTGGAGAGAAATTTGTAACTCTGCTGAACTCGCATGAGTTCAACATTTTTGGTTGCCATACATGAAATTCAATTTTTTTTTGGATGGAAGTGACGTGATACAGTTCATGTCCCACCCCACCCCGACATTTTTGAGAGGAAACTCCTCTGAGGAAAGAGAAAGAAGTAAGAGTTACACATACATGAAATTCTCACCAATGTATAGAGGGAGGAATAGTCGCCAGCCAATTAAAAAACATGATTTCAATATTAATATTTTCCCTCCATGTCATCAAGCATATGCATCTCTACATTTACTCGTATCATTGAAAATGAAGACTAGACTTGCATACAACAATGACACCTACTTCAGGCACCAAATGTAATCAAAATACAACATGTTCTTCTCTAGAAGGAAAGCCTAGGATTTGGGAATATTTGCCACAAACATAACAGCTAAAGAACTTACAAACTAGGAAAGCAACACAAATTTCCAGTACGAGACACTCACCTCCAGTCCAGTCCAGTCCAGTCCGCTACTTGGCATCGCAATCGCAGTCTTCCACCTTGCTACCATCCAATCCAATCTTCTCGTACCCAATCCCCACCGGACACACCGGATACTCCACAGGAGCAATCGGATGCCGCTTAACCACAGACGACGACCACACAATGTACACAACCGACACCACTAATGCCCCCAAAACAGCACCAGCCACCAAGGACACTATGTTCCTCCACAAGTAGTAATCCTTTATACTGTGACTGGAATGATCCTCATCGGACCGAACCACGAGCGAGCTCGGGTCCAGAGGCTCCGAATGCATGTGATATGGCGCCCCGTGCTTGACCGCAAACCTCCACGAGTAGACACTACTAAACTGCATCGAGTTCTGACTCGATGCGTTGATACCGACCACCATTGCCTCCCTCCACGAGACATTGGACAAGTCGATCCGACACGAGATCAAAGAACCGGGCGGTCTCGAAGCGGCCGAAGTTCCGAGACTCACTCTGAGCCGCTTCAAGAACCCGTTATAGTCAATCCAAGAATGCAGCTTTTGCCCACTACTTGGGACCAAACCGAAAGCCGAAAGATTGTTGCTTTTGATGGAAACCTCACCGAGAACATCGATGCGGAGGCGGCTTCCGAACTCTACGACGAGAATACCGGATAGATCCCCGTGCCCCATCAAGAAAGCTACGGCTTGCTCCCCGTTGGCTTCGGAGACGGAGAACGAGAAGTCGGTGGAGAACCCGGGGTTCGTGCCGAGGAACCTGATGGGCTTCTTGTACATTATACCACCATTGGACGAAATCACGGTCGAGTTGCTGATCTTGGCGTCGCCATGGAGGGAAATTTGCGGAGGAAAGTTGGGGCCTTTCACGAAGGACTCGAATTGGAATGAGAAATTGGGGTTTGCTTCAGCTTCAACCAAAGAATTAGCGGAGAAGAAGAAGAAGAAGAAGAAGGAGATATAGATGACGGAAAAGAATGCCATTTTTACAGTAAAGTTCGTCTCTTTTCTATGGCATTTCGAAATTTAGGGTTGGGATTAGGGTTTGGAATGAGAGAGAGAAAGAGAGGTGGTGGTGGTGGTGATTGGGCTGGCGAAAATCGAAACCACTTTTGAGCTGGACATAGGAGTGAGAAACAAAATGATCACCTGGGGACCAACTTTATCCCCACAAAAAATCATAATAGTGTGATTAACGAAAAAAATGCTACTGGACACATTTTTTTTGACACACTCTATAATCACACTGATGTGACATACTGATATGACAGTAGATTATTGGATATCAATTTTTTTAAAATAAAAAAGAATAATTAAGGTCCAATAATGCACTGTCATATCAGTATAGCTGTAGAGTGTCAAAAAAAAATGTCCCTATAACATTATTCATGATTATTGCAGTAGCTTTCTTGTTTCTTATGAGGCTAGATGTAAATTTTTTTTTTTCTTTCTGTTATTATTTTCATCGATTCCCTTTTAAAGTTTTTAATTGAAGGAAATTTTGAGTCAGATAAGATGACCAAATTCTTATGCTTGGTATGGTGTTATTATTGCTTCCAAAAAATGACATCTGAGTTTTATATTTTGAGTCAAACACTAGAAAGATAAAGAAGAAGACAAAGTCTAATATGCCATTTCCGATGTCCACGTGAACTTATGAAACAAACATGCTTAGGGCTTGTTGTTTGGATAGACTTTTAAATTTAGTTTTTTGAGTTCAAACTCAAAAGTACCAGTAAACAACGTTTAGCTGATTGTTATTCAAAACTTATTCTAATTTTTCTTCTTCAAAAGCTCTCTTTTAAACATTGTTTTCGGAAAGGAACAAAAACATGTTTTCTGATTATTTTTTTGCTTTTAGCGGGCCCACCCCTCCCTCCAACCTTCAATATATATATATATATATATATATATATATATATATATATCGTTATTTTCTTCTTCTAGAGGAAAAGCTCCCCCAAAGCTCCGTTCTCCTCCTCCTCCTCCTCCATACGTAGCGGTAGCGAAAGCCACTGCACCGCCCCAGGTCATTGCCGACTCAAGATCTAGGAGGAGGGCAGCGCCATGGCCGAGGACGACGACGACCTAGCTTGTGGAGAACCCAGATCAAAGCTCGAGGATGACGACGACCTAGCTTGTCGAGGAAGACGATGACCTAGCTCGTCGTCGAGGAAGACGACTTCCTCGGCGGCCACTACGTCGTCGATGGCTCTTGACTCCGGCAGCCGTCCTTGTGAGCACCGCACCACCTTGTCGAGCTACCGGTATGAGAAGAACCGTAACCCCGTTGCCGAGCGGCCAACCGTCCGTCCACCCCAGGTAACCGTCGGTAGGACGCACCTCCGCGTCAAGTCCTAGACGTCGGAGGAAACTCGAGTCCTAGATGCCGGAGGCAATTCAGATACAAGACGACGAACTAGAGCCCTCGACGAACTCGGACACATGATGACACAAACAATTTTGGGAGGGACACAGTTGGACACGAATAGTATGGACACAATTAAAAAACTACTCTCTAAAAATATTTTACCAAACAGAAGCTTCAATTTTTGTTTCTTAAAATAACTTTCTAGATGAAAGTAATCAAACGCAAAGCTAAAATTTCTATACTTAGAAAATAACTTCATAACTTACTTTTAGACAGAACAAATTTTTAGAAGGCCTATCCAAACGGACCCACAGCCTCGCTTAATCAGCTCCATTTTAAAGACTTGCATCACAAACAGTTCTACTGCAGGACAGCTCCGCTGTCACAATCTGCTCATACTTTTTGAGATACAAGTACGTGATCAAGTCTGGCCTACGTTGCAATATCGATAATAGTATACTGTCTATACTCTAATAGTGATATGTATTCACACAGTCTCAATGATATAGTAATTCTACACTAGATACATATACACAATTTTTAACAGTAATATCTAGGGTTATTTAGTTTTAGGATCTCGTATAATATTAAATTTTGCATTTAGGTCTCCATAGAAATTTGTGTTTAGGTTTCCATATTGTCTTCAAAATGGAGACTAAATATAATTTGATATTATATGAGACCCTAAAACAAATGCTTGATGAATAATCTAGAACTAAATGAACATTCTTGGTTGACTTGGGCTATGTAGTTAGCGCTTATGTAAATTATGTTGTCAATTGTGTTAGCTACAATGGTCATGTCCAGACTGCAAGAGTGAATTTGGTTGCTTAGCTTATCAATTGCATGGTGAATTGATGCTTGGTTATTTGGTCGAAGGGTGCACCGCCTGGAGTTTCGATCGCATTGTTGAATGCTTGCAACTCAATAGCCCCAAGGATTGTGTGGTTGTTGAGATCATGAGAAAAATAAAAAATAATATCATATCTGTCACGACCCGCACCCGGTTATTCGGGCACGAGTGCGTGGGCACGTCCAGCCTACGCCGCAGTGTCGGCGGTAGTACGCTGTCTAGGTCATTTTCTGGGATCAATAACTATCTATCTCATCCACAAATAAAGTAAATAGACAAGGAAATTAACAGGAAATAGGAATGCTGATTTATAAAACAGATTGTGATAACAGATCCATAGTTTATACATGAACAGAAGATAAATCGGGGACAAACCCGATTACTGAGCTGAAAAGGGAAAAACTAGCTAACTGGCTACTACTCCTCGGAGGTAATCTCCTGAGTGGGAACCTGCCTCTCAACTGTGTCACCTGCTACGCCATAGGGATCATAATAGGTAGGGCAAAGTCCTCATCATCGCCTAAACAACAGATCCAGTCAGGAAAGGAGCAAAGTACACAATGCACAACAAGATTAAACTAAATATTTATGACAATTAAGTATTGAATATCATATTGAGAAAATTGCATAGAGGGACATCATTATCTCACAGTTAATGCTGTAAACAGGAATATGAGAAAAACAGGAAATAAATGAGACAGGAATGAAACTACAACAATCAACAAGAGCCATAACTAGACAAGAAGCTATGTGTGTGAACTTGTGTTTTTAGAATACCTAGTTGGCATGCAGGGGTCTATAAAGTTAAATCGGCCGCCATGGACGGCTATTATTCACGAAAAATCAAGATCCGGCTGATGGACAGTCGTGTACCAACAGCTATTATTCACGACACGGGTCAGGGTAAACTGCATGCCTTTCAGTATTCTCCCTCCCGACACGAAAAACAAGACATGAATTCCAATATTCAAGACATGAGATACATTATTCTGACATTACGTGTAATCAGCAAGGGTACTAGTAGAGCAGGGAATTAATTATCACAATATAAAGATTAACTTGAGGTGCAGGTACTTGCCTGTTGTTTGGATCCGATTAATAGGTCTTCGGGGAAAAATATCCAGAGATGAGTCCAAATACTGAAATAAACATTACCATCATGCTCAGAAGATGTCAAATAGCTAGAAATACCTATCCTTGGGTCCAATTTGGAGACAAGGGCAAAAACGGCAGTTTCGGGTCAAAACGGGGTCCGCCGTTGGGCCCGCTTTGCACCGAAAAGCGCGTCCGGGTCAAAGGTCTCTAAATTCACCAAACTTAGTGTCAACAGGTCAGGAACGCTGATACGAACTCAACGGAACTTCCAGATTTGGATTCCGATGAGCCGAACACAAAATCGCCCGTCGAGCGGGGCCTATGGGGCCCACGACACGCGATTTCGTCAACGTTCTCAGAATCGAACCAAACTTGACCCACAGGACCAGCGTATCGCTACGAGTCCGATGGCGCAAGTTTTGTCTCGATCTGACGAGTGTGCACGAAGTTAGGGTGAATTGCCGAAAAGGCGGATACGGGGCGATGTCCGCGGATACGCGTTGATTTCGGTGTGCACGCACACCCGAATCAGCTTCCACGAAAACTCACACGTCCGTATCGACGATGCGTACGTATCTGTGAAGACCGCACGCGACCAAGTCGTCCCGTTTGGCGGGACGTACTCGGTTCCGGGGTGAAACAGGGCCTGGTTTTTCCTGTTTTTGGATCGCGGTGTGCGATCACCACAGGACGCGATGTCCCGAACAGTTTATCCGGACACCGAGAGGGTCATACAGGCTTCGCGTAGGAATTGACGGAATCGAAAACGGAGATCAGGGTTGCAAGATATGAATACCTGAAGGGGACCGAGAAATCAGGGCCGAAAACGTGTCCGAGTCGTGTCCGACACAGTGTCCTGTGTCCGACACAGGAACAGTGATTAGGGCTAGGGTTTCGGCGGCACACGGCGGAGGGAGGCCGGAGAGACGCCGGAGAGGGCCGGGGATGGCTCGCCGAGGGGCGGCGCGTCGGTTGGCGGCGACTGCGGCGGCTCAGGGCGGCGGCCGGAGGCTGCGGCTGCTGCTGTGTGCTGCTGCTGCGGCTGCGGTTCGTCGACGGCGGCGGCGCCGAGGGAGGAGAGAGGGGGAAAGAGTCGTCGGCGGTCGGCGGGTCACGGCGAGGAGCGAGGCGGCTGCGGCGCGTGGTGGCGGAGGCGGTGGCTAGGGTTAGGGCGAGGGAGTGGGGTATAAATAGGGGGAGTAGGCGGTTGCGGGGGGGCCGGCCAAGGCGGGGGCGAGGGGGACGTGGGCCGCGGGGAGCGGCGCACCGCGCGGGGGGCGGCGCTGCGCGCGGAGGGCGGCCGGGGAAGTCGGGGATCGTGGGGGCTCAGTCGGCGGGTCGGGTTGCTGCGGCGGGTCGGGTTCGGTTGAACCCGACCCGACCCAAGGAACGGGTGGGCTGGGCTACGGGCCAGGCCGCGGCCCAACGGGCCGCGGGCCAAAAAGAAAAGAAAAAATAAAAATAAAATAGATAAATAATAAATAAATAAATAAATAAATAATTAATTAATTTAATTAATTAATTAGAAAATTGTTTTTAGGCATTTAAAAATAGCTCTGAGGCCCAGAAAAATCCAGAAAAATTACCCTAAGTCCAATTTTCTATTTTACACCCAAAAATGTTATTTTCATGACATTTTAATATTATTTATTGCCAATTAAAAATCATTTATAAATTAAAAGCCTTGATTTTAATTACAGAAAATTCCAGAAAATTGGGAAAAATCCAAGATTTAATAATTTGAAAATTCAGGGGGTTTACAACCTACCCAACTTACAAAAATTTCATCCTCGAAATTTAAAATTAAGCCATAATCTGTAAATCCTTCACGTACATCAATCGCAGTCTCCTTGCGAAAATTTAAATCCTAATCATGTCCGCTGCAATCACTTCAAGGTTAAGACGACTACTATTCCAATCAAGATTCAACCTAGGGTTATTACTTCTTACTTTCTCAAATTTCTCACAGGCAGATTTTAGATTAAGTCCATATAGCATTTTCAAGATTTGCACATGACTTTGCCTCACGATTATAATTATCATAATTCCTCTAGAAGTGATTCGAGTCCAACAATTTTTGTATGTTTCAACCTTTTAAATTACATTTACATCCTCAAATCTAACTAGGTAGTCCAACCACCGATTTTAATTCTTAATTCAAAGCATAAAAAAAAAATACTTTAAGGGTAGTCCACAAATGTTCAAGTCTGAATTATATATCCTCTAAATTCAAATTGATGATTTTATCTCCATTATTCCAAAAATTTAGATCATGTACTTAGGATATAACTATTGGGTCCTCGATATCAATTCATTAATCATCTTAGTCACCCCTCGAAATTTTCAAAAATTAGAATGGCTTGCTTCTTCCAATCTAACCTTACTCGGTCACAATCCAAAAGACATTCTTCTCTAGTTGACAAATGCACTGCTACCCAACTTAGAGTTTACCCCTTCATCACAAAAGACTATATACCTTAAGAAAATGTTCCTTAATATGTTTACTTATGTCATTCAATCCTCGAACTTCAACGCCGATCATATCACATATGATATGTCCTCAATTACGAAAGGTTAATCCTCAAGTATGTGATCGGCCTATGTGGCATATCTAGTACTATCTATGTATCAAACTTATACCAGCACGAGATTTCGTTTTTCCAAAATAAGGGAAGGCGAAGATCAATAATAAAGAGTTCAAGGGTGGGGTGATAGAACGGAAGTATGGGGATCAAGGCGTTTAAAGAATTCTAGTAGGATTTGTCAGGCGGTTATGGATTGAGGTTCTATTCTGGTAGTCATTTATTCGCATACTCGTATTAGTTTAGTTATGTAACTGATACGGTATGCTCAGCATGTCTAGGTTAAAGTATGTTTGTTTACTAATCACTACGTATCTCAATCCACGTAAAGTAGTCGTGCGAAGTGCGAATCAAAATGCACTAAGGTTGATCAGACCGTAATACACTGATTCTGAATAAACACTTGTATTAGTGTACGCGTCCAATAATACATGTGTCATGAACAAGCCTGATAAAGAGTAAGCTTGCAAAACTAGGCTATAGAATAGCAGCATAAACAAGGTACATCAAAATTAAGTGCGCTAGATGATGATGAAAGGAGGTACAAAATTTAAATTCACAAAACAACCTACAATAAGCACAATAACAAAAGATTCTACAACTCTACAGTTATCAAATATAAAAGCATACCAGGTTATTAGCAAGTTTAAAATTACTAGGTTGGGGCTGAGGTCACGAACCAATAGGCGCGAGCTAAACAATACTAGAAGGGTAGCTAAAAGAAATCACTTACGCGCATTAGTGACTCTAAGAGTCTGCACGTTCTCCACGGTCATCGCGTAAGTTTGTCCGTGTTCTTGGAGCAGCGGGACAGTCCTTCACTCGATGTTCTGCTGATCCACAATATAGACAGACACCTAGCCTCTTTCTACAATCCTTCCAAATGTGACCTTGCCTCCGACAAAAACTACAAATGGGAACTCGTCGGTTCTGCCCTTGAGTTGGATTCATCTGTGGTCGCTTTGCAGCTCTTTCCTGCTGTGCTTGGTCTGGTGCTGGCGCATACGGCCGCTTCCGGCTAGACTCGATCCTTGTGGTACACTCCACAGGTCGCGCTGCAGTAAGAACGTCCTCGTCGAAGGTAATTGCATTTGAACTACTTAGCTTTCGTGACTCCGAGCTAATTCTGTTGATAAAGTTCTCCGCTTGGTTTTGCTGAGTTTCTTGTTGAACCTTCTGATAGGCTTGCATCATTATGTAGAACATGCGGAACATCTGCTGTTCGTCCATAGGCGGTCCAGGAGGGAAGGAAGGCATCGGTGGAATAGGCTGTGTCGAGGGTGGAACGCTATCTTGATGGATTATTAAGGCAGGCTGACTTGCTTGACTGCCTTGTGATGATTGGCCTTCACCGACTGGTATCACATCGTTTCCTTGGGTAATCACAACGGTCTGTGGTGTTTCTGTATGAGTCTCGTTGCTGGCTTGTGGGTCCATCTTCCTGTATCCAAAATAACCAATAAGAGGCACACAGGAATCAAGGCAAGATGCAAGTTCATATTAGTTCGAATACGATACAGATATCAAAAATGATTCAAGCAAGTGGATGAGATCCTATAAACTTATCCTAGCTTTATTGCAGGCCTGTTCGGTCCCTGAGTTAAAACCGAACAATTTAGTCGTTTGACCTGCATGGGCCACCACAAAAACGTGTCACGACCCGCACCCGGTTATTCGGGCACGAGTGCGTGGGCACGTCCAGCCTACGCCGCAGTGTCGGCGGTAGTACGCTGTCTAGGTCATTTTCTGGGATCAATAACTATCTATCCCATCCACAAATAAAGTAAATAGACAAGGAAATTAACAGGAAATAGGAATGCTGATTTATAAAACAGATTGTGATAACAGATCCATAGTTTATACATGAACAGAAGATAAATCGGGGACAAACCCGATTACTGAGCTGAAAAGGGAAAAACTAGCTAACTGGCTACTACTCCTCGGAGGTAATCTCCTGAGTGGGAACCTGCCTCTCAACTGTGTCACCTGCTACGCCATAGGGATCATAATAGGTAGGGCAAAGTCCTCATCATCGCCTAAACAACAGATCCAGTCAGGAAAGGAGCAAAGTACACAATGCACAATAAGATTAAACTAAATATTTATGACAATTAAGTATTGAATATCATATTGAGAAAATTGCATAGAGGGACATCATTATCTCACAGTTAATGCTGTAAACAGGAATATGAGAAAAGCAGGAAATAAATGAGACAGGAATGAAACTACAACAATCAACAAGAGCCATAACTAGACAAGAAGCTATGTGTGTGAACTTGTGTTTTTAGAATACCTAGTTGGCATGCAGGGGTCTATAAAGTTAAACCGGCCGCCATGGACGGCTATTATTCACGAAAAATCGAGATCCGGCTGATGGACAGTCGTGTACCAACAGCTATTATTCACGACACGGGTCAGGGTAAACTGCATGCCTTTCAGTATTCTCCCTCCCGACACGAAAAACAAGACATGAATTCCAATATTCAAGACATGAGATACATTATTCTGACATTACGTGTAATCAGCAAGGGTACTAGTAGAGCAGGGAATTAATTATCACAATATAAAGATTAACTTGAGGTGCAGGTACTTGCCTGTTGTTTGGATCCGATTAATAGGTCTTCGGGGAAAAATATCCAGAGATGAGTCCAAATGCTAAAATAAACATTACCATCATGCTCAGAAGATGTCAAATAGCTAGAAATGCCTGTCCTTGGGTCCAATTTGGAGACAAGGGCAAAAACGGCAGTTTCGGGTCAAAACGGGGTCCGCCGTTGGGCCCGCTTTGCACCGAAAAGCGCGTCCGGGTCAAAGGTCTCCAAATTCACCAAACTTAGTGTCAACAGGTCAGGAACGCTGATACGAACTCAACGGAACTTCCAGATTTGGATTCCGATGAGCCGAACACAAAATCGCCCGTCGAGCGGGACCTGTGGGGCCCACGACACGCGATTTCGTCAACGTTCTCAGAATTGAACCAAACTTGACCCACAGGACCAGCGTATCGCTACGAGTCCGATGGCGCAAGTTTCGTCTCGATCTGACGAGTGTGCACGAAGTTAGGGTGAATTGCCGAAAAGGCGGATACGGGGCGATGTCCGCGGATACGCGTTGATTTCGGTGTGCACGCACACCCGAATCAGCTTCCACGAAAACTCACACATCCGTATCGACGATGCGTACGTATCTGTGAAGACCGCACGCGACCAAGTCATCCCGTTTGGCGGAACGTACTCGGTTCCGGGGTAAAACAGGGCCTAGTTTTTCCTGTTTTTGGATCGCGGTGTGCGATCACCACAGGACGCGATGTCCCGAACAGTTTGTCCGGACACCGAGAGGGTCATACAGGCTTCGCGTAGGAATTGACGGAATCGAAAACGGAGATCAGGGTTGCAAGATATGAATACCTGAAGGGGACCGAGAAATCAGGGCCGAAAACGTGTCCGGGTCGTGTCCGACACAGTGTCCTGTGTCCGACACAGGAACAGTGATTAGGGCTAGGGTTTCGGCGGCACACGGCGGAGGGAGGCCGGAGAGACGCCGGAGAGGGCCGGGGATGGCTCGCCGAGGGGCGGCGCGTCGGTTGGCGGCGACGGCGGCGGCTCAGGGCGGCGGCCGGAGGCTGCGGCTGCTGCTGTGTGCTGCTGCTGCGGCTGCGGTTCGTCGACGGCGGCGGCGCCGAGGGAGGAGAGAGGGGGAAAGAGTCGTCGGCGGTCGGCGGGTCACGGCGAGGAGCAAGGCGGCTGCGGCGCGTGGTGGCGGAGGCGGTGGCTAGGGTTAGGGCGAGGGAGTGGGGTATAAATAGGGGGAGTAGGCGGTTGCGGGGGGGCCGGCCAAGGCGGGGGCGAGGGGGACGTGGGCCGCGGGGAGCGGCGCACCGCGCGGGGGGCGGCGCTGCGCGCGGAGGGCGGCCGGGGAAGTCGGGGATCGTGGGGGCTCAGTCGGCGGGTCGGGTTGCTGCGGCGGGTCGGGTTCGGTTGAACCCGACCCGACCCAAGGAACGGGTGGGCTGGGCTATGGGCCAGGCCGCGGCCCAACGGTCCGCGGGCCAAAAAGAAAAGAAAAAATAAAAATAAAATAGATAAATAATAAATAAATAAATAAATAAATAATTAATTAATTTAATTAATTAATTAGAAAATTGTTTTTAGGCATTTAAAAATAGCTCTGAGGCCCAGAAAAATCCAGAAAAATTACCCTAAGTCCAATTTTCTATTTTACACCCAAAAATGTTATTTTCATGACATTTTAATATTATTTATTGCCAATTAAAAATCATTTATAAATTAAAAGCCTTGATTTTAATTACAGAAAATTCCAGAAAATTGGGAAAAATCCAAGATTTAATAATTTGAAAATTCAGGGGGTTTACAATATCTAATTCTCGATTCGTCATGAGAAGATTAAATAACCTAAGTCACACAACTTTTTCATGTTTTATTTAGTTTTAGGGTCTAGTATAATATTCAAAATTCATGTTTAGGTCAGTGTAACTATAGCAATTTAAAAATAACTAGATTAAAATAGTTTTAAAATCATGTATGCACAGGGTGAAAGTAACAGTTAAAGAATATCGAGACAAGAAAAAATAGTAGGTAACATAGGATAATTAATAATAGATCATGAAAGAAAATACAAGATACGCACCACTATGTGTGTTTTACAAAACATTTTCTAGTATATGGATGGATTAGGATGATCATAATTAGAAATACGTAAATATATTGCCAATGAGCAACTAAACTGGAATGGTATATAACTACCTCAAATAAGGTAGTAACTAGATGTGATCATATACCTGCTAGCTATTTTCCTCCATCCCGCACTCACTATACTAGATACGATCAATAATTGGAACTAAAACTTAAATAAATCAATCATGTATTGTCACACCCCAGTCCAAAACTCACGGGACTAGCACGTGACTTGGTCAGCTTGTACGAATCACAAGATAATCCAACTCATAGAATTCCCACGATTCTACGTGCACTGACTATATATGATTCAAGTCCAAAAATCTAAGTCCAACAAGGCAACTATATCTCATCCATAGATAATATAAATACCAATAAACCAGAATTGATAATGATGAAAGCAAATACGAAGGTTTAAATTTATCAAGAAATTAAGTCACGTCCGGTGGAGACAAATCGACTACAAGTAGACGGTAAGTAAAAGTAAGTGTAGAAGCATAAAAAATACGCTGCAGAGTTATACGCAGTATTTTAGTGCTGGGCTGCGTAAAATATAACTTCAGAGCCATCGGCGTACAACAGAGCTTTGTCGCTAGCACAGCATAAAATATAAGCTCAAGGACAATCCGCGTAATGCAGTATCTCCAGGCTGCTTCAGCGTAAAAAGGATATTATATCGCCTCTATGGCGTAAAACTCATCCGCTTTTAATGCAGCATGGAAGTGTACGAGGAACGCTTCGTATTCCTTGAATGAATCTGTCAGATCATGCAGTGAACCTGACGTCTGACTCCTGACAATGACTACTGCACAGCTACCCAGACGACGGCTGTAATGATGGTGCGGCACAGAGATCCAAACCATCGTTTAGTGACGGTTCCCTGATACAAAGTGCTTTTACGCATACAAAGAAATAAGTTGCCTAGTTTTACACAGGCATATATGAGCTTTTACGCTCAGCAGAAGATAAAACGAGCTGCCACGTCAAAAGCTGCTCTTCGTACAGAGCTCGAGGCACGTCTCTGTATTTAATGCTCAGAATAGTGGCAGATCTTCGAGACACGCCTCTACATTTAATGCGCAGGATGGGGGCAGATCTCTGTATTTAATACAAGAGATTTAATTATATTTCCAAAGGCTGGGCAAGCCATAATTATGGCTAATACGTCTATATCAGCACCTCTGCACATTACGCCACCGGGCTATTTTCAGCTATAAGGAGCACGTTGTACGCTATCTCCTTAAAATATGCCAACTCAGGCTATATTTGCATTTGTGTATGATAAGGCTATTCGGTCCAGAATATGCTCAAAGTCTCAGTCAAAGAAGGAGGAACATCTAGCTTTTACGCTAGCTACCTATCCATACAGCATAAGGCTTCTACGCCAACCTGACAACTATTTGGCTTCTACGCCATGGTGACAGTTATTGGCTTCTACGCCAACCTTTTCTACGCGAGGGGCAGTTACCTACGTGGCTCTCATGCCGTGATCTTCGCAGCAGTTATACGCATTTTCTCATCATGGGACACGCGTCACACGCTTATTCAGAAGATCATTTATACGTGGGTGGCAGTTATTATAATTGTCGTGTAAAAAGTGCCATACTCTCCACTGTCCGGCTTTTATGCCGACTGGACGGTTACTGTCACTAAAATCCTATAAAAAGAGACCTCTATTGACAGAGGTCCGGGGTCGCAAATTCCAAGGGCAAAGGGTCGAAAGGTTGAAAATTGATTTTGAGAGAGAAGAATACAGAGCTCAGATAGAGAGTAGTGATCGACGATTTTGGCATCAAGTATCCACTCCCTCTTGTAATCTTTGAAGCATCTCCTTCTTCTACGGCACTTATTCATCATCGTGTGGTCCAAGGGACAAAGTGATCGACTGCAGATCAGACTCCTATAGCAATATTTATCCAGATTAAAATTTGTACTTAACATCCTCTTATAGGATTAATAGTACTTCTTGTTTGTAAACCTAAGAAAGGGTTTTGTATAAACCTAGTTTTATTTCTTTCGTTTATTATCAAACATAAGATGGCGACTCTGTTGGGGATGTCTTTCTCATCTGACGAGAAAGCAATTGCTCAACATGATGCAATATCAGTAGGATCAAGGAAGAAGACCTTGGTCGTCCAGTTCGACCAGTCTGCCTACGAAGATATGCTTCGAGTAGGGGGTAGCTCTCACTCTCTCTCTGTTCAAGACAACAGGAAACTGCGTAAGGTTTGGATGCCCAGGACATCCCCTACCATTCCTGCCGACTCTCCGATTTCTTCGACCAGCCAGATTGTAGCTGCGCAACCTTCGCGCTCCGCGCATAAAACTCTGTCTCCCGTCTGTGACGTGGCAGACAAAACTTCTGACAATGCCTCAGTGCTAGTCCAGAAGTCTACTTCGCGCTCCGTGCATAAGGCTCTGTCTCCCATCTGTGACGTGGCAGACAAAACTTCTGACAAAGCCTCAGTGCTAGTCCAAAAGTCTACTCCGCGCTCTGCGCATAAAATTCTGTCTCCCATCTGTGACATGGCAGACAAGATTTCTGATAATGCCTCAGCGCCAAATCAGAAATTCCAATCACGCTCTGCGTGTAAGAATGCATCTACCCTCCGCGGAAAAGCAGATGGTCCCTGCAATCTAAGAAAGGGAAAACAAGTGGCGGACTACTCAACTTCTCGGCCTTACGCCAGCAAGAGAAAAATTTGCCTGCTCTCAAGATTATGCGAGAAGCGGATGGCCGATTGAAGGCCTCTTCGATTTTACGCCAGCTTGAGCAGAGTTCCAAATTACGCCAGGAAGAAGAGCCCGCACATGCAGCAGTGAACATGGCTTCACACATCTCTAGAGGAAGGTCAAACTCAAGATGTCATCCCTCTAGAACTCCAAGCCAAAGGAGATTTGACACGCTCCTTAAGAACACCGAAGCTGGGGTGTTCTGAAACACCCGTTCAAAGTCGCGACAACCGGCTTCGTACTCTTCTGATTCCGATACTGGGGGTCGCCAGTTTCCAGAATCAGATGCTGAAAGTATAGAGTCATTCTCTACAAAGACCTATACTAGCCCTTCAATGACATCCAGAGAAATGGGGGTCTATGCCATTGAAGATGAACACGAAAAAGCTTCCTCATCAGGAAGCACTGAGCAACGTATTGCTGTGTTGGAGACATCTCTGAAGGAGATACAGTCCATGATAGAGAATATACACCAGATGATGCTGACTCAACACACAGCTGCTATAGCTCAAGCATCGGTCCCTCCGACTCAGATACGTGTGGGGGTGGACTTACCACCATCCAACGTGAATCAGGAGCATGCTCTAGATCAAGAGTCAGCAGCTCCCCCACTTCCTAACTCGGAGAATGTACTGCCTACTATTGGAGTTGCAGTACAACCGATCCCTCATCACTCCGTGGTCCCGCTACCAGCTGAAGATCCAATACAGGCAGTGCGGGAGTTGAAAGTCCAATTTGATGCCTTGAAGCACAAAGATCAGCTCAAGAAATTGGGAATTAATCAACCGTACCCATCTATCTGGGATGAGGTCCCTTTTCCTCCTAAATACAAACCACAGACTATGGCTTTGTTTGAGGGAAAAACATCACCGAGCCAGTATATGAACTACTTCAGTATGATGACGGTGTTATTGCAAGGGAATGATGCCCTCCTCACTCGGGTATTCAAGGGCTGTCTCTCGGGAGTGGCTTATCAGTGGTACCATAGTCTTGTGGACAACTGCATTACTTCCTTTGAAGATTTCAAGACTTTATTCTTCGCTCGATTCTACGAAGGAGGGATGGACATGTCTATGTCCTCTCTCATCGAAGTGAAGCAGAAGGAAAAAGAGAACGTTCGTACTTTCATCGAACGTTTTCGTCAAGCCACTTTGCAAATGCCTTCCGGAGTTCCAGACTCGGCATTGGTGGACATTTGCAGGAAGAACCTTCTTCCGGTGATCTCGGTGTTCACAGGTCCATATCAGTTCCATGATTGGCCCTCGTTCATCATCTCAGTGGTAGCCGCTGAGGACAACAGTCGGAAGGCGCGTGATAATGGGATTATGATATCTACCTCTGATAAAGGTAAGAGGTCATCTTCCAACAGCGACCATCCTCGTGGTTCCAAAGGAAAAGAAGCTCTGGCGATCAATACGTCCAGGCCAAAGACTGCGGCAACCACACAGACAAAACCTGGGACTTCCAGGCCCATTGAAGTGTACTCTTTTGACGACGACGATATTCCGAGCATATTCGAGTGTCTCGTCAAAAGCGACAAGATTACCCTCCCTGAGGTAAAGCGGCCCAATAAAGTCGACAGTACTAATAACCCCAAGTACTGCATTTTCCATAGGTACATACATTACCCCACAAAGGCGTATTATGTACTGAAGAGGAAGATCCAGGAGCTGATCGATGCTAAGGCCATCACTCTGCGCAACAGCGAGAAGACGGTCACAGCCAACATGATCTCTCTGTAATTTGGCAACCTGCCTCCCCCAGAAGTTTCGGATAGTATTGTACCTATTTCCCGGACAACGATGAACATCGTTAATCTCCCTCCAGCCAGAGGTCAAAATCATGACCTGGTACCACTAACTACCCAGCGAGGCGAAATTATGTGGGTTCATCCAGATCTGGTGTCAGAGATCGAGGAAGAGACTCAAGCTACTAAGGCTAAGTCTAAGAAGAACTCGAAACGTAAACCATGTCACATGGTTACAGTACACTCGGCATCAGAAGAAAAGGTTTTGGCTACTGGAACCCGTTCAGGGAAAGCCTACCTCAAGGACTATGGAGGAAGTCAGGAAGAAGCATTGGCAGACACTCCAGCTGCCAAGCCTTCAGAACCAGAACCTGTCATACCAGAGGCCGGTCCTTCGAGACCAACTTCGGCAGACAAGGGGAAGCAAAAGGAAGTGCGCTTCGATAAACCTTTGAAGAATATTCAAAGCAAAGTTTAGAGAAGCCGTATAATTTTGACATCCTGGCCCAGTTGGCTCATACACCAGCCAGATTGTCCATTTTTGAATTACTCAGGCTCTCTAAAGACACTCGTCAAGCCCTGAGTGAAGCATTAATGCAGGCGGATGCATACTTGACCCAGCTCAAGTCCCCTGATGAAGAACCTGTGGCATATCCTCAATGCCATAGTGTGATGGAGGTGGTTCCAAATATTATTTTTACTCAAGATGACATGCTGTTAAAACACAACAAGCATGACATACCCCTCTATTACACTGGATATGTCGGTTCCATGGAGGTTGACCGGATTTACATAGATCCGGGATCATCGATCAGCATCATTCCTCATAGTCTGCTCAGACCGCTAAGGATTTCTATCAGCGAATTGACTTACACTACCACTACGATCGTGGGTTTCAACGCCAGAAAAAGTAAGCCGTTGGGGAAGATTCGTCTGAGGATCCAGATTGGCGACCTCAGATCAGTGGCTACATGTTATGTTATTTATTCAGAGGTGTCCTACAATATTCTGCTAGGCAGACCATGGATCCATGACCACAACATCGTTAGACCATGGATCCATGACCACAACATCGTTTCTTCGACTCTACATTAATGCTTTAAATATGTAAATGCCCAAGGAACAGTACAAACGGAGTTTGCTGACCTTAACCCGTTTAAAGGAGTAGAATCCTACTACTCTGATGCCATATTGTACACCCAAGACTACATGGAGGAGGTGTCAAGCAAAGTAGAGGAGGAATCCCACCGGAAGCCAGAAGAACCCTCTGCCATGCAACCTCTGTCAATCAAGGTGAAAGGGCGAACTACTCGTCCGAAAGCTATGGAGCCCATGGCTATCCACCTGAACTCGTTTCGGGTTAGGGTATACCACTTCCCTTGCAACTTCTGAGTCAAATAAGGATATCTTTGCCTCTTCTCAAGATGGATCACCGTTCTCCGGTTCATCATATGATGATCTCGAAAGAGCATTATCAGTAAATGCGGTATTGACAGATTCCCTCGAAGCAAACGAACAAGAATCTGAACCGTTTGAGAATAACTTTTAGGCTCAGCAAATGGATACACAATGGGAACTCTGGTTCGAGCAGAGAGAACCTCCCACGGAAGATAAAGTTATCCAGATTGATGTCGGGGATGAACTTTCGCCAAAGCCGATATTTATCAGTAATAATCTTTCCGAAGAAGAAAGGAAAGAAATGATCCAGCTGATAAGAGAATATATCGACGTCTTTGCGTTGAATTATGAGGATATGCCAGGTCTTGATCCAAAAGTGGCTACTCATAAGCTCAATATATTACCCAATTCGAAGCCTGTGAAGCAACATCAGCGCCGGTTTCGCCCGGATATGATGGACGCCATCGAAACTGAAATTAAGAAGTTGATAGCTTGTGGTTTCATCCGGGAAGAATAACATCCCGACTGGGTCGCCAATGTTGTCCCGGTCATAAAGAAAAATGGGAAAGTATGTGTCTACATAGATTACCGAGATCTGAACGCAGCCTGCCCCCAAGGATGAGTTTCCTCTTCCCATTACAGACGTCAGAATCGATAATACATGCAGTTTTGAACGCATGTCTTTCATGGACGAATTTTCAGGATATAATCAAATCAAGATGCATCCTAAAGATGAAAAGCATACTGCCTTCCAGACACTATTGGAGGTATATTGCTATACGGTCATGCCCTTCGAATTAAAGAATATAGGGGCTACATACCAACGAGCTATGAGTAACATATTCCACGAGCATTTACGCAAAACAGTGGAATGTTACGTAGACGACATAGCCGTCAAAAGTCGCCACAAGGATAATCACATCCAAGACTTGAAGAAAGTGTTCGAGTTGATGCGCCAACATCAACTTAAAATGAATCCTACAAAGTCCTTTCTGGGTGTATCAAGTGGCAAATTCTTGAGATTTGTCATAACCGCCAAAGGCATTCAAGTGGACCCTGATAAAGTCAAGGCCATTTTAGAAATGCGACCACCCCGCAATCTGAGAGAACTCAGAGGATTTCAAGGTCGTCTGGCTTATATCCGGAGATTCATATCCAACCTCTCTGGGAGATATCCGTCACTCAGAATAGCAGTGGCTAATGAGCTGACACAGGAAAAGAATGACCTATTAAGGCTTCAAGAGCTAGAAGGATTAGATAAAAAATGCCTCCAAGCTTAACATCGTATCGCGTTCTACCAGGCACGCATTTCCAAGGCTTTTAATCAAAAAGTGAAGGAAAGAGTATTCAAAGTTGGCGAGCTAGTTTTAGCTGTGAGAAGGCCAATGATTATTACTCACAAGAGTAATGGTAAATTCTAACCCAAATGGGAAGGCCCTTATGTGATCGAGACGATGTTCTCAAATGGCGCTTACAGATTAGCCAAGCCTAATGGAGATTTGTTAATAGCTCCTATCAACGGCAAATTCCTGAAGAGGTACTATGCTTAATCTTCTTTGCTCAAACGGAGTATGATAAAGATCTCATTCTTACAATACTACTTCCAAAACAAAACTAGTTGGATCATATTCTATCATGTCCATATAACCTCTGAATAGATATGTTCAACTAATTTGGAACTTCAAGACCTATCACGTCCATATTACATCTGATAGTGTTTTGTGTACAAATTTTAGTTGGATCATATTCTATCATGTCCATATAACCTCTGAATAGATATATCCAGCTGAAGCTTACCGAAAGTATATCACGTCCATATTACCTCTGATATTACTTTCACCCAAGCCTGTCATTTATATTCCAAAATGATAGGTCCACAAAGTCAGATAAAGTCTCTTTATTATTCCTAAAAAGAGCAAAATTACATATAAAAAAGCAAAAAGGTACATCATTTGGGGGGAGCAGTTAAGTCACAAATCTGCCGCGCCAGAGTAACCATTCTCTCATCCCTAGAGTTCAAGACATCGGCGCGAGCCCGCTCCAACCTTGTCGCATCATTGTTCAAAGTAGATAGCTCGGACCGAGTACGTACAAAACCTGTGTGGATGACACCCACATGTGTCAGGTTCTGCTGAGCAGTCTCTATTCGATCCTTCAGCACATCTCGGGTTGCCGACAAAGAGAGAGCCTTTGCCTCTGCTTGAGCGAGCTCATCTTTCAGTCTGTGGACCCTCGCTGTCTCTTTCTCATACTCGGCTTCGCACTGAGTCTACTGGGGAATGACATACTCCAATTCGGTACGCTCTTGATACATCTCCTGCTGCTGTTCCTGGACGAATTTGTTCAGGGATTCCAGTTGCCCAGCAAGCTCTGCAGTTAAGGAGTCATACCTAGCTTGAATGAGATCGTCAATGTTGCCTTGAGATAGCTGTAAATATTCGTTAATGGATTGTTCCAAACCATTAACTATCTGCTCCAGGGTATCAGCTCTCCCAGTGTTGTCGAAATCTCTGATCGGCACTATCGCAAACTGGAAGGACCTCCTCAGAGCCTCGAAGCCTAGATTTCTCTCCAACACCATTGATATCAGCGTTTTCAAGGTGGTGTAGAAAATACTAGTATACTTCTCAGTCAGCATGGCTAGATCCGAATGGACGCTGGAAGTGGCTACAATATCGACGAATCCCCCTCCAGGAATGACTGCCGACGAGGTTGCCACAGTCGTCGCCTCAACAGATGGTGCGACAAAAGAAGAAGCGCCAACAACGGACGAAGTGGCCGACGTACTCAAAGGAGGTATTGTAGTAACGACAGGCTCATCCTCCTCTCGAGATAGCGGAACTGTTTCAGGCGAGCCGGCACCCGAAAATATTTTCTCTTCGAAGTCGGGCACCTCCATGTCATCAGCAGGAGCTGAATCAGAGCCAAAAGGTGCGTCAACACTACCCTCCCTGTAGATGTCTTCCCCTGAAAAGAAGACAAGAGAAAGTTAATATCAACCTGATGTTAATTTTTGCTAAAAAAAGGCATAAAGATGATATTTACCCATGGCCGATGGTATATATGTCGCGTCGGCGGCTAGTACAGCTAAATTATTTTTTAATGATGCTAAACGAGCTGTCATACCTGGAGAAGGGGGTGTGTCAACTGACATTGGCAAGTATTCTCCTGAGTCTTCACCCAGATCCAATCGAGGTTCATCAGGTGGGATCTCGCTGGGTATACTTACAGACGTGGCAGGAATTTATCCCATTGCTGATCTAGATAAAGATATCCTTATTTTGCTCGACCTCGAAGGCGATCTCGTACCACTACCTGAAGCGGTAGCAGCGACAACAGCCTTGAGCAAAGATTCTCCGGCACTGCCAGCCAGAATCGTAGAGGTTCCCTCTCTAAAAGGCGAGGAACTTCTAATCAAAGGATCATCCCCAACAGGGGAAACAATATGTTCACTTCTAGGAACCTCAGGGTGGGAAGTCCTGACAGGATCACCAACCGTCTTCTTCTTCTTCTTCTTATGAGGGGAAGTCTCCTTCAGAACAGGATCCCTTCGCTTACCAGAGATAACCAGAGGCCCTGCAGGTGGAGGTATTTTGCCTCTCGGTACTGCCAACAAAGGCTCATCTGGATTGACAGAATTCTCACCCTCGTCAGAGGAAACTGATGGGACTTTGTCTCTTCCCGCTGACTTAGAAGAAGGCATCCTAAAACTTTCACGCATATCAAAATTGCGATGGAAGGTATTGGTTGCCACATAAAACTGGACATACGAATGGAGGATGCGCAACTCTACGGAGAGTGAAGTCGGAGGCACAGTAAAAGCTGCTCCAGTGCAACCCATTATATACCGCCATCCTCTCGCTCCATCGATAAGTCCACCCCTGGACTTGAAGCTGGTGACGGCATTGCCCACGTGCAATTGGTCATACCCAAACTGCTTGGCGAACCGACTAGGCAGGTAGGGCTCCAAGAAGCATTGGTCTTCGCTTCTGTACAATAAATGGGAAGGTCTAATACATACCAACCAATTAAAAGCTTCAGAAGAAAGAATGGTCTTCCCTTCACCTGAGTCCTGAAGCCTGCTCCTCTGTTGATTAAGATGTACAGAGGGGACGGTGCAGAAGAGCTTTCAGCTGTGACTAAAATTTAGTGCCCGCCGACAGTCTAAAACTGTGGTCACGTTCCAGGTGGAATTCTTGTAATTCAACAAGAAATTACTCCCCGAACTGCTGCCAGAGCCGGGAGACATCACTCTGGGGTTATGGAGAATTAACCATCCCATCAAATACAGGAACGGTAATTCTACCCTGGGAAAGCTGTCACGCCGAGTTTTATCGACAAGCAGCCCATCAGTAAGGGCCCTCAGGCCAGCTTGTATGCGGCATACCATGGCAGGGAGCAAGCCCAGTCTTGCCCCGAATACCAGATGCACGGTAGGCCATAAGGTGTTACGGTGGATGCGATCCGAAGATGCAATGCCGAGTACTACCAGTCGGCGCAGCCAAAGAGAGAGGAAGCCAGCCAGTTGAGATTCTTTGGACAGAGGCCTGCGACAATGCCTCAAATAACTGTAGGCTTTAGTGCCCGTAGGATATTTCCCAATCCCTTCATTAAGAATCTGGTCTGAAGCCCCAGCGTCTTCCATAAGATCATCGACTACCTGAGCACTAAGCACGCTCAGAAAGCTCAAAGGCCTATCCCTGTTATCCATGACTTTGTCTGGCTTAGCAGTCCTAGCCTGATAGAAGAAGAGGTAGGACGCCCATTTGTTGGTATGAGCTAAATCAGAGGGCTCATTATAAAAGGTGGTACAAGCAAGGTAGTGACACATCAGCTCCTGGTATACTGCCACTACCCGAGGGTCTGTATCTCCCAGCTCCCGGTTTGTGGGAACATACTCTTCATAAGGAGTATCCCCCATTGGCAGTCTTGAAATCTCTGCCATTTCTTGAAGGGCCAATCCCAACTCCCCCAGTAGAGTGGCAAAAGTCCCGGTGAGCGAGATATATCGCTCCATCAAAGCCAGAAACAGGTTGGGGTTGAGAGGTAACCCAACACTGGTGGCACTCACAGCCGTGTACAGACCAATGCTCTCCAGCTCAGTCTGAAAATGCTTCAGGGCCCAGTCAGCTAAACGAGCCCATCGAAGATTTGTAGGGGTAACCCACCCATTGGTCCAAGGATTAACCTTAGGGTATACTCCTCCATGACCCATGAAGTCATTGCAGAAAGTCGGTAATTGAACTGGTTGGAGCAGCGAAGTGTCTTCACTCGGGACACTGCCCGAATACAATCCCCTGAACGGCATGACCGAGCCGGAAGGGTGGCTTACAAATGACCCTTGGTCGGATCCTTTCTGGTAAAATATCTTTCCCGACTGGCCGTGAAGATTGGGAGTCAGAGTCCACGACATCCTCCTGGGATGTGTGGCATGGAAGAATGCCGAGATAGGGTAGTCTCTCAGCATCTTGGGAAGATACAGGACCAAGCCCCCGGCAGGAAAAACCCAGAGTTCTTTCTTGGGCTTCGTCTGGGATTATTTGTCAATCATATCCCCGAAGAGAAAAGCCGATTTTATATATTATGCCCCGTCTATATACGCCAGGGGCTCTCCGTTGATCATGCTCAATAGCATTCGCTCTGCTTGAGACGATATCAGGATTCTCCTTCCTTCAGGATATTAGGGTCCAAAAATAGGAAATGTCACATGGGACAAATCCTCCAGGTAATTGGAATGCAGCATCCCAGGAGCAGAACCCATCACCTCAGCCAACGGAGATGCATGCAAGTTAACTACAAAGTGCAAGAAAAATACGTCAGTTTCTATACTAGACCTCATAATCTTGCAACTTATGCCAGAAAGCAACAGTCTGTGCTTTTACGCCAAGACTGTAAAAACTTGACTTTTTACGCTGGTATCTCATTCCAAGGCATAAAATTCAAGATTGACAGTATACACAAAAGTCTGACAGTCTGTGTTTTACGCCAGATTGCCAAAGTTTGAGTTATTACGCCGGAATTCTCATCCAGAGCGTAACACTCAAAGTTTGTAGTATACGCCAATTTTTTACAGTCAAAGTTTTTTACGCCAGACTGCGAAAATGTAGAGTTTTTACGCTGACACATTAGAAATATAGGCGTAAAAGATGAAACATCTCTGTGCATCATCTTCCTCGAAGAGGCTATCAGCACAGGAAATGACCTAGCGCGTTCACGTACAACGTGTGCGAAGGGTTTTCTTCGTT
This sequence comes from Iris macrosiphon, assembly GCA_036927795.1. NCBI lineage: Eukaryota > Viridiplantae > Streptophyta > Magnoliopsida > Asparagales > Iridaceae > Iris > Iris macrosiphon. The sequence continues at coordinate 85,901,948 of JAYESA010000013.1, forward strand.
CTTGCCATCCCAAAAGCTTTACCTTTAACGCCCGGTGCGCAGCTCGTCGGTGGGACACTTCGTTCAGAGCGGGGCTCGCCCTGCCCGACGGGAGTCGCTCTTGCTTGGGCAGAGGAACAAGAAGAAGAGGCAGCCTTCTTTCCCTTAGAGGAGGAAATTGGTTTTGGGGCCATTGCTAAAAACTCAGAATGCTCAAAGAAGAAATGAAGGAGAGAACTCAAAGAGTCGAAAGTTTTCTTTTTTCAAAAGACAGGTAAAGAGTCTTCTCTGAAAACCTTGGGTTATATATAGAGTTCAGATGGACTCATCGAATCCCTAACCAAATCCGATATTTAATATTCGGTTATGATTGGGGACTACGTCAGCCTATTACTTAGGGAAGGTGGACAGTCAGCGAATTCAAAAAGTTTTCGTGCAAAGCAGATTCGTGGTTTTACGCCAAGGAGCTTTTTACGCTCGACAGCTACAAATATAAAACCCCCTTCCTAGAAAAAAAAATCGTATATACCTTTATTTATTTATTATTAATTAAATTATAGTAATTAGGTCTAAATAGGAGAAATAGATTTCTAATAATTTTTATTTTAGGTGTTCGGGCACTTAGATGACTTATGGGACCATCAGGAATTTTTCGGAATTTATACCATGTAGGAGACCCCTTGAGCAGTTGCTAGCCTAACGATGTGCATTACCCTAATCTATAAATTTTCTTATGAGTATATATGTAATATATATATATATATATATATATATATATATATATATATATATATATATATATATGTATACACAAATATATATATGTATATATATACTTATAAAGGAAAAGAAAAGAAAGCAAAAGTATTAATAAGAATTAAAGTAACTAAGTATAATAATAATAATATTAATCATACCCTCAGCCAGCAACAATTCGTAGCAAATGCTACCACTTGCTAGCAAATGGCTAGCAAGCATAGTTAGCTAACTAACCATGCAAAACTTTCCAACTTGCATAACCGAGCACAACACCCAGGACCCGCCCCCTTTAATTACTTCCCAGGCCGAGACCTTTCAGCGCAGCACCCGTCCACTCACCCTCTCTCTCCCCTTAATATATATATATATATAGTTATTTCACAAAAACCCTAACCTAATATACCCAGACCTCCTATTCTCATCTATAGCCGCCGCCCAGCCAGAGAAGCCCCGCCAAGCCATCCAACCATCCCGTCGATGCTGACCTCGCGCCCTGCAGAATCCCACTCGAGGCACCTTCGCTCCGGCGTGATTTTCCGTCGACTCGCTCAACCAAACGCTGTTCCGTCTTCATAGGTATGATCATCCCTTAACCCTCTCCAATATTTATTTTATAGCCAACCTCGGAAAACGTGTGTCCCTAGGTGAAAAATAGCGCCCAAGTCGGTGCGAGCAGACAGAATTCTGAAATCGCAGAATTCCAGAATGACCACCCATATTGCCGAGTTCGTATCTCCCACCACAGAGATCCGAATTCGGTGATTCTTTTTGATACCTGTAGAATACTTGACCTAGTTTATTTTCTGTTAAATAACCCTATGCTATTAGTTGCTGTGGACATAATGATATTCGTCACAAAACTGCGGGCACCCACTTTTTCCAGATTTCCAAAAGTTGGAAAACGGAGCGCGCTCCGCCAAACGGGACCGTCCCACCGTGTGTCAAGTATACCAAATGGTGCACGCAGCCTAACCGGACACGTGAAAATTTTTGGGGACTGATTCGGACGCGTGTGCACGCCGAAATCAGACCGTATCCGCGGACACATCCCGTATCACAACTTTTGTGGGACTCGCACATATTTTGTGCACGCTTGTCAGATTGCGATGAAACTTGCGCCACTGGACTCGTGGTAACGCGCTGGTCCTGTGACCCAATTTTCACGCATTTCTGAGATGGTTGACCAGATCGCCAATTGGCAGGCCCACAGTTGACTTTTTGGACAAAATTGTGTTCGGCTTATCTGAATCCACATTTGGACATACCGTTGGGTTCGTACTGACATTTAGAGTTGTTTGACCTATAGTTTGTCCCATTTAGAGACCGTTACCCTTGGCACGCTTTTTGGTGCAAAGTGGGCCACAGGTGGACCCCACTTTTATCCGAAATTACCATTTTGCCCCTGTGTCCAAATTGGACGAAAGGGAAGTGCTTTTTAGATATTTTGCTCATTCTAGAAATGTTGGTGATATTTATTTCAGCATCCAGAGATATTTGTTCTGTGGCCATAGCTTTTGATCCTGTGCGTTGACTTCTGGACAGTACACCTTGCAGCTTTCTTACCAGGCAAGATACCTTGCCAAATTGTTTACAGTACTTTGCATGCTATTTATATTTCTGTTCATTTATTTTATTTCTGTATAGTTCTTGCATGTATAGTTTTTCTCCAATCATTACTATGTATTAGATATGTTGACACACACATGGCACCTAGTATCATAGAGGACAATCATTAGGCGTATGGGCTTTTAACCACTCTGGTAAACCGTAGTATATAGCTCGCACTACGGGCGTGTGTCGCGCTGGTCGCTACCCCCGCGGTATGTCGATTTCTGATGTCCATTGACGTGTGTGTGAGTTGTGAGGTAGATCGAGTAGCCTACCCTTGCCCATACGTCGAAAAGTTGTCCTCATTTGCATTCATATAGATTGTCTTGTACAGCGTATTTATTTATTTTCAAATTATATGCATGTTTACTGTATTCAATTTGGCTCGTATTTTCTGTATCTTGTTACGTCCCTCTGAGGACCTGGTCCTCTGCTAGGTGTATCTATTCTTGAGTATTTGCAGGAGCACAGATCGGATGGCTACATATATTTCGTGAATGTCCTCTCTTCGAGCCCGTGATTGCTAGATGGTGTTCTTATATGGTGTTGTTGTGTTGTACTTACTTTAATATTTGCTCTTATATTTGAGTTGGTAATGGATTTGTTTCCATCCAACTATCATCCTTAGATACTTCTTATTGAGATCTAGTTTTATAGATACTGGTTATTTATTTCTATATGATTTTGGTGGATGAGATTTAGATTTTACCCTGTGACTTGTATTATATTTTATACCACTTGTGGATTTGATATTCATATTACAGCGTACGTATGGATTTGGTTTCCATATATTGGAGTTGCCATATCCATACGGCTGACATGCTTACATGTCCTAGTCCTACGTATTTTTGGGACTGGGGCGTGACATGTTTTTGTGGTGGCCCATGCAGGTCAAGAGCATATTGTCTCGGTTACGTTACTGTGCCGAGCAAGCCTGCACCTAGGAATAGAGTATAGGATCTCATCCACAATTGACTATGATTCGTTTTCCTTCCAATCCATTCTATCTGAATAATTGCATCATGCTTGATTCTTGTACTTCCCTAATAGTTCTTTGAGTATAGCCTTCTGCTAGAATATAGGAACCCCTGTTATTAGGATGATGATTATGGTAGCACACCTATTAAGAATACAACGAGAATATAGACACCCCACTAAGTTTAGAATAATTAAGTGAACGTAGAATTCCTTATCTATAGATTGGTTTATCATTACCCCTTTATGTATTATGTAGACTTGAGAGTAGTATAGATGCTACTAGAGTTAGTTAAAAGTTTTACCATAATGTTTGACCCTAGCATAGAGGATACCCTAATAAGTACCTAGACCCTTCTCGTAAACCTTAACAAGATTTTCTACGGTATCCTTAAGACAATTACAGTACTAGTTTATTGTTATAAGTTGGGTAGTATACCTCACAACATAGTATCACATAGTCTTTTGCCTTATTATTACTGAAGTATGAATGAATGACATTTAACTGTATGCTAGCTTAGGACGACATTGTTTTTTTTCTCAGACTGTAGAGCTTAGAAGCCATATCCCTGCTTTGTCAAATATCGACCTAGACAAGGAATTAGTATGATAACTGTAGAGATTGTAGAGTCTTTTATTATTATTGCTTAAGTTGTTTTTGCTTCTGCGAACTTGAATTAATTTGTACCTTCTTTCATCATAATCCAGCGTATTTATGTTTGTTGTACTACCTTGACTTATGCTGCTATTATAGCCTAGTTTTTGCAAGCTTATTCTTTCATCGAGCTTGCTCATGGCATATGTATTATTGGGTGCACACAATGATACAATTGCCTAATCAGAATCGGTGTATTAAGGTCTAGCTAACCTTAGTGCGCTTGGTTCGCTCTTCGCATTACTACTTTACGTGGATTGAGATATATGGTAGTAGACAGATATACTTGCCCCTAGATATGTCTGACACATCGTATCGGTTATATAACTGTACTAATACGAGCATGTAAATAGGAAATTACCAAAAAATAGGATTTCAATCCACAACTGTCCTGACAACTCTCTTTTCGATTCTCTAATCTCTTTGAACCTCGTACTTGTATTCTGTCACCTTCACCTTGAGTTCTTTATTATTTCTCTCCGTCTTCCCCTATTTCGGAAAGACGAAACCTCGTGCTGGTATAAGTTGACACTGATAGTACTAGCTATACCCCATAAGGCTAAACACATGACTTAGTGACCCTCTTTTATAATCGGTTAAGGACATATCATAGGTGATATGTTTGGTGTTAAACCTTTGAGGATTAAAAATTATGATTAAATAATTTGAGCAATAGTTTTTCTAGATGTATGGCCTTAGGTGGTAGATAGAAAATTTTAAGTTCGGCAGATTGTGAACCCCTCACCCAAAAATTTGACCTACTTGGCTGAGTTAGTGAGACTAAGGTTAGCTTGAATCCAGTTAGAAGTAGAACACAGTATTTTATTTATTATTGCAATATTGTATCACTTAGTGCCCCTTATCGTGCTCCGATAATTGGAGCACTACACTAGCCACTACCTTCCTACAAATTCTACACCCTTATCCTAGACATGCCCATCATCCAATTCTCATCTTTGTGCAATTTTCTAATTGTTGGACGCTTTTATGCAAAAGAGCATTTATGTGTCCACACCATTGGACATGACACATGAAGAAACCTATTTTTCGCTCATATGGATTTTCTATAATTTTTTTCGGGATGTGCAACGTGCAACATCGCCCACCCCTTTAAACCTAGCCTTCATTTTAAATAATGCAAATCTTATACCACCCTTGCCTTTCTACCGTGGCTTAATTTTAATTTCGAGGACGAAATTTTTATAAGTTGGGTAGAATGTAAAACCCCCTTCCTAGAAAAAAAAATCGTATATACCTTTATTTATTTATTATTAATTAAATTATAGTAATTAGGTCTAAATAGGAGAAATAGATTTCTAATAATTTTTATTTTAGGTGTTCGGGCACTTAGATGACTTATGGAACCATCAGGAATTTTTCGAAATTTATTCCATGTAGGAGACCCCTTGAGCAGTTGCTAGCCTAACGATGTGCATTACCCTAATCTATAAATTTTCTTATGAGTATATATGTAATATATATATATATATGTATACACAAATATATATATATGTATATATATACTTATAAAGGAAAAGAAAAGAAAGCAAAAGTATTAATAAGAATTAAAGTAACTAAGTATAATAATAATAATATTAATCATACCCTCAGCCAGCAACAATTCGTAGCAAATGCAACCACTTGCTAGCAAATGGCTAGCAAGCATAGTTAGCTAACTAACCATGCAAAACTTTCCAACTTGCATAACCGAGCACAACACCCAGGACTCGCCCCCTTTAATTACTTCCCAGGCCGAGACCTTTCAGCGCAGCACCCGTCCACTCACCCACTCTCTCCCCTTAATATATATATATATATAGTTATTTCACAAAAACCCTAACCTAATATACCCAGACCTCCTATTCTCATCTAGAGCCGCCGCCCAGCCAGAGAAGCCCCGCCAAGCCATCCAACCATCCCGTCGACGCCGACCTCGCGCCCTGTAGAATCCCACTCGAGGCACCTTCGCTCCGGCGTGATTTTCCGTCGACTCGCTCAACCAAACGCTGTTCCGTCTTCATAGGTATGATCATCCCTTAACCCTCTCCAATATTTGTTTTATAGCCAATCTCGAAAAACGTGTGCCCCTAGGTGAAAAATAGTGCCCAAGTCGGTGCGAGCAGACAGAATTCTGAAATCGCAGAATTCCAGAATGACCACCCATATTGCCGAGTTCGTATCTCCCACCACAGAGATCCGAATTCGGTGATTCTTTTTTATACCTGTAGAATACTTGAACTAGTTTATTTTCTGTTAAATAACCCTATGCTATTAGTTGCTGTAGACATAATGATATTCGTCACAAAATTGCGCGCACCCACTTTTTTCAGATTTCCAAAAGTTGGAAAACGGAGCGCGCCCCGCCAAACGGGACTGCCCCGCCGTGTGCCAAGTGTACCAAATGGTGCACGCAGCCTAACCGGACACGTGAAAATTCGTGGGGACTGATTCGGACGCGTGTGCGCGCCGGAATCAGACCGTATCCGCGGACACATCCCGTGTCACAACTTTTGTGGAACTCACGCGTATTTTGTGCACGCTTGTCAGATTGCGACGAAACTTATGCCACTGGACTCGTGGTAACACGCTGGTCCTGTGACCCAATTTTCATGCATTTCTGAGATGGTTGACCAGATCGCCAATTGGCGGGCCCCACAGTTGACTTTTTGGACAAAATTGTGTTCGGCTCATCGGAATCCACATTTGGACATACCGTTGGATTCGTACTGATATTTAGAGTTATTTGACCTATAGTTTGTCCCATTTAGAGACCGTTACCCTTGGCACACTTTTCGGTGCAAAGTGGGCCACAAGTGGACCCCACTTTTACCCGAAATTACCATTTTGCCCCTGTGTCCAAATTGGACGAAAGGGAAGTGCTTTTTAGCTATTTTGCTCATTCTAGAAACGTTGGTAATATTTATTTCAGCATCCGAAGACATTTGTTCTGTGGCCATAGCTTTCGATCATGTGCGTTGACTTTTGGACAGTACACCTTGCAGCTTTCTTACCAGGCAAGATACCTTGCCAAATTATTTACAGTACTTTGCATGCTATTTATATTTCTGTTCATTTATTTTATTTCCATATATTTCTTGCATGTGTAGTTTTTCTCCAGTCATTACTATGTATTAGATATGTTGACACACACATGGCACCTAGTATCATAGAGGACAATCATTAGGCGTATGGGCTTTTAACCACTCTGGTAAACCGTAGTATATAGCTCGCACTACGGGCGTGTGTCGCGCTGGTCGCTACCCCCGCGGTATATCAATTTCTGGAGTCTCGCTGGTCGCTACCCCCGCGGTATGTCGATTTCTGATGTCCATTGACGTATGTGTGAGTTGTGAGGTAGATCGAGTAGCCTACCCTTGCCCATACATCAAAAAGTTGTCCTCATTTGCATTTATATAGATTATCTTGTACAGCGTACTTATTTATTTTCAAATTATATGCATGTTTACTGTATTCAATTTGGCTCGTATTTTCTGTATCTTGTTACGTCCCTCTGAGGACCTGGTCCTCTGCCAGGTGTATCTATTCTTGAGTATTTGCAGGAGCACAGATCGGATGGCTACATATATTTCGTGGATGTCCTTTTTTCGAGCCCATGATTGCTAGATGGTGTTCTTATATGGTGTTGTTGTGTTGTACTTACTTTAATATTTGCTCTTATATTTGAGTTGGTAGTGGATTTGTTTCCATCCAACTATCATCCTTAGATACTTCTTATTGAGATCTAGTTTTATAGATACTGGTTATTTATTTCTATATGATTTTGGTGGATGAGATTTAGATTTTTCCCTGTGACTTGTATTACATTTTATACCACTTGTGGATTTGATATTCATATTACAACGTACGTATGGATTTGGTTTTCATATATTGGAGTTGCCATATCCATGCGGCTGGCATGCTTACGTGTCCTAGTCCTACGTATTTTGGGACTGGGGCGTGACAACAAATCAACGGTTTTACGCTCAGAGGCTATAAGTCTATGGTTTTACGTCCGAATGCTTTTACGCTCGGTAGCTTTTACGCTCGAGAGGTTATAAACCTACGACTTCACGCTCAGAGGCTACAAATATATAATTTTACGCTCAGAAGCTTTTTACGCTCAGAGGCGACAAATCTACGACTTCACACTCGGAAGTTTTCTTTACAGAGGCTACAGATCTACAGTTTTACGCCCGGATGCTCTTATGCTCAGCAACTTTTACGCTCGAGAGGCTACAAACTTATAATTTTATGCTCATCTATATTACAGATCTATGACTTTCCGCATATCTAAAAATACACAGGCTAAAATATGCGTATATCTGAACAAATCTTAAGGCGGTCAATTACAAGGGTTCACGCAGAAGAGGCTCCTCTTTGACCTCAAAATATCCCAAGTACCCAAAGTATACAGAGTTCAGCATTGGAAATGACTCTTCTTCTTGGGTCGACTGGAGTTTCATCCAGAATCCAGTCTGAATATTTCCTCTACAGTTCAAAATGGCGATTCAGTTTTTGACAGCCATTTCTTGCCCTGTTTTAAGGGATTTTTGGGAAATTATTCTTGAAGACGATGATCTGAACAAAAGTTCTCCTTCTCAGAAGAGGTGACAGTTCAGAATTCTACGTAGTTTCCTATTCCAAACGGCAGGGCAGTTCGAATATTCGACTTAAATGCTAAACAAGCTTTCTGCGCATCTTCAGTTATGCGTAAAAGACAGGACGGGACCAAATACTCTTTCTATCAGAGTTGACATAAAGTCTTCCAAACGTATTGAAGCTACACATATTCAGACTTTATCACAGCAAAGAATATGGCAAAATTATCAGATATGCAAAAGAAGACGATTTTATTAAATCATGATTACATATGAGGGAAATTCAGTCTACAAAAGTTTTCTTCATCTTCATGATTACATATGAGGGAAATCCCGTCTACAAAGGGTTTCTCATCCTCACTTAAAGATCACGCCCAGAATCTGTTCTGCCAGATTCTCGCATTGGTGGAGATCTTCTTCCGTCTTCTTCAACAGTTAGTCGATTTTCGCGACCGATTAACAAAAAAATGATTAATGGCGGAAGGATACAAAATTGGACATGTATCAATTATGCAAGCCCATCCTCCATACGTCATGACAGATTGAGTTGAGGTTTTAAACCTAACTCAATACTCGAGGACAAAGCTAGTTTGTCTGCTCTTATCCACGAACGGCAGGAGAAAATACAGCTTGCAAGCTGTGTGGTCGAATGTGACTCTTTCTCTCTCCTGGACAAATCGTCATATGAAGTTGCTGATTATCCCGAGCAAATGAAGCTATGATATCCTTCCATGATCCATCATTGCAGAGGATATTTTCTCGAAGATTCCTTCTTTTTCGGCTCCTTACATGCTGGAAGAACATGATCTTCTTCTTCCTAAAAGTCAACCTGACGAATTCCGGCAATCATCTCTGTGTGGTAAAGAAAATATGGGAAGAACAGGTTAACTCCTCAACCTTTATATAGGCAAAAGAGAACACACCGAATCCCAACAAATCCCTAAAAATTCGCCAAGAAATTAGCCTCGAAGAACGGGTCAGACTTGACCGTTTCATACTTCATTCAAAGTGTTTTAAATTACGAGGAATTTGAAAACTTTGAAGGGGGTCTTGTAGAAGCATGAAAAATACGCTGCAGAGTTATACGCAGCATTTTAGTGCTGGGCTGCATAAAATATAACTTCAGAGCCATCGGTGTACAACAGAGCTTTGTCGCTAGCACAGCGTAAAATATAAGCTCAAGGACAATCCGCGTAATGCAGTATCTCCAGGCTGCTTCAGCGTAAAAAGGATATTATATCGCCTCTATGGCGTAAAACTTATCCGCTTTTAATGCAGCATGGAAGTGTACGAGGAACGCTTCGTATTCCTCGAATGATTCTGTCAGATCATGCAGTGAACCTGACGTCTGACTCCTGACAACGAGTACTGCACAGCTACCCAGACTATGGCTGTAATGATGGTGCGGCACAGAGATCCAAACCGTCGTTTAGTGACGGTTCCCTGATACAAAGTGCTTTTACGCATACAAAGGAATACGCTGCCTAGTTTTACACAGGCATATGTGAGCTTTTACGCTCAGCAGAAGACAAAATGAGCTGCCACGTCAAAAGCTGCTCTTCGTACAGAACTCGAGGCACGTCTCTGCATTTAATGCTCAGAATAGTGGCAGATCTTCGAGACATGCCTCTGCATTTAATGCGCAGGATGGGGGCAGATCTCTGCATTTAATGCAAGAGATTTGATTATATTTCCAAAGGATGGGCAAGCCATAATTATGGCTAATACGTCTACATCAGCACCTCTGCACATTACGCCACTGGGCTATTTTCAGCTATAAGGAGCACGTTGTACGCTATCTCCTTGAAATATGCCAACTCAGGCTATATTTGCATTTGTGCGTGATAAGGCTATTCGGTCCAGAATATGCTCAAAGCCTCAGTCAAAGAAGGAGGAACAACTAGCTTTTACGCTAGCTACCTATCCATACAGCATAAGGCTTCTACGCCTATTTGGCTTCTACGCCAACCTGATAACTATTTGGCTTCTACGCCATGGTGACAGTTATTGGCTTCTACGCCAACCTTTTCTACACGAAGGGCAGTTACCTACGTGGCTCTCATGCCGTGATCTTCGCAGCAGTTATACGCATTTTCTCATTATGGGACACGCGTCACACGCTTATTCAGAAGATCATTTATACGTGGGTGGCAGTTATTATAACCGCCACGTAAAAAGTGCCATACTCTCCACTGTCCGGCTTTTACGCCGACTAGACGGTTACTGTCACTAAAACCCTATAAAAAGAGACCTCTATTGACAGAGGTCCGGGGTCGCAAATTCTAAGGGCAAAGGGTCGAAAGGTCGGAAATTAATTTTGAGAGAGAAGAATACAGAGCTCAGATAGAGAGTAGTGATCGACGATTTTGGCATCAAGTATCCACTCCCTCTTGCAATCTTTGAAGCATCTCCTTTTTCTACGGCACTTCTTCATCATCGTGTGGTCTAAGGGACAAAGTGATCGACTGCAGATCAGACTCCTATAGCAATATTTATCCAGATTAAAATTTGTACTTAACATCCTCTTATAGGATTAATAGTACTTCTTGTTTGTAAACCTAAGAAAGGGTTTTGTATAAACCTAGTTTTATTTCTTTCGTTTATTATCAAACAGTAAGAAAATAAATAGAAGCCAACGCTAAATTAAACGAAGCATTAGCGAAGTTGTCAATTGTAGCTGCACTAGCTTCGGGTCATGGTCTATAGTACTCCGGGTATACATGCTCGTTGAGATTTGGAGAAAAGTCCAGGTCCTCAGTGTGATGTAGCAAGATACATAATATATGAACCTACTTCACGGTATAAATAGCATGTATGGAAAAGACTAGAATAAAACTAATAAAAAAATATCGTAAACATAAGGAAAGAACGTAACAAGAAAATATTGTACAGATAATGACATGCCATAAGAAGTATGGTACTAGACATAGCTAACAAATACTAGTAAATGCACGTACGTTGCATGTAAAATAAAATATTCTAATATTATTATAAAATAGTTAAATATATTTTAATTATAATTTTTTATGGATATATTTTAACTCTTTATAAAAAGTCTAAAAGGCTAGCCGTCTAAGCTGTACGTATATCCTCACTTAATTAAAAATTTAAAATTAAATAAATTTTAACTAATTATTTAATTATATAATATTATATAACTATAATTAAATACCTCTTCTATCTCATATGGTTAAGATGGGAGATATTCTTCTTGGTTGGTCAAGTTTGATTTCCTATGACGTTATTTATAATAAATTAATTTTTTTCCTACAGATTTTTTTATGTAACATTAATTTTTTAAATAAATGATCGAGTATTTATAAACGACTTAGATGTCTCACTTTTGAGCCGTTTTGAAGCCTCATTATAAGAGTAGAGATATCGAATGACCGTAGTCCCGTGTGGTGCTAACGGTCCTATAGAGAGTAGCCCTATATGGGACTCCCAAACTATAATAAGTCTCTATCGTAGCCCTATATGGGACTCCCGAGTTGAGAGTGGTCAAAGTAGCCAAACCTAGTATTGTTACGCCCCAGTCCCAAAATACACGGGACCCAGTCACGTGGCAATGAACAGTTACGTATAAGATGTTGCGTGTGGATCACTAGCTAGATAATTTAATAAATACAACTACGTCTCAATCTACAGTAATACAAAATATAAGAATGAGCAACATGTGTTATGGTCTCCAACCCACTAGCATGTATACTCAAATAGACTCAAAATAAAATAAGAGTCTATAAATACTAGGCTATAACCATAGATAAATAAGAAATAAGACCATGTAACTACGGAAGATATGATACACGTACAAACTCTCAATACATGTATACTGAGATGATACTCATTAGCAGCTCCAGAAAAACTCTAAAGTAATTCAATCTACAAAATGGCAGGAGACCAAGTCCTCAGAGGGATGTAACAAGATACAAAAATACAAGCTATGTTAACTATAATAACTCATAACTGATGCAAGGGTGATTCTAACCTCCTAACATGAAATTTAGAGGATTACTTTCGTACGCATATGTGGAATTCAGGCTATCTCGACTAGTTCAAGTAGCTTAAGGCTAGTGGTATACATATACTATCAACAGTCATCTGTATCCGTCCATAACGTTCCACGAACGCCAGTGGGCATCTGCATAACTCAGCATCTGCATAACTCATAAAATCCACATAAGTCCACCTGGAGAACCTATGTATACTAATGTGGTTGTTCCATATGCATAGTAGCTGTCCTCCCCCATAATCCTCCACTGACCAAGTCATATCAATAACTTGTCCAGTTTTGTAACTACCCGAGTCTCTAATATCATAATCATAGCAGTCATATTTTTTATACGTCACATATTTCTTACGTATCGGTAGCAAGTCGAATACATAGTTCGTGCTCCTAACAAGATATCATAAATCGTGTCAAGTGTGTGTCATGGCCAAGAAAGATATAAGTATATCCTCCAATCATAAGATAGTCTCCTAAAACTAGGTCAACATGCATAAAATAGGTACAAGTAACAAGAATGACTAATCCAATCGCTTGTACCCCAGTATAGCTCGGACACGCAATTTATATAATCTAGAATTGAACAAATATAGAATTATTCAAGTAAATACTATAAATAAAAAGTAAACACAGTAACATAGCAAGGTTACTTTCCTGGATCCTTAAAGGTGGTATGGCAAAGTCCAGGTAGCAAACTCTACAAGTCAATAGTCTCTGAGAAGATACCTCCGGATGCTGAAAATAACTGTTGACCCATCTGGTCTCAGTTAACCTAATTTCGATAATTAACTTAAAACTTTGAATCGATACTTGCAACAAAAGACTACGCCTTCAGCAAAAGACTGTTCTTTGATGTTCAGTTGATTCTATTATTTTTTATTTTCTTATGTATTTTTTTATCTTTATTGAGTCTAGGACTTATGTGAGTCAAAATGCACTTTGGCACTAGTTGAATGCCTATCCAAAGTCCACTCAAAATAATCCTACCTAAACCTAAACCAACTTTGAACTCATACTAGCCCAAAGACCCACACAAACACAACCCAAAATAACCCAAACCTTACTAGGAACCTACTGGAATTTAGGAAATATAACTCGGTCCGAGTTCTGTTCAAACTCTATCCAAGATCGATTGACCTAAATCGATTCCTGATTCAGTGTGCTATACCTATTCTCATGGCTCCATCATTTAAATTTTTGAATGTTGGGTATCCGAGTTCTGACCGAATTTTGTTTTAGAAAATCCTATAAATAGAGAAGATATTTTTATTCTAATACAATCAACTCATTCATTCTTCATCTTCTCTATTCATTAAAGAGCTTTAAATCTTCCCAATCACAAAGATAACTCCCATTCTTCTAAGTGTCAATGCGATTTCGATTAGAAGTGTTTGAGTTGTACAACAAGCTTGGCTATTCAAAGCTATTTCTCAGAAAGTCTGAAGTCGTCGAGCTCTTCGGATCAAAGGCCCATGTTGTATGAAGTCGCAAGATCTTCGGATCAAAGCTTGTATTTTCACTTATAGTGAAGTTAAACTCCGAACATGAGTTCTTGGGACCGGACTAGTCCTCTCAGAGAAAAACCAGTATAAAATCTCGGTGTTTGTGTTTGCTCGTCCTTACTTATTTACTGTTTATATATTGCTGCATTATTTGTTAGTTGGTAACTGCCTTTACTTAGTAGAAATTTTTATTTGTGATTATACTCCGCTACACACACGCACTCTATTCACCCCCCTCTAAAGTTGCTATTGATTATTCAATTGGTATCAGAGCTAAGTTCTCTTTTATAGGCTTTAATTCCTAAGAGTATTACATATGGCAACTGTGAAATCTATTTTCACTGGTGAAGGCTAATCCACAAATATGCCTCATCTATTTGATGGATCCAACTACACTTACTTGATGGAACCAACTACACTTACTAAAAAACTCGTATGACTTTTTATCTCAGATCACTAGACTTTGACCTCTAGTCAATTATGGTTGATGGTTACAAAAAACCTACTATCATTTCTTCTCTTACTTCCAATGTAGTTAACAAACCTTATTATGACTACACGAAGGAAGAAAAATTATCAGCTAGCCTTGATGCTAAGACAATAAATGCTTTATTTTGTGCCTTAGATAGTACCGAGTTTAATAGAGTATCTACTTGCACTACTTCACACGAGATCTAGAAACTTATTAAGGTAACTCATGAAGGAACTTCACCAGTAGAGAAATCAAAGATCAGTAGACTCACTCAAGAATATGAGGCATTCAAAATGAAGCCTAATGAGACCATTACATAAATGTTTACATATTTCCTTGATATCATTAATCCTCTTGCTTCTCTTGGAAAGGTCTACACTAATCATGAAAAGTTTTGCAAGGTGCCAAGAGGACTCACAAAGAACTAAAATCCAAAAGTAACAACTATCATAGAAGAAAACGACCTCCAACGATATCAATTGAGACACTCATGGGAAAACTAATGACACATGAGCTGGATCTCATGGACCTTGAAGAATCAGTGCCAAAGGAGAAAACTATAGCTTTCAAAGCACAACACAAGAAGATCTCTAACGATAAAAGGGAAGACAATGATTATGATGATGGGGAACATGCACTAATGGTCAAAAACTTCAAGAATTTTCTAAAATTTCAGAAACGAAAGAAGAAAAGCTATCAAGACAACAACGACAAAGATCCATTGTGCTATGGCTGTATGAAGACAGGACACATAAAGAAGGACTGCCTAGCTGCAAAGAAAGAGAATCATTTTGAACGCCCAAGCAAAATATCTTCTTCACAAAAAATGCAAATACAAGCATATGGCATGAAAGCGAAGCCAATGACTCCGAAGATGTCACGCCCCAGTCCCAAAATACGTAGGACTAGGAACACGTAAGTATGCCAGCCGCATGGATATGGCAACTCCAATATATGGAAACCAAAACCCATACGTACGCTGTAATATGAATATCAAATCCACAAGTGGTATAAATAGTGTCACAAGTCACAGGGTATAATCTAAATCTCATCTACGAAAATCAAATATAAATAAATAACCAATATCTATGAAATTAGATCTCAATATAAGTATCTAAGGATGATAGTTGGATGGAAACAAATCCACTACCAACTCGAATGGAAAAGTATAACACAAAAAACATAATATAAGAATATCAACTAAAGACCACGGGGCTCGAAGAGAAGACGTCCTCGAAATATATGTAACCATCCGAATCTGCGTTCCTGCAAATACTCAAGAACAGATACACCTGGAAATGGACCAGGTCCTCAGAGGGACGTAACAAGATACATAGAATCAAGCCAATTTGAATACAGTAAACATGCATAATGTTTGAAAATATATAAGTACGCTGTATAGGACAATCTATATGGATACAATGAGGACAACTTTTCGACGTATGGGCAAGGGTAGGCTACTCGATCTACCTCACAACTCACACATTCGTCAGTGGACATCAGAAATCGACATACCGCGGGGTTAGCGACCAGCGCGACACACGCCCGTAGTACGAGCTATATACTACGGTTTATCAAAGTGGTTAAAAGCCCATACGCCTAATGATTGTCCTCTCATGATACTAAGTGTCAAGTGTGTGTCAACATATCTAATATATAGTAATGACTGAAAGGAACTACACATAAAATAAATAAATAGAAATGCAATAAATATACAAAAATATACTAAGCATGTAAAATACTGTAAGTAATTTGGCAAGGTATCTTGCCTGGTAAGAAAGCTGCAAAGTGTAACGTCCAGAAGTCCAACACATAGGATCAGAAGCTATGGCCTCAGAACAAATATCTTCGGATGCTGAAATAGATATCACCAATGTTCCCCGAATAAGCAAAATAGTTAGAAAGTACTTCCCTTTCGTCCAATTTGGACACAGGGGCAAAACGGTAATTTTGGATCAAAGTGGGGTCCACATGTGGCCCACTTTGCACCAAAAAGCGTGCCAGGGGTAAAGGTCTCTAAATAGGACAAAATTATAGGTTAAACCAATTCTAAATGTCAATACGAACTCAACGGTACGTCCAATTTTGGATTCCGGTGAGCCGAACACAAATTTGCCCAAAAAGTCAACCGTGGGGCCCGCCAATTGGCGACTTGGTCAACTATCTCAGAATTGTATGAAAATTGGGTCACAGGACCAGCATTACCACGAGTACAGTGGCACAAGTTTTCTCGCAATCTGACGAGCGTGCAAAAAATGCGCACGGCTTTCGCAAAAGTTACGACCTGGGGTTTGTCCGCGGATACGGGCTGATTCCGACGCGTACACGCGTTCGAATCAGTTTTTGCGAACTCTCACGTGTCTGGGTATACTACGCGCATCATTTGGTACACTTGGTATATGGCAGGACGGTCCTATTTGGCGGGGTGCGCTCTGTTTCATAATTTTTGAAAATCTAGAAAAAGTAGGATTTCAGGATTTTCCAACGAAGTTAATTCTACATACAACAGTTAAAAAATTAATGTAATTAACAGAAATTAAACTAGATCAAGTGGTCTCCGCATACCAAAAAAAATCGAATTCAGATCTCTGTGGTGGGAGATACGAATCCGGGAACATAGGTAGTCACCGCAGTTTTCTACGATACCAAAAAGTACTTTTTCTGTCAACTTGGACATTGTTTTTGCATAGGGTTACGCGCTATTCGAGGTCTACTATCATACAGATATTGAAGAGGGTTAAGTGGTGAACGTACCGGTGAAGACGGGATCGAGTTTGGTTCAGCGAGGTGACGAAAAACGATGCTGGAACACAGGTAAGTTGCTGTTTTAAAACTGCAGCGCGCGGTCGCGGAGTGGTCGCGGACGTCGGCGGGTATGGCGGGCGGCGCGGCGGCTGGCGGTGGCCGGCTGGGCGGTCGGACGGCGGCACAGTTTAGATGGGAAGGGAGAAGGATGAGTTAGGGCTAGGATTTTGTTGAATGGGTGTATTTATATACAAAAGGGGAACGCGAAGGGGGGGTTCGTTCGTTCGCGGGGTTTGGGGGGGAAGCCGCTGCTGTGCTGCTGCTTATATATTCTTTAACGGGTCGTAGGGACTAATGGGTAGCGGGTGTAAGGGTTTAATAGATTCTTAGGGTTTGGATCCATTAAGAAATAATTCATTTGTTTTTTTTGTTTTTTTTTTTCCAATTCCTTATTCCTTTTTCATTTCTTTTTTCTTTCTTTTCCCACTTCTATTTAATATATATATATATATATATATATATATATATATATATATATATATATATATATATATATATATATATATATATATATACATATACATAAAAAAATTCTAAAAATTATATTGTTGCATACCATTAAGCTAGCAACTGTCCAAAGGGTCTCCTACATAAAATAAATTAGAAAAAATTTATAACGGCTCCATAAATCTCCTAAATTCACAAACACCTAAAATAAAAAATTTAATAAAATCTATTCCTCCTAATTAGCCACTAACTACTATAATTAAATTAATAATTAATTAAAAAAATAATTACGGTTTTTAGGATTAAGGGTTTTACATTCTACCCAACTTATAAAAATTTTGTCCTCGAAATTAAAACTAAGCCACGGTAGAAAGTCAATGATGGTATAAGATTTGCATTGTTTAAAATGCAAGGCTAGGTTTAAATGAGGGAGCGATGTTGCGTAACCAAAATATAGCGCAAGGGAGCTTAATTATAAGTTGCACAAAGGTCAGAATGGAAGATGGGCACCTCTAGGATAAGGGTGTAGAATTTGTAGGAAGGCAGTGGCTAGTGTAGTGCTCCAATTATCGAAGCATGGTAAGGTGCGCTAAGTGATATGATTATTGCAAAATTAAATAAAAATACCGTGTTCTATCTCTAACTACACTCAATCTAGCCTTAGTCTCACTATCTCAGCCAAGTAGGTCTAATTTTGGGTGAGGGTTTTACAATCTATCCAACTTAAAATTTATCCATCTATCACCTAAGGCTATACATCTAGGAAAACTATTCCTCAAATTATTTAATCATGTTATTCAATCCTCAAAGTTTTAACACCAAACATATCACCTATGATATGCCCTTAATCAATTATAAAAGAGAGTCACTAAGTTATGTGATTAGCCTTATGAGGTATATCTAGTACTATCAGTGTGTCAACTTATACCAAGCACGAGGTTTCGTCTTTCCGAAATAAGGGAAGACGAAGAGTAATAATAAAGAATTCAAGGTGAGGGTGATAGAATACGAGTACGAGGTTCAAAGAGATTAAAGAATTCAAAAAGAGAGTTGTCAGGGCAGTTGTGGATTGAAATCCTATTTTGGTAATTTCCTATTTACATGCTTGTATCAGTACAATTATGTAACCGATACGATATGTCAGACATGTCTAGGGGCAAGTATATTCGTCTACTACCATATATCTCAATCCACGTCAAGTAGTCATGCGAAGAGCGAACCAAGCGCACTAAGGTTAGATAGACCTTAATACACCGATTTTGATTAGGCAATTGTATCATTGTGTGCACCCAATAATACATATGTCATGAGCAAGCTCGATAAAAGAATAAGCTTGCAAAAACTAGGTTATAATAGCAGCATAAGTCAAGGTAGTATAGAAAATATAAGTACGCTAGATTATGATGAGAGAAGTTATAAAATAATTCAATTTCACAAAAAGATAAGGCTCTACAATCTCTACAGTTGTCCTACTAACTCCTTGTCTAAGTCGATAGTCGACCAAATAGGGGTATGGCCTTCTAAGTTCTACAGTCTGATAAAACATTATCTTCTTATGCTAGCACACAGTTAATGTCATTTAGCTACTCTTCAATAATAGGTCAAAAGACTATGTGATACTATGTTGTGAGGTATACTACCCAACTTATAATAATTGAACTAATATCGTACTGTCTTAAGGATACCGTAGAACTCCTGTTAAGGTCTACGAGAAAGGGGTCTTGGTACTTATTAGGGTATCCTCTTACATTACCTAGGTCATGGTCATCTTAAGTCTTAGTCATAGTGCTCATAGAACAAGTGTCAATAGCAAGAATGGAAAGGTTACTAGCCTCAAGGGAAAGGGAATATAACTCGTATCGAGGTGGGGGTACATGTTACGTAATTTAAAACTAAGGGATAAGCACCAGGTCTCAATCTACAAGAATAGCTTAAATCATCAAGTTCTAACTACTAAGCACACAATTTCAAAATTTAATATTAACAACTATAATCCCAGCAACTATATGTCCTTAACACAGAATAAATCACCTGGCCTACAATCAGAAGTGTCAGATGGTACGAGTTGAAAGATGAAGAGTAAAAGAAAAAAATTTAGTCATCGCGCAATTAGCGAACGTTAAGGTCGCAGAGGAACAACTTATGAAATTAAAATAGGGGGCTCTAGATAGCATTATGGTTTTCTAAGGGGAAGTGGTACTAGTTGCTATGTTCGAGGTATGATCAAGAAAAAATGTTAATTATATTCCTCTAGGCTTCCTAAGGTGCTGTCTACTAATAATAAGATAATGATCTAAGTTTATAGTTCTCTAATACTATCTAACTATGAAGGTTAGGTTCAGTCCTAATTTTTAATTTTTGGTTTTCTATTGGTTCCTCAATACTAGGGTCAAACATTATGGTAAAACTTCTAACTAACTCTAGTAGTATCTATACTACTCACAAGTCCTCATAATAAATCAGGAGGTAATGGTAAACCAATCTATAGATAAGGAATTCTAGGGTTCACTAGATATTCTAAACTTAGTGGTGTGTCAACACTCTAGTTGTACTCTTAATAGGAAGGTTACCCTACTTGTCATCTAACAACAGGGACTTCTATATTCTAGGAGGGGGCTATACTCAAGTAATTATCAGGGAAGCACATGAATCAAGCATGATATAATTATTCAAATAGAATGGATTTGAAGGAGAGCAAATCATAGTCAATTGTGGATGAGATCCTATACTCTATTCCTAGGTGCAGGCTTGTTCGGTACAATAACGTAACCGAGATAATATACTCTTGACCTGTATGGGCCACCACAAAAATATGTCACGTCCCAGTCCCAAAATAAGTAGGACTAGGAACACGTAAGCATGCCAGCCGCATGGATATGGCAACTCCAATATATGGAAACCAAAACCCATACATACGCTGTAATATGAATATCAAATCCACAAGTGGTATAAATAGTGTCACAAGTCACAGGGTATAATCTAAATCTCATCCACGAAAATTAAATATAAATAAATAACCAATATCTATGAAACTAGATCTCAATATAAGTATCTAAGGATGATAGTTGGAGGAAAATAAATCCACTACCAACTCGAATGGAAAAGTACAACACAAAAAATACAATATAAGAATATCAACTAAAGACCACGGGACTCGAAGAGAAGACATCCTCGAAACATATGTAACCATCCGAATTTGCGTTCCTGCAAATACTCAAGAACAGATACACCTGGAAAGGGACAAGGTCCTTAGAGGGACGTAACAAGATACATAGAAGCAAGCCAATTTGAATACAGTAAACATGCATAATGTTTGAAAATATATAAGTATGCTGTACAGGACAATCTATATGGATGCAATGAGGATAACTTTTCGATGTATGGGCAAGGATAGGCTACTCGATCTACCTCATAACTCACACACTCGTCAGTGGACATCAGAAATTGATATACCGCGGGGGTAGCGACCAGCGAGACTCCAGAAATTGACATACCGCGGGGGTATCGACCAGTGTGACACACGCCCATTGTGTGAGCTATATACTATGGTTTACCAGAGTGGTTAAAAGCCCATACGCCTAATGATTGTCCTCTCATGATACTAAGTGTCAAGTGTGTGTCAACATATCTAATATATAGTAATGACTGAAAGGAACTACAAATATAATAAATAAATAGAAATATAATAAATATACAGAAATATACTAAGCATGCAAAATATTGTAAGCAATTTGACAAGGTATCTTGCCTGGTAAGAAAGCTGCAAAGTGTAACGTCCAGAAGTCCAACACACAGGATCAGAAGCTATGGTCTCAGAACAAATATCTCCGGATGCTAAAATAGATATCACCAACATTCCCAGAATAAGCATGATAGCTAGAAAGCACTTCTCTTTCGTCCAATTTGGATACAGGGGCAAAACGGTAATTTTGGGTCAAAGTGGGTCCACATGTGGCCCACTTTGTACCGAAAAGCGTGGCAGGGGTAAAGGTCTCTAAATGGGACAAAATTATAGGTTAAACCAATTCTAAATGTCAATATGAACTCAACGGTACGTCCAATTTTTGATTCCGGTGTGTCGAACACAAATTTGCCCAAAAAGTCAACCGTGGGGCCCGCCAATTGGCGACTTGGTCAACAGTCTCAGAATTGCGTGAAAATTGGGTCACAGGACCAGCGCATTACCACGAGTCTAGTGGCGCAAGTTTCGTCGCAATCTGACGAGCGTGCACAAAATGCGTACGGCTTTCGCAAAAGTTGCGACACGAGATTTGTTTGGGGATACGGGCTGATTCTGACGCGCACACGCGTTCAAATCAGTTTTTGCGAATTCTCACATGTTCGGGTATACTACATGTACCGTTTGGTACACTTGGTATATGGTGGGGCGGTCCCGTTTGGCAGGGAGCGCTCTGTTTCATAATTTTTGGAAATCTGGAAAAAGTGAGTTTTCGGGGTTTTCCAACGAAGTTAATTCTACATAAAACAGTTAACAAATTAATATAATTAACAGAAATTAAACTAGGTCAAGTGGTCTCCGCATACCAAAAAGAAAAATCGTATTCGGATCTCTGTGGTGGGAGATACGAATCCAGGAACATAGGTAGTCACCGCAGTTTTCTGCGATACCAAAAAGTAGTCTTTTTCCATCAACTTGGACGCTATTTTCGCCTAGGGTTACGCTCTGTTCGAGGTCTACTATCATACATATATTGAAGAGGGTTTAGTTGTGAACGTACCGACGAAGACGGGGTCGAGTTTGGTTCAGCGAGGTGACGGAAAATGGCGCTGGAACACAGGTAAGTTGCTGTTTTAAAACTGCAGCGCGCGGTCGCGGACGTCGGTGGGCATGGTGGGCGGTGCGGCAGCTGGCGGCGGCCGGCTGGGCGGTCGGACGGCGGCGGGTTTAGATGGGAAGGGAGAAGGATGAGTTAGGGCTAGGGTTTTGTTGAATGGGTGTATTTATATACAAAAGGGGAACGCGAAGGGGGGGTTTCGTTCATTCGCAGGGTTTGGGGGGGAAAGCCGCTGCTGTGCTGCTGCTTATATATTCCTTAATGGGTCGTGGGGCCTAATGGGTAGCAGGTGTGCGGGTTTAATAGATTCTTAGGGTTTGGATCCATTAAGAAATAATTTATTTGTTTTTTTTTCTTTCCAATTCCTTATTCCTTATTCCTTTTTCATTTCTTTTTTTCTTTCTTTTCCCACTTCTATATATATATATATATATATATATATAGAAAAATTTTAAAAATTATATTGTTGCATACCATTAAGCTAGCAACTGTCCAAAGGGTCTCCTACATAAAATAAATTAGGAAAAATTTATACCGGCTCCATAAATCTCCTAAATTCACAAACACCTAAAATAAAAAATTTAATAAAATCTATTCCTCCTAATTAGCCACTAACTACTATAATTAAATTAATAATTAGTTAAAAAAGTAATTACGATTTTTAGGATTAGGGGTTTTACAGAAGATAAAGAAGAATCTCGTGACACTGTAAATTTTTTCTTAATGGCTTTTGATCAGGTAACTATTAACCCCTTTATGAAGACTTTACTTTTGATGAGCTTTCAGATGCATTCAGTGACCTTCTTGAGGATCATAGGAAAGTTTTTGATAAATACAAGCATGATAAGAACGAAACAAAGTTGTATAAGTTTAAAGTTGATAAATTGTCTTCTTTGTTAAATGAGATTAGAGAAGCACCATCCACTAGTAACATGGAAGGCACATCTACAGTAACATTGAGATTGCATGATGCCTTGAAAAATGTTGAAAAGATTCAAAAAAAATGCAAAATTTAATGAACTGTTTGAAGCAGAGAAGAAAAAGAATAATCTAGCTGCTCAAAGAATACATGCACTCATGACTAAATATCAAGAATTATATAACGTATCTAAAAAATTAGAGACTAGATTGGAAAAGCAGGCAATGGAACTTACGACTCAATCTAACATATGTCACGTGAATCATCATAAGAACACACACAAGACACTGCCAAAAAAAGCAAATAAATCACATGCTACACACAATCATGCTTACTTTTACAAATATCTACTAAAGACATGGCATACCATTTCATATACTTTTGCTTACCATGCTACACCAAGCACTAACATCTTTGCAATATGTCACTACTGTGGTCAATAAGGACACATCTCATGACAATACAAAGTTAGAAGATTTAGTTGATATGAATATATGTGCATGGGTACTAAAAACTAACATCTCAGGATCCTCAAAGAAATAGGTACCAAAGGTCACATCTTCAACTTGTGTTGTAGGTAGGTCGACTCTCTCATGCTAAGAGCAAGTGAATTATCTATAGTGGTTGCTCACGACATATGACTGGTGATGCATCTCTATTTGTAACGCTATCGATGAAGAAAGAATGATACATCTCCTTCGGTAACAATCTAAAATGATATATTATATGTAACGGTAATATCGATAATCCTCATTATCCTGTAATAAAAGATATTTGTCTAGTAACTGAATTAAAACATAATCTACTGAGCATCAGTCATTTGGCTGTCCATGGTTATGGTATTAATTTATGAAAGATAAATATTATATATATGAGAGATCATCTGGAAACATTATTTTTATAGGTACTAGAGAAGATAATATTTATGTTTTCTATATGTTAGAAAATACTAACAATGCAGGCATATACCTATATGCTAACAAGGATGAAAGTTGGTTATGGCATATGCGTCTAGGACATGCCAATATGGACACTATTGCAAGATTATCATCAAAGAAATTGGTAAGAGGCATGCCGGACATAACATTCGAGAAATATATGGTATGTGCTGACAGTAAAAAGAACAAGACAACCAAATCTTCCTTTAAATCTAAAAAACTGTAAGTACCTCTAGACCGCTTCAATTACTATACATGGATTTATATCGACCTAGCTGAATCACCAGTCTTGGCGAAAAGCTATATACATATGTAATTGTAGATGATTATTCTAGATATACTTGGGTTTATTTTTTTGCAAATAAAAGTGATACATTTTCTAAATTTGTCTCTTTCTGTAAAAAGTTTAAAACGAAACGGCTTCATGATTACTCGTATCCTAAGTAATCATGGTGGCAAATTTGAAAATGCTGATTTCAAATTTTTTGTGATTCTAATGGTTATTCTCGTGAATTTCTTGTCCTAGAGTGTCACGACCCATACCCGATGTAGGGGCACAAGAATGTGGGTACGTCCAGCCTATGTCACCGTATTGACGGTAGAATGCTATATGGGTAACTATACTATCTAGCAATAATGAATACCAGAATATATAATATCACCAATAAAATATGAATACTCAATCACAGAAATATAAGATGGAACAACGCACAAAACTATAAGATGGAACAACGCACAAAATATGATATAAAAACTGAAGAGTTAAGTACAACCCACAAGACAAAAATAATATCCAAAGAGTCTCAAATAGAATATATATCTAACTGTCAAAAGCTGGAGACAAATCCGGTACAAAATAAGCCTATCTACTAAGCTACTGGTAAAGTATTGTCTGTCTCAACCGGGATGAGTCCCTCCTGAGCCACAGTCTCTAGCTCTAAGCCAACTACGTCCTGAGGTCCGTAGTGAGTGGAATACCACTCCTCAGTGTCATCTGGAAAAAATATATCCATTCAGAAAATGAACAAAGTACTACTCTAAAAGCAGTTCCAATAAATGATAAAAACTATATAACGGTAAATAAAGAGCATAAACGTGAGGAACAGAGCATGGCAGTAATATACTGAAATAAGAAAATACAAAAAATACTTACAGGAGATACAAAATCATATATGGAAAATGCAACAACTATCTAAGATAGTGAGTACCAGTGACAACATGTGATCGACTTGGGTAATGCTTAAGAACCACGTGCCTGGTTAATCATACGTTCATTGTATGATTAACCATGAAACCCGGCAAATAATATTGAAGATGTCCGAAATGATGCCTCAGAGACCTAAATATAGAATATTACATAAATACAAGGTTTTGGAATGAATATAAGTTAAACTAGTCCAAATCTAGGTCATAAAGTTATTTCTAGGTCAAACAGTCAAACTTGGTCAACTCTAGGTCAAACTTGGTCAAACTGGCTATTTCTAAGTTGTGTGAGTCCATCTCTAGGATATTGGGTCCATAGACTATGTATCTAGGCTATACTAGCTATATTAGGATATTAGAGTATTAACACTATACCGTATCGTAAGAATCGTAAGATACGTAAAATATTATATGAAAATACCATATAAGATAAACAATATAATATATACTAGTATACCTAGCTAAACTATTACTATTGGATACCTTGGCTTTGAGCCATCTTGGTTTCACACCACCTAACCCATCTTGACTCAATACCTTGAGTCAACTCCATAACTTTACGTTACCTTGGTAACACAAGGTAATTCTAAACTTAGTTAATCTTAACTACTAGCTATCTAATATATATACATACCCTTATGTATTATCTAACTCATACTAACTAACATTCCATATCTCACTAATACTCATACCACGTATCTCTAATACTAATATTCTGAGAACCTATGCCCACACACACTGATACGTTAGTATCGGTGCCTCATTACACTAACTTCTTACAGTATTTCAGACATGTCTAAACTTATGAACTACCATACGACAGTCAACAAATAAACTAACAACTGCTAATACCTACAACCAATCTAACTCTAACACACTAATTAACTAACATCTGTCATTGACCTCAACCAACCTACATGTAGCAACCCACATCCTCTGATCACTACTGTACATCAGTGCAGGCCAAGCACATCACCATGCTGCAGAATAACCCATGCCTGCAGAACCTTGCAGTAATTACTGCCATGGCTACTGCTGTAGACCACTCGAGCTTCCCCTACTCTGCTAATTTGCTGACAGTGAGCACACTCTTCTCACTGCAGTTTCTTCCAACTGCCTGCCCCTTATACTAACACTACTGCCAAGCTCTCTTTGCTGTGCACTCATGTGCACAGCCTTCTACCTGTTGTTGCTGCTGTGCTTGCTATTACCTACAACAACACACACCCTCCCCCGACTTATGTGGCCAAGCACAGCCTTCCAAGCTCCCAAAACACTCCAAAATAGTTGGTACACTCCTCCTTCAGACCCACATCAGTGACACGAGTGCCCACTCTCTAAAACAGTGAATCAAATACACCGTAGTCCACATATACATCTCATAACAGTCTACACACATATATATACCCAAATATATCAATACTTGGTATAAACATAGGTAAAGTAATATATAATAACTCTATCATAAATAGAGATATCAATATACATCAAGAGCAATCTAAAGTATGTAAAAACAATACCAAATAGAGTATGATACGATACAACGAACACGTGAAGTTTATCGCATCAATATCATACTCAATCTATGATACACTTGTGATACGACTCCAACATATCACCAAACACATCATAAAGGATATGAGCAAGTCTAATATCATAATTAAGAGCAATATAAAGTGCTAGCTACATTACTATGTGCTCGTGTCAAAATGTGGCATGCTTAAACCTTCGTGTCGAAGGGAACCCCCCTAAATTAACCCGTATCACCAAAATGTCATGATACGGCGTACATGTATCCAATTTTGGACACGACACTAGTCTCACACAATCAAACACATGTCAATTTGGTCCAATTGACCTATTAACAAATATATGATATGCCAATATCAAAATTCTCCCAAAATTAACATAAAGCACAACATAACTTCCAAAATAAGGGTCCATAGTAGTCAATTCTTCTTCTTATAGGTAGTCCAAGCACATTATAGGGTTCCTAATGATTAAATTATAAATTTGGAGTCTAATTAGTAGGAAAAAACTAAATTATACCCATTGGAAGATTGATTCCCAATGCAAGTCTCCAAATGGATGCAAAGAGCCTTCAACTTGTGCACTCTTCACCTCCTTGAAGATCCTTGCCTCCTTCTTGTTTCAATAGCCTTCAATAGTGAATAGAGAAAGAATTAGGAGAGAATTTAGGTAGGGATTGATGTAAGAATAAAGAAAATTGGAAGAGAAAAATTCTAGATCTAGAATTTTGGATGAAGAAAAGAGAGAAGAGAGAAAATTCTCTCCCTAAATAGTGGTCGGCCTCTTGCTTGGGGTTCAAGCAAGTTTGCAAGGTATAAAATACCCCTATGGTCTTGTCATGAAGAAAGTAATTAAGGAAGGAAGGTTCTTTTCCTAATGGTTTGACTAATTAATCACCAACTTAATGAATTGGGCTTGTTTGTTGGGCTCAAGTCTAACTAGAATAATGTTGGTCCAAGAGTCATGTCTAACCTACTTAGATCCACCAACACAAGTCTAAACTATAATATAACATCTAACAATAAATAAATAATACAATAAATAAATATACAACATGCAAAAAAATTATTAAATTATGAAAATAACTAAAATACCCTTCCTAGAAAGTGTGGTAGTGCCAAGTCTACCCCTCTTAAAATAATTTTGTCCTTGAAATTCAAAGACGAAGCTACCCTAAGAAAGAAAAACAGAACAAGGAAGAACATACCTCAAGACACAAACAGATATGGGTACCGCTCTTCCATCTCATCTTTTCTCTCCCATGTAGACTCACCTGGAGAGTAATGCCTCCATGCGACGCATACCAGAGGAATGGTCTGGTTCCTCAGCACATTCTCTCTCCGATCTAGAATCTCAACAGGCTGCTCTGGATAGCTAAGAGTAGGGCCCACCTCGATCTCTAAGTGATCCAACACGTGATTGGGATCTGCTACTTACCGTCTCAACTGTAACACGTAAAATATGTTGTGAACTCCCTCGAATGCAGGTGGTAAGTCTAGTCTGTAGGCAACTGTACTGACCCTCTTGAGAATACTGAAGTATCCGATGAATCACGGACTAAGCTTCCTGCCTCCAACGAAGCGAATCGTGCCTCGTGTCAGAGAAATTCTCAGAAACACCAGACCTCCAACCTAGAATAAAACACAACCTTAAGAGTTTAATCTATAACAAATAACCAATATCAAGCACAAAATAAGAATCTAAAACTATACCTCAAACTCCAAAGATCTCCGGTGGCTATCGGTCCAATGCCGCTATCTGTCATGCACCACCCGAAGTCTATCCATGATCATCTTAACCTTTTCTACTTTATCCACTACCATCTCTGGCTCTAGCAAAGCTCTCTCTCCAATATTGTCCTATGATAAGGGAGTACGACATCTCCGACCGTACAGAGCCTCAAATGGTGAAATCTCTATACTGGCCTGGTAGCTGTTGTTGTATATAAACTCTACCAAATAGAGATGGTCCTCCCATGATCCCCTAAAATCTAGTACACAGGTGAGTAGTATATCCTCAAGAGTCTGAATGGTCTTCTCTGACTGCCCATCTATTTGGGGGTGATATGCAGTACTGAACTTGAGTCGGGTGCCCAAGCTCGCCTGCAAACTCCTCCAGAAATGAGAAGTAAAACGACTATCCCGATCTGAGACTATACTGACGAAAATCTCATGTATCCTGACGATCTGCCTCACATACAGCTCTGCCAGCTTCTTCGTAGACAAACCTACCTTAAAAGGTAAAAAGTAGGCTGACTTGGTCAATTTGTCAACGATGACCCAAATTGCGTCTTTCCCTCTTGGAGATCGTGGAAGTCCGGACACAAAATCTATAGTAATGTGTTTTCACACCCACTCTGGAATGGATAATGGCTGAATCAACCCACCTAGCCTTTGCTTCTCAGCTTTCACCTACTGGCACACCAAGTATCTGGATACAAACTGTGTCACCTCCTTCTTCATGCCATACCATCACACACTCTCTCGCATATCCCGATATATCTTATTGGCACCTGGATGCATGGAATACTGAGAGCGATGCTCTTCCTGTAATACCTCCTCATGCAGCTCCCCACTAGGCACACATAATCTAGTACCATGCCGCAAAGAACCATCCTCGGCAATGGTAAAATCATCCTCCAATCATATTCTTACCTGAGCTCTGATGCTCCTCAGAGACACATCCTCATACTGGACAGCCTTGATCATGTCCATAAAATCTGAATATATCCATAAACCCCATATCTGTATCATAATCCTAGGAACTGTCACTTTAATGCCCAGACTCTCTAGATCCTCCAATAAATTTTGGTCCCTTATCAGAAACACAGCTATCGGATACCTGCCCAAGGCATCGGCAACTACATTGACCTTCCCTGGGTGATACTGTAAGGCTATATTAAAATTCTTCATCAGTTCCAGCCACTGACACTGCCTTATATTCACCTCCTTCTGAGTGAAAATATACTTCAAGCTTTTGTGGTCCGTGAAGATCTCCACACGCTCTCCATACATATAATATTTCTACAATTTCAGAGCAAAGATGACCGTTGCCAACTCTAAATCATGGGTAGGATAGTTCTTCTCATGAGGATGTAATTGCCTGGATGCATAGGCAATTATATTCCCATTCTGCTGAAAAACCCAACCCAACCATTTCCTCGATGTATCACTATAAATAGTGAAACCTCCGGACCCTAATGGCAACATCAAAATAGGAGCATACGTCAACCTCTTCTTCAATTCCTCAAAAATAGCCTGGCACTCCTCTGTTCAAACAAACTTTGTGTCCTTCCTGATGAGTCTGGTCATTGGCTCAGCAATCCTCGAGAAATCTTGCACAAACTTCCTGTAGTAGCCTGCCAGACCCAAGAAACTTCTGATGTCTGCCACTGAACTCAGGATCTTCCAAGACTCCACTACTGCGATCTTCTTTGGTTCCACTGAAATCCCATTACCTGTCACAACATGCCCCAAGAACTCAACCTTGTCCAGGAAGAACTCACACTTGGACAACTTTTTGTACAACTTCTCCTTCCTTAACATATCTAACATAATCCGCAGATGCTCCACGTGCTCCCCTGGCGTCTTTGAGTATATAAGAATGTCATCGATGAACACCACCACAAACTTGTCAAGGTACTGGTAGAACACCTTGTTCATCAAATTCATAAACACCGTGGGGGCATTAGTCAACCCAAATGACATCACCATGAACTTATACTGGCTATACCGAGTCCAAAAAGTAGTCTTTAGAATGTCCTTCGGCTTCACTTTCACCTGGTGGTAGCCTGATCTCAAGTATATCTTAGAAAATACCTTGGAGCCACTCTACTGATCGAACATGTCGTTAATCCGTGGCAACATGTATTTATTCTTGATAGTGAGATTATTTAATGTCCTATAATCAATGCACATGCGCACCGATCCATCCTTCTTTGGTACAAACAATACCAAAACTCCCCACGGTAAAGAACTGGATCTGATAAACCCCTAATCCTGCAGTTCATCCACTTTCTTCTTCAGCTCGACCTACTCGTTGTTGTTCACCCTATAGATATGCTGTGAAATCGGCTCTGCACCGGTCACCAAGTCTATAGAGAACTCAACATCTCGATCTGGCGGCAACCCTGACAACTCCTCAGGAAACACATCGAAGAACTCTGCTATCAGCGGATGCAGTAACTCTTTGTCTTCCACCATAGCTCCACAGATAATGCATTCTTCCTGCTCCGAAGCTCCTCTAGCAAACTCAAACTCTGGCTCTTCTGCCGGGCTAAACAAAACTCTACCTCCTCTACAATCTATATTAGCACTGTGCATACTCAACCAATCCATCCCGAGTACAATATCATAGCTCGAAAGTGGCATTACAAGTAGACATACACTCAGTTTTTGGCCTCCCAGAGTAACTCTCTAATCCTTGCAAACATCACTAACCAGGATAATGCCTTCCATGGTCATGATCTTACAAGTCCTAAGCAAAGACTCAGCTACCAAATGATGCTTCAAAGCAAAAAAAAAAAAGATACAAAACTATGAGAAGCACCACTATCAAACAATACTAAAGTTAAAAAAGAATCAAGGAGAACAAAACCTGCAATGACATCTCTGGTGGGCTCGGTCTCCTCGACCGTCATAGCAAACACTCGTCCTTGAGGTGCACCTCCCTGATGCTAGTGCTGGGCATAACGCTGTTGCTGGATCGGAAGTTGCGGTCCCCTCGGCTGTACTGCAGGTGTCCTCGCCCGTGCTCTTTGAGTTGGTGTCACTACCACATTTTCTAGGAAAGGATATTTTAGTAATTTTATAATTAATTAAATATTATGCTTGATGAATAATTATTTATTATATTATTTAATTATTGTTAGATGTTAGTTTATATTTTAGACTTGTGTTAGTGGACCTAACTAGTTTAGATTATTATTAGTTAGAGTTGAGCCCAATTAAAAGCCCATTCATTAGGATGATTAATTTAATTAAACCATTAGACTAAAACCTTCCCTCCTTAATTATTTTTTCATAAAAGGCCCCAAGGGGCATAATGGACATTACATAGTAGCTTGAGGGAGGGGCCAAAGGGGGCCGACCTATATAAAAGGAGAAAAAGTTTCTCTCTCCTCTTTTTATTTTAAATCTAGATCTAGAATTTTTCTCAACCAAATTTTTTCATTCCCACATCATTTTTCTACCAAATTTTTTCCAATTCCTTCCCAAATCACTATTGGAGACTAGTAGAGTAAGGATCTATAAGGAGGAAGCAATGATCTACAAAGAGGAGCAAGGATCTACAAGTCGGAGGCTCATTTTATCAAATTTGGAGGTTACATTAGAAATCCATATTCCAATGGGTATAATTCAGTTTTCTCCTTTAATTAGGTTCTAAATATGAGATTTATCTGTGAAAAACTATTCCATATGCATAGGCTACCCATAGAAATTGGAATTAGGTTCATAGGAGGCCCATGGAGAAAGTTATGGTGCTTTTTGTGTCAATTTTGGGAGAATTCCGAGATTGACACTTGTTGTATTTGTCATTGGTCATATAAACCAAATTGACATGTGTTTATTTATTTGTTTGTTTGTGGCTAGTATCGTGTCCATAATTGGATACGTGTAGGTCATATCCCAACAATTTGGTGATATGTGTTAATTTAGGTATTTTTTCTCCCACACGGGACTTTGTGTATGTCATATTTTGACACGGATACGTAGATATAAATTTTACTCTTTGTATTATTCATAAATAGTAATTTAGACTTGCTCGTGTCCTTCGGGATATGTTTAGTTGTGTGGTGGACTCGTATCGCAAGCGTATCATAGATCTAGTGTGATACGGGTACGATGCACTCCACGTGTTTGTTGTATTGCATTTCTAGATTCAATTCCCATTGTTCTTAGCCATTTATAACATATATATTCATATTTATAAGTATATATTGTTATGTATATGTATATTGATATCTATGTATATATGTATGTAGATGTGGATATACTAGTGTATTAAGTATCTATATGCACATGTGTTTATATATATGTATAGATATACATCTATATATATAGCTATTTGAATAGTTATGTTATATGTATACATGTATGTTATATATATGTAATTATATGGATGATGCTACTATATCTATATGTGTATGTGAGAGGGAGTGATATACCTACCTATGTGTATAGGTGTATCTATATGTATAGTGTAAGAGTGTATGTTGTGTGTATATATATATATATATATATATATATATGTATGGGTAATATATCTACATATGCATTTATGGTTGTATATAAATACTTATATGTATAGATGAGAGGAGTGTTATATTTATGATACTAGTGAGAGTGTGTGTGTGTGTGTGGCATGTTGTGTGTTTGTGTGTGTGTCGGGCAGCATTTCAGCAAGGGGGAGTCGGGGACTTCCAGCAGCAGCAGCATGGCAGCTGCAATAGCACCAATGTAGAGCTAGTACCAGCAGCAGCTACACCAGCATAGTCGAGCAGCAGCATCAACTATGCAGAGCTAGTAGCAGCAGCAGCTACACCAGCATAGCCCGAGCAGCAGTAGCACTAGTTGTTTAGGATAATAAACGAGAAAAGATTTGATGAATGCGAAAAATGAGGTCTTGTGCGAAGACCCGCCCTTCTTTTATGTTTACAAACAAGATTGTACAAATTTGATCCTACACGAGGATGTCTAAGTATAATTTATTTAATCTGGATAAATATTGCTATAGGTGTCTGATCTGCGGTCGATCACTTTAGCCCTTGGACCACACGATGTTAAAGAAGTGTCGTAGAAGATAGGTAGCAGCTTCGAAGGTTGCTAAAGAGGGTGGATGCCCGATGCCAAAGTCGTCGATCCCTTCTCTTTGCCTGAGCTCTGGACTCTTCTCTCTCTCTTTCTCTCTCCTCTATTTCTCCTTTCAATTTGTCGACCCTGTTCCTCATTGATAGAGGTCTCTATTTATAGAGTTTTAGTGACAGTGACCACACAGTCGGCGTAAAAACCGAGTAGTGGAAAGTACAACACCCTTTTACACGATGGCTTAAAATAACCAATGCCTGCGTATAAATAATCTTTTGAGTGAGCATGTGACGCGCATCCAACTAAGGGACAGAACGCGTATATCTGCTACGAAGATCACGGCATAGAAGCCACGTAGGTAGTTATCCTTTGTGTAGAAGAGATTGGCGTAGAAGCCAAATGACTGTTACCATGGCATAGAAGCCAAGTAGGCATAGAAGCCGAGTAGGCATAGAAGCCAAGTAGGCATAGAAGCCGAGCAGGCGTAGAAGCCGAGTGGTCATAAAGGCCGAGGAGGCGTAGAAGCCGAGTGGGCATAGAAGCCGAGTGGGCATAGAAGCCGAGTGGTCAGAAAGGCCGAGGAGGCGTAGAAGCCGAGTGGGCATAGAAGCCGAGTGGACATAGAAGCCGAGCAGGCGTAAAAGCCGAGTGGGCATAGAATTCGAGCAGGCGTAGAAGCCGAGACGATATGGACATTTTAGCCGGAATTACGGCTCGTGGAGATATAATCAAATCTCTTACATTAAATACAGAGATCTTCCCCATCCTGTGCATTAAATGCAGAGGCCTATCTTTAAGATTCGTCATCATCCTGCTCATTAAATGCAGATATGCGCCTCGAATCCTGTACGAAGAGTGACTGCTGATATGGCAGTCTGTTTGCTTTCTGCGGAGCGTAAGAAGCTCACGTCTGCCTGTATAAAACCGGACAGCGTATTCCCTTATATGCGTAAGAGTAGTTTACGCAAAGGGAATGCCACTAAACGACGGTTCGGTGACATTTAATCAAATCTTCTGCATTAAATGCGGAGATTCGCCATTATTCTGCTCATTAAATGAGGAGGCATGGTTTGAAGGTCTGCCACCCTTCTGTGCCTCAAGTGCAGAGACGTGCCTCGGGCATCTGTCAGTATTCGGCGCTTTAAATGCAGAGACGTGCCTTGAGAAACTGTCACCGCTTTGTGCATAAAATACAGAGACGTGCCTCGAGCCCTGTACAGAGCACAGCTTTTGATGTGGCAGGCTATTTGTCTTCTGCGGAGCATAAATAGCTCACATCCGCCTGTGTAAAATTAGGCAGCGTATTTCTTTGTATGTGTAAAAATGGTTTACGTAAAAGAAATGGCAGTAAATGACAGCCTGGGTTGTAGTGCCGCGCCATGATCATACCAGTCGCCTGGATAGTCGTGCAGTACTCTTTGTCAGGAGTACAGATGTCAGGTTCATTGCATGCTCTGACAGGCTCATTTCGAAGAACACGAAGTGTTCCTCGTACACTTCAATGCTGTATTGAAAGCGGATGGGTTTTATGCCATGAAGGCGATGTAGCACCTCTTTTACACTGAAGCGGCCTGGTCACATTGTACTACGCGGATGGTCCTTGAGCTTATATTTTATGTTGTGCTCAGCGGAGAAGCTCCGTTGCAAGTTGATAGCTCTGAGGTCATCTTTTTATGCTGCCCTGCATGAACATGCTACGTATAGCTATCCAGCGTATTTTTCATGCTTCTATAAGACCCCCTTCAAAGCTTTTAAATTTCTCTTAATTTGAAACGCTTTGAATGAAGCATGAACCGTTCCTCGTAACTCGAAACGCTCTGAGTGGAGCCTGAAATGGTCAAGCCTGACACGTTCTTTCATGGCTGACTTTATGGCGGAGTTATTGGGGATCGGTGCTCTCTCTCGCCTATAAAAAGGCTGAGGAGTTCTCCTGTTCTTCCCACACTTCCTTCATCATACAGAGATGATGGCCAGAGTTCGTCGGGTCAACTTGAGGAAGAAGGAGATCATGCTCTTCCAGCATGTAAGGAGCCAAAAAAGATGACATCTTCGAGCAAATATCCTCTGCAACGATGGATCATGGAAGGATATCATAGCCTCCTTTGCTCTGGATAATCAACAACTTTGTATGGTGGTTCTTCGGGAGAGGAGAAGGATCGTGTTTGACCAGGCAGCTTGTAAGCGGTACCTTCTTCCGTTACCTCCGGAGCACGGGATATAAGAAAGCAGATTTACTCTGCTTTTCTTCTGTTGGCGGTATGGGTCTATGCCCAGTTCTGTATCCGCCCGCCACCAATCATCTTCTTGTTCATCGACTGTGGATGTCGATGAACTGCCATGGAAGAAGAGGAAGACCTTCACCAATGTGAGAACCTGGCAGAACATATTTTCGGTGCGATCTTCAGACGATGATGAGGAAGCCCTTTGTAGACAGGATTTCCCTCATATGTAGTTATGAAAAATAAAGAAAACCCTTGTAGACTAGATTTCCCTCATGTATTCATGCTTTTAATTTTAATAAAATCGTCTTTCTTCTTTGCATATGATCATGTTGCCATACTTTGCTGTGAAGTCTGAATATGTGTAGCTTCGACACATCTGATTCTTTACGCTAACTCTGTGTAGAAAGAGCGCTAGGTCCTGTCCTGTCTTTTATGCATAACTAAGGATGCGCAGAAAGTCGCTTAGCAGTCGAGTGTTTCGAACTATCCTGCTGTTACGAACCGCGTAGACTTCTGAACTGTTCTTTACTTCTGATAAACAGAATTTTTGTTCAGACCGTCGTCTTCAAAAATGATTTCTCGAAAATTCCTTGAAACAGGGTGAGAACTGGCTGTCAAACTGAGTCGCCATCTTGATTTTGTAGACGAAATATTCAGACTTGATTCTGGATGAACTTCGAATCGACCCATGAAGAAGAGTAATTTTTCAATATTGAACTCTGTATGCTTCGGGTACTTGGGGTATCTTGAGGTGAAGAAGGAGTATCTTCTGTGTGAACTCCTGTAATTGACCGTCTTGAGAATCGTTCAGATGTACTGTACTGGCCTGCACATCTTTCAGATATGCGGAAAGTCGTGGAGCATAAAATCATAAGTTCGTTGCCTCTGAGCGTAAAAAGCCACCGAGTGTAAAATCATAGACTTGTAGTTCCTGAGCGTGAAGTCGTATGTTTGTAGCCTCTCGAGCGTAAAAGCAACCGAGCACAAAGGCATCCGGGCGTAAAACCATAGACTTGTAGCCATTGGAACGTAAAAATTGTAGATTTGTAGCTGTCGAGCGTAGAAAACTCCTTGGTGCAGAACTGTAGATTTGTAGCTTCTGAAAAGAAAATCTTTCGAGCGTGAAGTCATGGATCTGTTGCCTCTGAGCGTAAAAAGCTACCGAGCGTGAGACCATAGATTTGTAGCTACTGAGCGTGAAGTCGTAGGTTTGTAGCCTCTCGAGCGTAAAAGCTACCGAGCACAAAGGCATCCGGGCATGAAACCATAGACTTGTAGCCTGTGAGCGTAAAACCGTAGATCTGTAGCTGTCGAGCGTAAAAAGTCCCTTAGCGTAAAAACCACGTATCTTCCTCGCGCGAAAAACTTTTCGAATTCGCTGACTGTCCGCCTTCTCTAAGTGATAGGCTGACGTAGTACCCAATCATAACCAGATTATTAATTAGGAGATTTGGTTCGGGATTCGAGGAGTCCATCTGAACTCCATATATATCCCAAGTTTTTAAGAGAAAAAGTTTTCATCCGTCCTCTGCGAAAGAAAGCCTTTGTCTGTTCGAGTTCTTCTTCGTTTCTTCTTCGAGATTTCAAAGTTTCCAGTAATGGCCTCGAAACAATCCTCCTCCACTAAGGGAAAGAAGGTTGATTCTTCTTCTCGTTCTTTCGCTCAAGTGAGAGCGTCTTCGGTCGGGCAAGGCGAACTTCCTTCTGAGCGAAGTATCCCGCCGACGAGCAGTGTACCCGGCCTAAAAGGTAGAGCATTTGGGACGAAGAAGAACGACCGAAAATCCTTCGCACACGTTGTACGTGACCGCACTAGGTCGTCTCCTGTGCTGATAGCCTCTTTGAGGAAGATAATGCACAGAGACGTTTCATATTTTACGCCCACATTTCTAATGTGTCAGCGCAAAAACTCTATATTTTCGCAGTCCGGCGTGAAAGCTTCGACTATCGAAAGTTGGTGTATAAAATTTGAGTGTTACACTTCTGGATAAAGATTCTG
This sequence comes from Iris macrosiphon, assembly GCA_036927795.1. NCBI lineage: Eukaryota > Viridiplantae > Streptophyta > Magnoliopsida > Asparagales > Iridaceae > Iris > Iris macrosiphon. The sequence continues at coordinate 85,940,167 of JAYESA010000013.1, forward strand.
GCGTAATACCTCAACTTTATCAGTCTGGCGTAAAGCACAGACTATATACTGCCAGCCTTGAAATTTTACGCTTTAGGAAATGGATTCCAGTGTAATGGTCAAGTTTTTACGGTCTTGGCGTAAAGCACAGACTGTTGATTTTTGGCGTGTGCTGCAAGATCTGTAATGTCTGACGAGTTTTTCTTGCACTCTTTGCAGTTAACTTGCATGCGTCTCTGCTAGCCGATATGATGGGTTCTGCCGCAGGGATGCTGCACTCTAACTATCTGGAGGATCTGTCACACGTGACATTTCCTATCTCCGGGCCGCAGTATCCGGAAGGAAGGGAGATTCTGATATCGGCCCAGGGCGAGCGAATACTGCTGAGCATGATCAACGGTGAGCCCCTGACGTATATAGACGGGGACCAATACATAAAGCCGGCCTTCCTCTTCGGGGACATGATTGACAAGCAGTCCCAGACGAAGCCCAAGAGAGAACTCTGGGTTTTTCCTGCCGGGAGCTTGGTTTTGTATCTGCCCAAGATGTCGAGAGACTATCCCCTCTCAGCTTTCTTCCATGCCACACATCCCAGGAAGATGTCGTGGACGCTGACTCCCGGATCTTCACGGCAGGCCGGGAAAGATCTTTCATCTGAAAGGAGATGACCAGGGGTCATTTGTTAGCCGTCCTTCAGGCAATGTGACAGTGTTCAGGGGACTGTATTCGGGCAGTGTCCCGAGTGAAGACAGCTTGGTGATCCAGCCGGTCCAATTACCGACTTGCTAGAATGATTTTATGGGGCACGGGGGGGGGGGGGTATACCCTAAGGTGAACCCTCGGTGCGGTGGGTGGATCACCCCTTCAAACCTTCGATGGGCTCGCTTAGTTGATTGGGCCTTGAAGTATTTTCAGACCGAGTTGGAGAACATCGATCTGCTTGCAACTGTGAGTGCTACCAGTGTTGGGTTACCTCCTAACCCTAACCTGTTCCTGGCACTGATGGAGCGATATATTTCGCTCATGGGACTTCCGCCACTCCACTGGGGGAGTTAGGATTGGCCCTCCATAAGATGGCAGAGATCTCGAGACTGCCGATGGGGGATACTCCATATGAAGAGTATGTTCCCACGAACCGGGAGCTGGAGGATTCAGACCTTCGGGTAGTGAAAGTGTATCAGGAGCTGATGTGCCACTACCTCGCTTGTACCACTTTTTATGATAAGCCATCAGATTTGGCTCACATCAGCAAATGGACGTCCTACCTCTTCTTTCACCGGTCCAGGACTGCTAAGCCGGAGAAGGTATTGGAGGGCAAGGATCTGCCTGTGAATCCTCTGACCATGCTTAATACTTAGGTAGTCGACGATTTCATAGTGGATGCTGGGGCTCCAGACTTGATCCTCGAGGAAGGGATAGGACAGTATCCTGTAGGCACTAAGGCCTATAGTTATTTGAGGCACTACCGCAGGCCTTTGTCCAGGGAAGCTCAACTGGCTGGCTTCCTCTCCATATGGCTGCGCCGAGTGGTGGTACCTGGTGTCGCATCTGCGGACCGTATTCATCACAACACACTGTGGCCTGCAGTGCGTCTGTGTTCGGTGCAAGACTGGGCTTGCTCCCTGCCATGGTGTGCCGTATTCAAGCCGTCCTGAGGGCCATGACTGACGGGCTGCTCGCCGATGAGACTCGGCGTGATAGCTTTCCCAGGATAGAATTACCATACCTGTATATGATGGGATGGTTAATTCTTCATAACCCCAGGGTTATGTCTCCCGACTCCGGCAGTAGTTCATGGGCTAGTTTCTTGCTGAACTACCATAAATCTTCCTGGAACGTGACCACGGTTCTAGACTGTCGGCGGGCGCTGGGCCTCAGTCACAGCTGGAAGCTCTTCTGCACTGTCCCCTCCGTACATCGTAATCAATCGGGGATTAGGCTTGAAGATTCTGGTAGAAAGAAGACCAATCTTTCTCCTGAAGCTTTTAATTGGTTGGTCTGCATTAGACCTTCCTATCTACTGTACAGGAGTGAAGACCATTGCTTCTTAGAGCCCTACCTGCCTAGTCAATTTGTCAGGCAGTTTGGGTATGATCAGTTGTATGTGGGCAACGCCGTCACCAGCTTCCGGTCCAGGGGTGGACTCATTGATGGAGCGAGAGGATGGCGATATTTCCTCATGGGTTGCACTGGAGCAATTTTTACCGTATCGGTTATTATACTCTCCACGGAGCTGCACATCCTGCACTCGTATGCCCAGTTCTATGTGGCAACAAACACCTTCCATCACGATTTTGATATACATGGAAGTTTTAGGGTGCCCTCCTCCAAGTCTGGGGGAAGAGTCGAAGTCCCCTCGGTCTCTTCTGACGAGGGTGAGGAGTTCGTCAATCCAGATGAGCCTCTGGTGGCGGTATCGAGGGGTGAAGTTCCTCTGCCTGCAGGCTCTTTGGCGATTTCTGGGAAGCGAAGGGCCCCTACTCCGAAGGAGACCTCCCCTCGTAAGAGGAAGAAGAAGATGGTTAATCGTCCTCTCCAGATCCTTGGTGTTGAGGCTCCTGCAAGTGAGCTTGCATCTCCCCATGTTGGGGATGATTCTTTGATTGGGGGTTCCTCGCCTTTTAGAGAGGGACCCTCTAACGTTCCGGCTGGTGGTGCCGGAGAATCTCTGCTGGAGGCTGCCGTCGCTGCTACTGCTTCAGGTAGTGGAACGAGGTCGCCTTCGGGGCTGAGAATACCTTTATGTGGATCGGCATCGGGAGAGACTCCTGCCGTGTCTGCCAGTGCATCTGGCGAGATCCCAGTCGATGAGCCTCGGTCGGAATTTGACGAGGACCTGGAAGAGCATTCGTCGGTGCTTCTTAGAGCACCCCCTTCTCCAGGTATAATAGCTTGCCTAGCATCATTAAGAAATGATTTAGCTATACAGGCTGCAAATGCGACATATATGCCGTCGGCCACGGGTAAATGTCGTCTTCACGCCTTTTCTTTTAGGAAAGTTAACATTATTCTGATATTAACTTCCTTTCGTCCTCCTTTCAGGGGAAGACCTCTTTGGGGAGGGCAGTGTAGATGCACCATTTGGCTCTGGCGGCGACACGGATGTGGCTGATTTTGAAGAGGAAGCATCTTCGGGTGCCGGCTCGCCTGTCGACGAGGTTCCGATATCTTAAGAGGAGGACGAGCCTGTCATTGCGACAATTCCTCCTTTGAGTATGCTGGTATCTTCGTCCGGTGTTGGCGCTTCTTCTTTCATCGCACCACCTATTGAGGCGACGGCCGTAGCAACATCGTCTGCGGTTGTTCTCGGAGGAAGATTCGCCAATGTCGAGGCTACCCCCAGCGTCCAACCGGATCTAGCTGTGCTGATCGGGCAGTACACTGATATCTTCTACACCACTTTAAAAATGTTAATATCAAGGGTGTTGGCAAAGAATCTGAGCTTTACGTCGCTGAAGAGGTCCTCCCAGTCGGCGATAATGCCGATCCGAGAATTTGACGATACTGGGCTAGCTGAAACGCTAGAGGAGATAGTTAATGGTTTGGAGCAACCCATTAACGAATACTTGCAGCTAGCTCAAGGTAATGTTGAAGTCCAGGCTAGATACGACTCCATGACTGCGCGGCTTACCAAACAGATGGCAGGCGTAAATAAATCTATCCAAACACATCAGCAAGAGATGGATAAAGGAAAAGTCATCCTGGAGGAGACCATTGCTCTTCGAACGAAGTACCAGGCCAAGCACGAAGGGAATGTAGCAAGGGTCCTCAGGCTGGAAACGAAACTTGCTCAGGCAAAAGAGTGGGCTTCTCAGTCGTCGGAAGCTCTAGCTGTGGTGGATAACCGATTGGGCGTAGCACAACAGAACTTGGCGCGTGCAGATGTCGCTCGTGCTGGTTTTCTTCGGGCTAGAGCCGAACTGTCCCTCATGAGCAATGACGAGGCACGACTGGAGCGGGCTCGCCATGATGTCTTGGATTCCAGGACTTAGAGGATGGCCGCACTGGCGCAGCAGCTTCGCGACCTGACCGCTCCCCCTAAATGATGTACTTTTGCTTTTGCTTTTCAATGTACTTCTGCTCCTTTTTGGGAATAATAAAGAGGCTTTCATCTGACTTTGTGGACCCATCATTTCGGAATATAAATGACAGGTTTGGGCGAAAGTGATATCAGAGGTAATATGGACGTGATATACTCTCGGTGAGTTTTAGCAGGATATATCTATTCAGAGGTTATATGGACATGATAGAATACGATCCCACTAGTTTCGCTTTGGAAGTAGTTTTGTCAGAATGAGGTTTTCGCCATATTCCTCTTGAGCAGAGGAGGTTAAGCATAGTACCTTTTCAGGAATTTGCCATTGATAGGAGCCATTAGCAGGTCTCCATTAGGCTGGGCTAACCTGTAAGCGCCGTTTGAGAACGTCGTCTCGATCACATAAGGGCCTTCCCATTTTGGCTGGAATTTGCCCTTACGTCTGTGAGCGAGAATCATCGGCCTTCTCACAGCTAAGACTAGCTCGCCGACTTTGAACACCCTTTTCTTCACTTTTTGATTAAAGCCTTGGAAATGCGTGCTTGGATGATGAATATAAGTTTATGTCTGGATAACTTACTGTGGAGTATTTTTCTTGAGTGAGGATAGTCTTGAAGAATCCACTGGAGAGACTTTTTAGGGACTCCTCCTCAGGTATATTTTTAAAGAGAGCAAATTGTTACGTAAAAAAGAATGAAAATCCAATTGGTAAGGACCGTCCCCTTGTTTACAGATTCAAAGTGATGACCTTGGCCTCGATCAACTCCTGAATTTTCTTTTTTAGCACATGGCACGCCCTTGTGGGGTGATGAGTGTACCGATGGAAGAGACAATAATCTGGGTCATCCACTTTGCCAGCCCTCTTAGGATGTCTGATGTTGGGTAGCTGAAGCTTGCGCTCTTTCATCAACATATCGAAGATTTCAATGATGTCATCTTCATTGAAGGAGAAAGTCCCTTTTGGTCTTCGGGCTCCTGATGCCTGAATTTTATGGTCTTGCGGGAAGATCGTCGTCGTTGCATCATCTTCGGATCTTGAGGGAATTCTACCCCCAGCTTGGGATGTCGCCCTGTTTTGCCGAGGTAGGCTACCCCCAGACATGCCGTGGCATCTGTCTACAAAAGCTGATTTAGAAGGATCTGCCTCTGGTTGTACAGGACTAGACCTTGAAGATTTGGGTTTCGCCAGAGATGCAGTATACCCCAACCCAAAATGAGCTTGTTGACGGTAAGAATTACCATGCAGCGGTGTTCGTCTGCCCTTTCCATTGTTGAGGCCTGGTTTCAGCTTTAAATCATAACCCATGTTTTGTATAATTTTTAACGCTTGCGGGCTATACCTGTGGATTTATATTCTGCCAGTTTCAGACTCACAAAATTCTTCCTGTATGATCGGGCCGCTTCACATGCGACCGAAGACTATTGGATGTTGGTCGTCGCGAGTTAGAGGAATAATAAAGATGGAATCTTCACGTGGTCCACCTGTCATGACGATATTAGATGTTGAAGCATCCTCCCACAAGATCTCCCCGCGTTTGACCGTTAGGGGGACTGAAGCCTGTTTATGACCCTCGTCTTTGTGTTTCTGGATCAGATAATTGCGCAGGTCAGGAGGAGTTGCAGAAGAAGAAGATTTGTCCTTTCTGTTCTCATTAGTGGGCATGCGGATGTTGGGAACCACAGTTTTCCCTGTGCCACCTGTATACAACAGGTTGGCCATTTGGGTGGCGGATAATCCCCGAGGAGGGTGTCTTTCCGCAAATTGAGCTTTCTTTACGCTGAGTGGCTTCTCATGGCGTAATTTGGGGCTCTGCTCTGGTTGGCGTAAAGCTGAGGATGTCCTCAGTCGGCCATCAGCATCTCGCATAATCCGGAGGGCAGGCATACTGTTTCCTTGCTGGCGTAAAGGTCGTGAAGTTGAGTAGTCCGCCGCATGCTTTCCCTTGCGTAGATTGCAGGGATCATCTATTTTTCCCCGGAAGATAGATGCATTTTTACGCACAGAGCGCATTTGTGATTCCCGATTTGGCGCTGAGGCATCATCAGAAATTTTGTCTATTCCGCCAGGGACGGGAGACTGAAATTTATGCGCAAAGCGTGGTTTAGGCTCCTGGACTAGCGCTGAGGCATTGTCAGAAGTTTCGTCTGTTCCGCCAGGGATGGAAGACTGAAATTTATGCGAAGAGTGCGGATTATACTTCTGGGTTAGCGCTGAGGCTTTGCCAAAAGTTTTGTCGGTCCTGCCAGAGACAGGCGACTGAATTTTACACGCAAGGCGCAGATTATACTTCTGGGTTAGCGCTGAGGCTTTGCCAGAAGTTTTGTCGGTCCTGCCAGAGACAGGCGACTGAATTTTATGCGCAAGGCGCGGAGGGAGCAAAGCTACAACCTCATTGGTTGGAGAGATCGGAGAGATCGGAGAGTCCACAGGAATGGCAGAGGATGTCTTGGGCATCCAGACCTTGCGCAGCTTCCTGTTGCTTTGGACGAAGATGGAGTGAGAGCTACCCCCTGCTCGAAGCATGTCTTCGTATGCCGACTGGTCGAACTGGACGACCAGTATCTTCTTCACGGAACCCACGAATACCGCATCGTGTTGAGCAATAGCTTCCTCATCAGAAGAGAAAGACGTCCCCAGCAGAGTCGCCATCTTGTTTAGGATAATAAACGAGAAAAGATTTGATAAATGCGAAAAATGAGGTCTTGTGCGAAGACCCGCCCTTCTTTTATGTTTACAAACAAGATTGTACAAATTTGATCCTACACGAGGATGTCTAAGTACAATTTATTTAATCTGGGTAAATATTGCTATAGATGTTTGATCTGTGGTCGATCACTTTAGCCCTTGGACCACACGATGTTGAAGAAGTGCCGTGGAAGACGGGTAGCAGCTTCGAAGGTTGCTAAAGAGGGTGGATGCCCGATGCCAAAGTCATCGATCCCTTCTCTTTGCCTGAGCTCTGGACTCTTCTCTCTCTCTTTCTCTCTCCTCTATTTCTCCTTTCAATTTGTCGACCCTGTTCCTCATTGATAGAGGTCTCTATTTATAGAGTTTTAGTGACAGTGACCACACAGTCGGCGTAGAAACCGAGTAGTGGAAAGTACAGCACCCTTTTACACGACGATTTAAAATAACCAATGCCTGTGTATAAATAATCTTTTGAGTGAGCATGTGACGCGCGTCCAACTAAGGGACAGAACGCGTATATCTGCTACGAAGATCACGGCATAGAAGCCACGTAGGTAGTTATCCTTTGTGTAGAAGAGGTTGGCGTAGAAGCCAAATGACTGTCACCATGGCATAGAAGCCAAGTAGACATAGAAGCCGAGTAGGCATAGAAGCCAAGTAGGCATAGAAGCCGAGCAGGCGTAGAAGCCGAGTGGTCACAAAGGCCGAGGAGGCGTAGAAGCCGAGTGGGCATAGAAGCCGAGTGGGCATAGAAGCCGAGTGGTCATAAAGGCTGAGGAGGCGTAGAAGCCGAGTGGGCATAGAAGCCGAGTGGGCATAGAAGCCGAGCAGGCGTAGAAGCCGAGTGGGCATAGAAGCTGAGCAGGCGTAGAAGCCGAGACGATGTGGACGTTTTAGCCGGAATTACGGCTCGTGGAGATATAATCAAATCTCTTGCATTAAATGCAGAGATCTGTCCCCATCCTGTGCATTAAATGTATAGGCCTGTCTTTAAGATTTGCCATCATCCTACTCATTAAATACAGATATGCGCCTCGAATCCTGTACGAAGAGTGACTGCTAATGTGACGGTCTGTTTGCTTTCTGCGGAGCGTAAGAAGCTCACGTCTGCCTGTATAAAACCGGACAGCGTATTCCCTTATATGCATAAGAGTAGTTTACGCAAAGGGGATGCCACTAAACGACGGTTCGGTGATATTTAATCAAATCTCCTGCATTAAATACGGAGATCCGCCATTATCCTGCTCATTAAATGAGGAGGCGTGGTTTGAAGGTCTGCCACCCTTCTGTACCTCAAGTGCAGAGACGTGCCTCGGGCATCTGTCAGTATTCGGCACTTTAAATGCAGAGAAGTGCCTTGAGAAACTGTCACCGCTCTGTGCATAAAATGCAGAGACGTGCCTCGAGCCCTGTACGGAGCGCAGCTTTTGATGTGGCAGGTTGTTTATCTTCTGCGGAGCGTAAACAGCTCACATCCACCTGTATAAAACTAGGCAGCGTATTCCTTTGTATGTGTAAAAGTGGTTTACGTAAAGGAAATGGCAGTAAATGACAGCCTGGGTTGTAGTACCGCGCCATTATCATACCCGTCGCCTAGGTAGTCGTGCAGTACTCTTTGTCAGGAGTGCAGACGTCAGGTTCATTGCATGCTCTGACAGGCTCATTTCGAAGAACACGAAGCGTTCCTCGTACACTTCAATGCTGTATTAAAAGCGGATGGTTTTACGCCATGAAGGCGATGTAGCACCTCTTTTACGCTGAAGCGGCCTAGTCACATTGCACTACGCGGATGGTCCTTGAGCTTATATTTTACGCTGTGCTCAGCGGAGAAGCTCCGTTGCAAGTTGATGGCTCTGAGGTCATCTTTTTACGCTGTCCTGCATGAACATGCTGCGTATAGCTATCCAGCGTATTTTTTATGCTTCTACAAGACCCCCTTCAAAGCTTTTAAATTCCTCATAATTTAAAATGCTTTGAATGAAGCATGAACCATTCCTCGTAACTCAAAACGCTCTGAGTGGAGCCTGAAACGGTCAAGCCTGACACGTTCTTTCATGGCTGACTTTATGGCGGAGTTATTGGGGATCGGTGCTCTCTCTCGCCTATAAAAAGGCTGAGGAGTTCTCCTGTTCTTCCCACACTTCCTTCATCATACAGAGATGATGGCCAGAGTTCGTCGGGTCGACTTGAGGAAGAAGGAGATCATGCTCTTCCAGCATGTAAGAAGCCGAAAAAGACGGCATCTTCGAGCAAATGTCCTCTGCAACGATGGATCATGGAAGGATATCATAGCCTCCTTTGCTCGGAATAATCAGCAACTTTGTATGGTGGTTCTTCGGGAGAGGAGAAGGATCGTGTTTGACCAGGCAGCTTGCAAGCGGTACCTTCTTCCGTTACCTCCGGGGCGCGGGATGTAAGAAAGTAGATTTACTCTGCTTTTCTTCTGTTGGCGGTATGGGTCTATGCCCAGTTCTGTATCCGCCCGCCATCGATTATCTTCTTGTTCATCGACTGTGGATGTCGATGAACTGGCATGGAAGAAGAGGAAGACCTTCACCAATGTGAGAACCTGGCAGAACATATTCTCGGTGCGATCTTCAGACGATGATGAGGAAGCCCTTTGTAGACGGGATTTCCCTCATATGTAGTCATGAAAAATGAAGAAAACCCTTGTAGACTGGATTTTCCTCATGTAATCATGCTTTTAATTTTAATAAAATTGTCTTTCTTCTTTGTATATGATCATGTTGCCATACTTTGCTGTGAAGTCTGAATATGTGTAGCTTCAACACGTCTGATTCTTTACGCTGACTATGTGTAGAAAGAGCGCTAGGTCCTGTCCTGTCTTTTACGCATAACTAAGGATGCACAGAAAGCCGCTTAGCAGTCGAGTGTTTCGAACTGTCCTGCTGTTAGGAACCGCGTAGACTTCTGAACTATTCTTTACTTCTGATAAACAGAATTTTTGTTCAGACCGTCGTCTTCAAGAATAATTTCTCAAAAATCCCTTGGAACAGGGTGAGAACTGGCTGTCAAACTGAGTCACCATCTTGATTTTGTAGACAAAATATTCAGACTTGATTCTGGATGAACTTCGAATCGACCCATGAAGAAGAGTAATTTTTCAATGTTGAACTCTGTATGCTTCGGGTACTTGGGGTATCTTGAGGTCAAGAAGGAGTATCTTCTGTGTGAACTCCTGTAATTGACCGTCTTGAGAATCGTTCAGATGTACTGTACTGGCCGTGCATCATTCAGATGTGCGGAAAGTCGTGGAGCGTGAAATCATAAGTTCGTTGCCTCTGAGCGTAAAAAGCCACCGAGCGTGAAATCATAGACTTGTAGTTCCTGAGCGTGAAGTCGTAGATTTGTAGTCTCTCGAGCGTAAAAGCTACCGAGCACAAAGGCATCCGGGCGTAAATCATAGACTTGTAGCCATTGGAACGTAAAAATCGTAGATTTGTAGTTGTCGAGTGTAGAAAACTCCTTGGTGCAGAACTGTAGATTTGTAGCTTCTGAAAAGAAAATCTTTCGAGCGAGAAGTCATGGATCTGTTGCCTCTGAGCGTAAAAAGCTACCGAGCGTGAGACCATAGATTTGTAGCTACTGAGTGTGAAGTCGTAGGTTTGTAGCCTCTCGAGCGTAAAAGCTACCGAGCACAAAGGCATCCGGACGTGAAACCATAGACTTGTAGCCTGTGAGCGTAAAACCGTAGATCTGTAGCTGTCGAGCATAAAAAGCCCCTTTGCGTAAAAACCACGTATCTTCCTCGCACGAAAAACTTTTCGAATTCGCTGACTGTCCGCCTTCTCTGAGTGATAGACTGACGTAGTACCCAATCATAATGTCCGCCTTCTCTGAGTGAAATAGATTCCAGCGTAATGGTCAAGTTTTTACGGTCTTGGCGTAAAGCACAGACTGTTGATTTTTGGCGTGTGCTGTAAGATCTGTAGTGTCTGACGAGTTTTTTTTGCACTCTTTGCAGTTAACTTGCATATGTCTCCGCTAGCCGATGTGATGGGTTCTGCCGCAGGGATGCTGCACTCTAACTATCTGGAGGATCTGTCACACGTGACATTTCCTATCTCCGGGCCGCAGTTAACTTGCATGTGCCACTACCTCGCTTGTACCGCTTTTTATGATAAGCCATCAGATTTGGCTCACATTAGCAAATGGACGTCCTACCTCTTCTTTCACCAGTCCAGGACTGCTAAGCCGGAGAAGGTATTGGAGGGCAAGGATCTGCCTGTGAATCCTCTGAGCGTGCTTAATGCTCAGGTAGTCAACGATCTTATAGTGGATGCCGGGACTTCGGACTTGATCCTCGACGAAGGGATAGGACAGTATCCTATAGGCACTAAGGCCTATAGTTATTTGAGGTGCTGCCGCCGGCCTCTGTCCAGGGAAGCTCAACTGGCTGGCTTTCTCTCCATATGGCTGCGCCGAGTGGTGGTACCTTGTATCGCATCTGCGGACCGTATTCACCGCAACACATTGTGGCCTGCAGTACGTCTGGTATTCGGTGCAAGACTGGGCTTGCTCCCTGCCATGGTGTGCCATATTCAAGCCGGCCTGAGGGCCATGACTGACGGGCTGCTCGCCGATGAGACTTGGCGTGATAGCTTTCCCAGGATAGAATTACTATACCTGTATCTGATGGGATGGTTAATTCTTCATAACTCCAGGGTTATGTCTCCCGGCTCCGGCAGTAGTTCGGGGGCTAGTTTCTTGCTGAACTACCAGAAATCTTCCTGGAACGTGACCACGGTTCTAGACTGTCGGCGGGCGTTAGGCCTCAGTCACAGCTGGAAGCTCTTCTGCACTGTCCCCTCCGTACATCACAATCAATCGGGGATTAGGCTTGAAGATTTCGGTAGAGAGAAGACCAATCTTTCTCCTGAAGATTTTAATTGGTTGGCCTGCATTAGACCTTCCCAATTAGTGTAAAGGAGTGAAGACCATTGCTTCTTGGAGCCCTACCTGCCTAGTCGGTTTGCCAGGCAGTTTGGGTATGATCAGTTGCACGTGGGCAACGCCGTCACCAGCTTCTGGTCCAGGGGTGGACTCATTGATGGAGCGAGAGGATGGCAATATTTTCTCATGGGTTGCACTGGAGCAATTCCCTAAGATGCACGATGAGGGTTGGTAGAAAAATCTCTCATCTGATGCCCCTATGCGCCACAGTACAGACAAACTTCCAACCTCTTCCTACAAACTTTTCAGATATGGCCGGGCTTCTTGTAGTAGTAGCAGGAAGCGTACTGTGAGTGTCTCTGCTATTGCTGTGGTGCCTGGTATGTTAGCCCAATATTTATGTTGAGTTTTTTAATATGGATAATCGATTAAGTTTAGCATTATGGTAATCGATCAATCACTATAGTATCTTCTGCTTAAACTCAGTATTGTACAGATATGTAATATTTGTTTCTGTATATTTCCTTATTCATCTACCATGTACTTGTAGAAAATAATAAGCAAAATCAGTAATAGACATATGATATAGGACGATGAGGCAAATACGATGTTATACCAGAAGATTTCGTCCAACCGCCTACCACTTTTCTGGAGCCTCGCACCCGGGGGTTCTGCTGCCCGGTCAGCGGACGGGGATCAAGGGGGTAGCGCCTCTAGTGGGGGTTCGGGGGCAAAGCCCCTAAAAGTATTCAGATTCCTAGATCTGGTTATCTTTGGACAACTGTCATCAAGGAAAAAAAGCATCTTCAAGTCTACAAATATTTCAGTAGTTTGGCGTTATCAGTGTTCTTGATTTTCATATATAATTTGATATTTTATTTGAGGCTAGGATTGATGTAAGCCGAGTCTCACTGGCAAATCCTAAATACCTATACCAGATACCTAGTTCACTCAAATAAACCAAAGAACCTATCCATCAAATCAGGCCATATTTATTTACAGATTCTACCATACTAAAAAACCAAACTCGGGCCGAACTTGTACCAAACTCGGACCAAACTAGGTTACCCTTTTGGTATAAAATCAACCAGTTCAATTAGCACCTGATTTTTTGGCCCAACAGTTAAAAATTTGAATTAAACTCCATTCGAATTTTGGTCGAATTCTATTTGCCTACACCCTATAAATATGATTGGAACTATTCATTCTTACTCACTCAACCATTCTCAATCTTTCTATCCTATAGTGAGTAAACCCTCTGAGCCTAAACTTTGTTATCTCCAAAATTAACTCCTAGCCTTCTAGTGTCAAGTACGATCTCGGTCTAGAAGTCTACAGAGTTATAAAAGAGCTTGGTTCATCAAGCCCCTGTTCTGTGTGAAGTTGCGAGCCTTCGGATCCAAACTCGTGGTGTGTGAAGTTGTGAGACTTCGGATCAAACCTCGTGGTGTAAAGAAGTGTCAAGCCTTCGGATCAAAGCTTGTGATCCACTATTAGTGATTATAGTTGATAAAACTCTGAGCTTGAGTTCTCGGGACTGGACTAGTCCTCTCAGAGGGAAACCAGTATACATCACGGTATTTGTGTTTGCTCTCTCTTTCTCTTACTTTATTATATTGTATATACACTGCTAGTTATTAACTGTCTTCACTCTGCTTAATTTTAATTGGGTAGATTATTCTGCCATACTCTATTCACCCCTCTCTAGAGTTGCCATACACGATCCTTCAATTGGTATCAAAGCAGGTTCTCTCTTTATATAGATATTACTGCTACCATTTGGTCCCACAATTGGTATCAGAGCAGGTAGTCTCTTATTTAGTTTTTGATTCCAATTTCTCCTTCAATTGGTATCAGAGCAAGTTCTCTTGATATTTGTCTTAACATTCTAAGAGACTTATGGCAACCATTAGATCTATCTACACCAACAATGGTGAAGGCCAGTTTACAAATATGCTACACCTATTTGATGGTACTAACTACACATACTGGAAGACAAGTATGAGTTTCTATTTGAAATTACTTGATTTTGATCTTTGGTCTGTTGTAATAGATGGATACAAGAAGCCACCTAGAATAGTTGTAGATGGCAACCTTGTAGAGAAATCTCATGATAAGTACACAGACACTGAAAAAAAGCTAGTCTTGATGCTAAAGCTATTAACGCTCTATTTTATGCTATAGAAAGAATTAAATTTAACAGGGTCTCCACATGCGGCACTTCACACGAAGTATGAAAACTTCTTGAGGTCACTCATGAAGGAACCTCCAAAGTGAAGGAATCAAAAATAAGTCGTCTAACACAAGAGTATGAAGCATTCCAGATAAAGCAAGATGAGACAATCACTCAAATGTTTACAAGATTCCTCGACATCTTAACCCTCCATCATCTCTTGGCAAGGAGTATAATAATCATGAAAATATTCATAAAGTACTCAGGGGACTCACCAAGAACTGGAATCCCAAGGCCACTGCAATCATAGAAGAAAATGATCTTACCACGATGACCCTCGAGATGCTCATGGGTAAGCTGATGACTCACGATCTGGATCTCAAGGAATTTGAAGAACCCACTCCAAAGGAAAAGACAATTGCTCTCAAGACGCATCACAAGAAGGTCACAAATTATGACTCCGACGATGATGAATCTCAAGATGAGGAAGTTACCATGATCACTCGAAAGTTTAGAAAATTCCTAAAGCTTGAGAGATCAAAGAAGAAGGAGCTTAATGACAACAGTTGTCATGCCCCAGTCCCAAAATACGTAGGACTAGAACATGCAACAGTTGGCATAGACAACAGTTGTCATGCCGCATGTATATGGCAACTCCAATATATGGAAACCATAACACATGCGTACGCTGTATCATGAACAATAATTCACAAGTGGTATACAATATCTCAAGTCACAGGCATAATCTAGATCTCATCCACATGAATCATAAATAGATAGATAACCAATAGCTACGTATCTAGATCTCAATATAAAGTATCTAATGATGGTAGTCGGATGGAAACAAATCCACTACCGGACTAGAATATAGAGTAGACAAGATAAATACAATATAAGAATATCAACTACCAATCACGAGCTCGAAGAGAAGTTCTCATAGCAATATACGTAGCAAGTCTGGATCTGTGCTCCTGTAAATACTCATGAACAATACACCTGGAAAGGGCTAGGTCCTCAGAGGGACATAACAAGATACATAAAAACATGCCATAAAGTAAATACTGTAAAAACTCAAGGGTGTCCTAACCAGCTAAGTGAAATGCACTTTGAAAACAATATTGGTACGTATGGGTAGGTGAAAGGTATAAAGCATAGCGTCGAGCCAGAGGCTAAGTATCTGGCATTAGCTATAAATTAGATGCCAGATGTATATGTTGACTACATCACCGATCATGATAGCGCGCAGCTTGTAACCTCTGTCGGATGTATCGACAAGCATATACTTCCATAACCGGGCAACACTGATCCCATACCCGGGCAACATTAAGGCTCACGGCCCCGCAGTTTACTCTGAAACTACGATAACCAAATGTCTGTCCCATACGCCTACTAATTGTCTTTCCCCCTCAATAATCTATGCATGTTGTATCCACAACACGCAGTAGCTACTACACCGAGACAGAGTGCAAGTATCGGTGTCGTAACTCTGGCTCATAGTCTATCGTTAGAATGATAGTCCAACCTCACAACCAAAAAAGGACATGGATTGGACCTTCATACTACAATAGTCTATGCTCCGACTACTAATAACTGCTTAGTCTCTAACATGCAACACTATTAGCAGTTATATCCTATCCGTCGCACGACTTACACGTACAGATGGCCAACCGCATACTTAAGTCCGTGTCCTACATAAGACTCACAACACGTGTAAGAAATGTGTCAAGGCCTGGGGAGTTATACCGATAACTCCACAACTTTAGGTGGGTCTACTAGACAATAGGTCAGACACAAGTTCTAACGTCAACGCATTCGTTGACTGCACCCGAGTCTCTCTCGGACGCGCACAGTTATATAATCTAAAATAATAAACATGCAACTAAATATATAACTGAATTTAAACAGTACAACAAAGTCAAGGTATACTTGCCTGGCAAGAGAGCTGCAGAATATAACGTCCAGATGTCAACACCAAGAGTCAGAAACTACGACCTCAGAATAAACGTCTCCGGATACTGAAATAAACATCACAAACGTTTCCAAAATAAGCAAAATAGCTAGAAAATACTCCCCTTTAGTCCAATTTGGACACAGGGGCAAAACAATAATTTTGGGTCAAAGCGGGCTCCACATGTGGGTCACTTTGCACCAAAAAGTGTGCCAAAGGTAAATATCTCTAAATGGGACAAATTATAGGTCAAACAAACTCTAAATGTCAGTACTAACTCAACGGTATGTCCAAATATGGATTTCGGTGAGCCGAACACAATTTTGCCCAAAAGTCAACCGTGGGGGCCGCTAATAGGTGACTTGGTCAACTGTCTCAGAATCACGTGAAACTTGGGTCACAGGACTAGCGCGATACCACGAGTCCAATGGTGCAAGTTTCATCGTATTCTGACTAGCGTGCACTAAATGCGCAGGGCTTTTACAAAAGTTGCGATACGGGGGATTTTTTGAGGATACGGGCTGATTCCGATGCGCACACGCGTCCAAATCAGTTTTTGCAAAATCTCACACGTCTGGGTATACTGCGCGCACGTTCTGGTATACTTGGTACACGGTGGGGCGGTCCCGTTTGGCGGGACGTGCTCCGTATCATAATTTCTAGAATTTGGGAAAAAATATATTTTTGGGGTTTTCTAACTGGTTTAATTCTACATACAGCAATAATTAAATTAATATAAATAATAAAAATTAAACTAGGTCAAGTGGTTTCCGTATACCCCAAGAAAAATCAAATTTGGATCTCTGTGGTGGGAGATACGAATCCGAGAACATAGGTAGTTTATCACAGTTTTCCACGATACCTAAAAGTTATCTTTTTTTTGTCAACGTGGGCGCTATTTTCGCCTAGGGTTACGTGTTGTTTGAGGTCAACTATCATACAGATATTGAAGGGGGTTAAGTGAGGATCATACCGGTGAAGACGGGGTCGAGTTTGGTCAAGCGAGGGCACGAAAAACAGAGCCTGAACAGGGCTTCCCTGCAGTTAAATTCTGCTGTGTGCGAGGTGCGCGGTTGTCGTACGGTCGGTTTTCGGCGGGCGGCTTGGCTGGGCGGCGGTCCGACGGCAGGGCTGGCGGCGCGGTATCATGGCGAGGAGAGGGAGGATTAGGGTTAGGGTTTGGTCGAGCGAGTAATATATAGAGAGAGGAAGAAAGATCGCAAGAGGGGGATCGGCCGAGTTTCTCTGCTCGCGGGGGGGGGGATTGTTCTAATTGCTGCTGCTGTTGCTTTATATAATGCAAATGTGGGCCGGGTCCGGGTAGAGTGGGTTATAGGGTTGTGGGTAGATCCATCAGCATAAAATATAGCTCCAGAACAACCCGCGCAATGCAGTATTTTCAGACTGCTTCGGCGTAAAAAGGTTACTACATCGCCACTTTGGCGTAAAACTCGTCTGCTTTTAATGCAGTGGGAAGTTGTACGAGGAACTCTTCGTATTCCTCGAATGAACCTATCAGATCATGCAGTAAACCTGACTCCTGACAAAGAGTACTGCACAGCGATCGAGAGGACGGCTGTAATGATAATTTGGCACAGTCCCAGACTGTCGTCTAGTGACATAACCCTTGATTTAAGACGTCATTTACCCATTCAAGGAATACGCTGTATAGTTTTACACAGGCAGACATGAGCTTTTACGCTCAGGATGAGACGAAATGAACCGCCACGTCAAAAGCTGCTTTTCGTACAGAACTCGAGGCACATCTCTGCAGTTAATGCGCGTGATAGGGGCAGATCTCTGCATTTAATGCACGAAAATTGGTTCTACTTTTAATGACTGGGTGAGCCATAATTATGGCTAATATGTCCACATCACCACCCCTGCATATTATGCCATCAGGCTATTTTCAGCTATAGGGGCACGCTGTACACTATCTCCTCGAAATACGTCGACCTGGCTATTTTCAACTATAGAAGTACGCCGTATGCTATCTCCTCGGAATACGCCAACTCAGGCTATATTTTTAGAGGTACATAATAAGGCTATTTTGCCCAGAATACGCTCAAAACCTCATTCAAGGAAGGATAATCGACTGTCCTTATGCTGGCTACCTATCCATGCAGCATCAGGCTTCTACGCCTACTTGGCTTCTACGCCTACTCGGCTTCTACGTCTACTTGGCTTCTACACCTACTCAGCTTCTACGCCTACTTGGCTTCTACGCCAACATGACAGCTACTCGGCTTCTACGTCTACTTGGCTTCTACGCCAACATGACAGCTACTCGACTTTTATGCCAATAGAACAGCTATTTGGCCTTTATGCCAACCATCTCTATGCAAGGGGCAGTTACTACGTGGCTTGCATGCCGTGATCTTCGACGAGTAGTTATACCTATTACCTCATAATAGGACATGCGTCACATGCTGATTCAGAAGATCATTCATACGTGGGTAGCAGTTATTATAACCGTCGCGTAAAAGGTGCAGCTCTCTCCGCTGTTCGGTTTTTATGCCGACTGTGTCTGAACCCTATAAATAGAGACCTCCGGCCACGGAGGTCCAGGGTGGAAAAAAGGTCGAAGAGAGGTCAAAGGTCGAAAAAATTAAGAAAAAGGGGCAAAGTGTGGATAATTAAATTCAAGAGAGCACATATAGAGAGCTTTGGCAATGAGAGTCCAACCTCTTCTGCAATCTTTGAAGCTTCTTTTTTGTCTTCTACAACACTTCTTTTTTATCGTGTGGTCCAAGGGACAAAGTGAACGACCGCAGATCAGACTCCTATAGCAATATTTCTCCAGAATCAAATTTTTGTACTTAACATCCTCGTATAGGATTAATTGTACTTCTTTTTCTTGTTTGTAAACCAAAGAAAGGGTTTCGTATAAACCTAGTTTTAATTTCTTTTGTTTATTATCAAACACAAGATGGCGACTCTGCTGGGGACTACTTTTAATTTCTTTTGTTTATTATCAAACACAAGATGGCGACTCTGCTGGGGACTACTTTCTCATCTGACGAAAAAGCCATTGCTCAACACGATGTTGTATTCGTCGGATCAACGAAGAAGACTCTGGTCGTCCAATTCGACCAATCTGCTTATGAAGATATACTTCGAGCAGGGGGTAGCTCTCATTCCCTCTCTATCCAAGACAGCAGGAAATTACGTAAAGTATGGATGCCCCGGACATCCTCTATCCTTTCTGCGGACTCTCTCACTCCGACCAACAAGGTTGTAGCACCGCAACCTCCGCGCCTTGCGCGTAAAACTTTGTCTCCCGTCTACGACGTGACAAACAAAGCTTCTGGCAATACCTTAGTGCCAATCCAGAAGTCTACTCCGCGCCTTGTGCGTAAAACTCTGTCTCCCGTTTGTGACGTAGCAGACAAAACTTCTGGCAATGCCTTAGTGCCAATCCAGAAGTCTACTCCGTGCCCCGCGCATAAAACTCTGTCTCCCATATGTGACGTGGCAGATATAACTTCTGGCAATGCCTTAGTGCCAATCCAGAAGTCTATTCCGTGCCTTGCGCATAAAATTCAGTCTCCCGTCTGTAATGTGGCAAATAAAATTTCTGATAATGCCTCAGAGCCAACTCAAAAATTCCAAACGCGCTCCGCGCATAAAAATACATCTCCCCTCTGTAAAGAGGCAGATGGTCCTTATAATCACCGCAAGGAAAAATAAGTGGTGAATTTCCCGACCTCTCGGCCTTTACGCCATCAAGAGAAAATTTTGTCCGCTCTTCAAATTATGCGGAATGCTGACGGCCGATTGAGGTCTTCCTCAGTTTTACGCCAACCTGTGCAAAGCTCCAGATTACGCCAGGACAAGCCCTTCAGCGTAAAGAAGGCCCAGTTTGTGGATAAATACGCTCCTCATGGATCATGTGATACTCACATGGCTGAACTGCAGTATTCGTATGGCAGGGAGAGACTTATGATTCCCAATATCCGTACTCCAACTGATGTAAAAAGGCAGAATAAGCCTTCTTCTTCTTCTTCTTCTGTTAATCCTCCTGACTTGCGTAATCTTCTGATCCAGAAGCGCAAAGATAGGGGATCTTCTAACATGTCTATTACACCTCCTAGGGAGCATTGTTGTAATAGTCATAAAGTTGTAGTTAATTATTGCTGTTCTAAGGCAAAACGGTCAGTTTTCGACCGGTTGAACTACTCTCTGTCCTTACAGGAAGAAGAGCCTACATTCGCATCAGTGAACATGGCTTCACACGTTCCAAGAGGGAGGTCAAATTCAAGACATCATCCCTCTAGAACTCCAAGCCAAAGGAGATTCAACAGACTCCTTGAGAATATTGAAGCTGGTGTATTCCGAAACACCCGTTCGAGGTCACAACAACCGACACTGGGGGTCGCCAATTTCCCGAATCGGATGTTGAAAGTATAGATTCAATCTCTACAGAGCTCTATACTGATCCTTCCATAGCATCCAGAGAAATGGGAGTCTATGCCATTGAAGATGAACGCGAATAGGCTTCCCCATCAGGAAGTACTGAGCAATGCATCGCTGTATTGGAGACATCACTGAAAGAGATACATTCCATGATGGAGAATATACACCAGATGATGCTGACTCAATATACAGCTGCTATAGCTCCAGCATCGGTTCCTCCGACTCAAATTCTTGTGGGGGTGGACCTACCACCATCCAATGCGAACCAGGAGCCTGTTCTAAATCAAGAGTCAGCAGCTCCTCCACTTTCTAACTCGAAGAATATATTGCCTCCTGTTGGAGTTACGATACAACCGATCTCTCACCACTCTGAGGTCCCTTTACCAGCTGAAGACCCGATACAGGCAGTGCGGGAATTAAAAGTCCAATTTGATGCCTTGAAGCATAAGGATCAGCTCAAGAAGTTGGGAATCAACCAACCTTATCTAGCTATCTGGGATGAGATCCCTTTTCCTCCAAAATACAAACCACAGGCTATGGCTTTGTTTGAGGAAAAGACGTCACCAAGCCAGTACATGAACTACTTTAGCATGATGACGGTGTTGTTGCAAGGGAATGACGCCATTCTCACTCGAGTGTTTAAAGGATGTCTGTCTGGAGTGGCCTATTAGTGGTACCGTAGTCTTGCGAACAACTGCATTACTTCCTTTGAAGATTTTAAGACTGTTCTTCGTGCGATTCTACGAAGGAGGGATGGACATGTCTATGTCCTCGCTCATCGAAGTAAAACAGAAGGAGAAAGAGAGCGTTCGTACTTTCATCGAACGTTTTCGTCATGCCACTTTGCAAATGCCTCATGGGGTTCCAGATTCAGCCTTGGTGGATATTTGCAGGAAGAACCTTCTTCCACTAATCTCGGTGTTCACAGGACCATATCAGTTCCATGATTGGCCCTCATTTATCATCTCAGCTGTAGCCGCTGAAGACAACAGTCAGAAGGCGCGTGACAATGGAATCATGATCTCCACCTCTGATAGAGGGAAGAGGTCATCCTCCAATAGCGACCATCCTCGTGGTTCCAAAGGAAAAGAAGCTCTGGCGATCAATACGTCCAAGCAAAATACTCCGGCAACCACATAGACGAAACCTGGGACTTCCAGGCCCATTAAAGCTTATTCTTTTAATGACGACGATATTCCGAGCATATTCGAGTGTCTAGTCAAAAGCGGTAAACTTACTCTCCCTGAGGTAAAGCGGCCTAATGAAGTCGGCAATACCAATAATCCTAAGTACTGCATTTTTCATAGGTACATACATCACCCCACAAAGGCGTGTTATGTACTAAAGAGGAAAATCCAGGAGTTGATCGACGCCAAGGCCATCACTCTGCGCAGTAACGAGAAGACGGTCACCGCCAACATGATCTCCCTCCAATTTGGCAATCTGCCTCCTCAAGAAGTTTCGGATGGTGTTGTACCTATTTCTCGGACAATGATGAACATCGTTAATCTCCCTCCGGCCAGGGGTCAAAATCATGACCTGGTACCCCTAACTACCCAGCGTGGTGAGATTATATGGGTTCATCCTGATCTGGTGTCAGAGATTGAGGAAGAGACTCAAGCTGCTAAGGCTAAGTCTAAAAAGAACTCAAGACGTAAACTATGCCATATGGTTGCAATATCCCCGATATCAGAAGAAGAGGCTTTGGCTACCGGAACCCGTTCAGGAAAAGCCTACCTCAAGGACTATGGAGAAAACTAGGAAGATGCAACGGCAGACACTTCTGCTGCCAAACTTCCAGAGCCTGAATCTGTCATACCAGAGGCAGGTCCTTCTAGACCAACTTCGGCAGATAAGGGCAAGCAAAAAGAAGTGCGCTTTGATAAACCTTTGAAGAATATTTAAAACAAAGGTTTGGAGAAGCCATATAACTTCGATATCCTGGCCCAGTTGGCTAATACACCAGCCAGATTGTCCATTTTTGAGCTCCTAAGGCTGTCCAAAGACACTCGTCAAGCCTTGAGTGAAGCGTTAATTCAGGTGGATGTATGCTTGACTCAGCTCAAGTACCCCGATAAAGAACCTGTGGCATGTCCTCAATACCATAGTGTGATGGAAGTGGTCCCTAACATCACTTTCACTCAAGATGACATGTTGTTGAAACATAACCGACATGACAGACCCCTCTATTATATCGGATACATTGGTTTCATGGAGGTAGACCGGATTCACATAGATCTGGGATCGTCGATCAGCATTATCCCTCATAGTCTGCTCAGACCGCTGAGGATTCCTACAAGCGAACTGGCTTACACCACCACTATAATCGTGGGCTTCAACGCCAGGAAAAGTAAGCCGTTGGGGAAGATTCGGCTGAGGATCCAGATAGGAGATCTTAGATTAGTGGCTACATGCTACGTCATTGATTCAGAGGTATCCTACAACATTCTGTTAGACAGGCCATGGATCCACGATCACAACATTGTTCCTTCGACTCTACATCAATGCTTCAAATACGTAGATGCCCAAGGAACAGTAAAAATGGAGTTTGCTGACCTTAACCCGTTCAAGGGAGTAGAGTCCTACTATTCTGACGATATGTTATACACCCAAGACTACATGAAAGAGGTATCAGACAAGACGGAGGAGGAATCCCACCAGGAGCCAGGAGAACCATCTGCTGAGCAACCTCTGTCAATCCAGGTGAAAAGGCGGACTACCCGTCCGAAAGTTATGGAATCTTTCCACTTGAACAAAACCAAATCGAGAGGAGTAAGTGATCCCCTAGTGATCACTTTGAACTAGAAGCCTCCACATTTGGTCATCAACCTCCGGTGCAACAAGCATCTAACTGATGTATATACAACCGGGAACGTGGTTTCTGACGATAATAAAGATTCTCTTTTCCAGTATACTGACGCTCAATTTCCAAATCAGAAATCCTTCCCCCATAACGATATAGAACCTATAGCACAAAAATTCTTGGAAGCTATAGACTCCTATCATCCATATGTGTGGGAAGTCGCATCAACATCCAATGTCATCATGACATATGGGCCACATGAAGATTCTATCTTTATTATCCCACCTACTCGCAGTAATCAGCATCCAATAGTCTTCGGTCGCATGCACAACAGACCGGTTGTACAAGAAGATTCTCATGAATCCGATGCTGGTAAAATGCAGGTTCACAGATATAGCCCCCAAGCTTTGAAGATTATGCAAAGTATGGGTTATGATCTGAAGTCAGAACCAGGCCTCAACTATGGGAAAGGCAGCCGTTGCATGGTGATCCCTATTGTCAACAAACTCGTTTTGGGTTAGGGTATACCACGTCTCTTGCAACCTCTGAGTCAAATAAGGATATATTTTCCTCTTCTCAAGATGACTCATCGTCCTCCGGCTCATATGTTGATCTCGAACGAGTACTGTCAGCAAATACGGTATTGACAGATTCCCTCGAAGCAGAAGCACAGGAATCTGAACTGTTTGAAAATGACTCCTGGGCAGAGCAAATGGATACACAATGGGAACTCCGGTTCGAGCAGAGAGAACCGCCCACTGAAGATAAAGTTATCCAAATCGATATTGGGGATGAACTCTCGCCAAAGCCGATATTTATCAGTAACAATCTTTCCGAAGAAAAAAGGGAAGAAATGATCCAGCTAATAAGAGAATATATCGACGTCTTTACGTAAAATTATAAGGATATGCCAGGCCTTGATCCAAAAGTGGCTACTCATAAGCTCAACATACTGCCCAATTCAAAACCTGTAAAGTAGCACCAACGCCGGTTCCGCCCAGATATGATGGATGCCATCGATGCTAAAATCAAGAAGTTGATAGCCTGCGGGTTCATCAGGGAAGAACAACATCCCGATTGGGTCGCCAACGTTGTCCCGGTCATGAAGAAAAGTAGGAAAGTTCGTATTTGTATCGACTTCAGAGATCTCAATGCGGCCTGCCCCAAGGATGAGTTCCCTCTTTCCATCACAGACGTCATGATCGACAATACATACGGTTTTGAACGCATGTCCTTCATGGACGGATTTTAGGGTATAATCAAATTAAGATGAACCCTGAAGATGAAAAGCATACTGCCTTCCGTACACCACTGGGGGTATATTGCTACACAGTCATGCCCTTCGGATTGAAGAATGCCGGGGCTACATATCAGCGAGCTATGAGTAACTTATTCCATGAGCAGTTACGCAAAATAGTAGAATGTTACGTAGACGATATTGCTGTTAAAAGCCGCCTCAAGGATAATCATATCCAAGACTTGAAGACAGTATTCGAGTTGATGCACCAACATCAACTCAAAATGAATCCTACAAAGTCCTTTCTTGGTGTATCCAGTGGCAAATTTCTGGGATTTGTCATTACCGCCAAAGGCATTCAAGTGGACCCTGATAAAGTGAAGGCTATCTTAGAAATACGATCACCCCGTAATCTGAGGGAACTCAGGGGATTTCAAGGTCGTCTGACTTATATCAGGAGATTCATATCCAACCTCTCTGGGAGATGTCAACCTTTTTTCCGTCTGATGAAGAAATGTGTGTCCTTCATATGGGACGAAGCCTGTCAGCAAGCGTTTAATGATATCAAACGCTACCTCACTAATCCTCCAGTTCTGGTGCCTCCCATCATAGGAAGACCATTTTTGCTGTATATTCGAGCAATGGATCATTCTTTGGGAGCTCTCCTCGCACAGAAGAACAATGAAGGTCATGAACAGGCTATCTACTATTTAAGCAGGATGATGGTCGGAGCTGAACACCGGTACAATCCAGTGGAAAAAGAATGCTTGGCCATAATGTTCGCCATTCAGAAGATGCGATATTATGTCACAGGCCAAACTATTCATATCATCTCCAGGATCAATCATCTTCGGGTATTGATGAACAAGCCGAGTGTTCTCAATTTCTGACTCACAACTTGGGCGATGTTACTAACACCGTATGATATGGTGTACGTCCCGCAGAAGTCCATAAAGGGCTAGGCCTTGGCTGATTTCTTAGCTGCTCATCCGATTTTGGAAACCTCTAAACTATACGAGTATATTTTCGACAAAGTTATAGAATATAATTCCGCAATAGAAAGTGTTACATGGTAGCTATTCTTCGATGGTGCCTCCAGGACTGGTCCCAGGGGAAACATGGTTTCAGGAGTAGGAATTGTCCTGGTCACTCCTGATAAACTCGTCATCTATCGAGCATATTCTCTTAGCGAACCTTGCTCCAATGATGTGACAGAGTATAATGCCATATTAATCGGGCTCCAAGTCGCTAAAGAATTGTATGTGGGCTACCTGGAAGCTTTTGGCGATTCTCTGCTAATCGTCAATCAGGTCAGAGGAATATATGAAGTCCACAATCCAGACCTCATTCCTTACCATCAAGCAACGATCGAGATTGCAATGTCTTTCAAAGGATTCTTCCTAGAGCATGTGCCTCGATCTCAAAATTTGGAAGCTGATGCTCTGGCCAGTCTAGCTGCAGATCTAGCTATTCCTATAAGGAGGCAGAATTCAGTGATTCTTCTCAACAGAGATTTGTTCTGTGTGAAAAATAATTTTTACATAGAACGCAGCTACGCTATAAACACGGTGCCTCCCAAGAGAGACTAGAGAAGTCCCTTTATAGATTTCGTGGCATACGGGATTTTACCTGAGGATCCTAAAGAAGCAGTGTCTATCAAAAGACGATCACTACGCTTCTATTTTGATGCTTCTTCCCAAAGTCTATATCGTTGAACATACGATGGACTGCCATTACGATGTCTCTCTGACGATGATGCAAAGCGGGTTATCCGTGAAGCTCACGACGGTATATGTGGAGCACATTAACCCGATCCTAAGCTATAGGATCGTATCAGGAGGATGGGATACTATTAGCCTACTATGATTGCAGATGCCGTAGAATATACAAGATAATGCAAAGCCTGTCAAGTTCATGCGGATTTTATACATCAGCCTTCTGAGCATCTACATCCTACCATTGCATCATGGCCCTTCGAAGCATGGGGCATGGATATCATTGGTCCTATTCACCCATCATCTTCTAGAGGACATCGGTTCATATTGGCTATCACCGATTATTTCTCTAAATGGGCGGAGGCGATCCCCCTTGCTGAGGTAAAGACATCCAACGTGATCAGCTTTATCAAGCACCATGTCATTTATCGCTTTGGGATGCCCCGAAGGATAATTCATGACAACGGGCCTCAATTCATCAGCCAAGCGTTTTATCGATTTTGCGATAAGAATCGGATACAAAATATGGCCTCTACGGCATATAATCCAGCTGCTAATGGTTTGGCGGAAGCCTTCAACAAAACTATCATCAAACTCTTAAAAAAGTTCGTTTCTTTGAACAAAAGAGATTAGAATGAGAAGCTGGGAGAGTGCCTCTGGGCATACCGCACAATGGTACAAACACCGACGGATTGTACCCTATTCTTATTAGTCTACGGGTGTGAAGTAGTTCTCCCTATTGAAATCCAAATTCCATCACTCAGAATAGCAGTGGCTAATGAGTTGACTCAGGAAAATAATGATCGACTACGGCTTCAAGAGCTAGAAGGATTAGACGAGAAATGCCTTCAGGCTCAGCAGTATATTGTGTTCTACCAGGCACATATTTCCAGAGCTTTTAATCAAAAAATGAAGGAGAGAGTGTTCAAAGTTGGCGAGCTAGTTCTAGCTGTAAGGAGGCCAATGATCATTACACACAAAAGTAAGGGTAAATTCCAGCCCAAATGGGAGGGCCCTTATGTGATTGAAACGACATTTTCAAACGGTGCATACAGATTAGCCAAGCCTAATAGAGATCTGATAATGACTCCTATCAACGACAAATTCCTGAAGAGGTACTACGCTTGATCTCCCTTGCTTAAAACGGAGTATGGTGAAGATCTTATTCTGACGATACTACGTACAAAGACTAGTTGGAGCATATTCTATCATGTCCATATAACCTCTGAATAGATATGTTTAACTAATTTGGAACTTCAAAACCTATCACGTCCATATTACCTCTGATAGTGTTTTGTACACAAATTTAGTTGGAGCATATTCTATCATGTCCATATAACCTCTGAATAGATATATCCAGCTGAAGCTTATCGAAGGGATATCACGTCCATATTACCTCTGATATCACTTTCACCCTAGCCTGTCATTTATATTCCAAAATGATAGGTCCACAAGGTCAGATAAAATTTCTTTATTATCTTCGGAAAGAGCAAATTAAATAAAGAAGCAAAAAGTACATCACTGGGGAGGAGCAGTCAAATCACGAATCTGCTGCGCCAAGGAGGCCATCCTCTCATTCCTGGAGTTCAAGACGTTAGCGCGAGCCCGCTCCAGCCTTGCCTCCTCATTGTTCAAGAAAGATAGTTCGGATCGAGCATGAACAAAACTGGCGCAGGTGACTCCTGCACGTGCCAAGTTCTGCTGAGCTGTATCCAGTCGGCCATTCACCCCATCTAGAGCTGCCAATAACTGGAGAGCCCACTTCTTTGCCTGAGCGAGTTTGGCTTCCAGTTTATGGACCCTCGCTTCATTTTCTTCATGTTCGGCCTTGCACTTTGTTTGAAAAGGAATAACCTCCTCCAAGACGGCTTTCCCTTCATCCATCTCCTGCCGCTGTGTCTGGATGGATTTATTCAAGCATTCCATCTATTCAGCAAGCTGCGCAGTCAAGGAATCGTACTCGACCTAAATTATATCATCGACGTTGCCTCGAGATAATTATAAATATTCGTTAATGGGTTGTTCTAAACCATTAACTATTTGCTCCAGCGTATCAGCTCTCCCAGCATCGTTGAAATTTCTGATCGGCGCTATCGCAAGCTGGGAGGACATCTTCAGAGCCTCGAAACCTAGATTCTTTTCCAGCACCATTGATATCAGCGTCTTCAAAGTGATGTAGAAAACGCTAGTATACTGCTCAACTAGCATGGCAAAATTCGAATAGACACTGAGAGTGGCTGCAATATCGGTAAATCTCCCTCCAGGAATGACTGCAGAGGACGTTGACACGGTCGTTGCCTCTACAGATGGCGCTATAAATGAATGAGCACCAACAATGGTTGAAGTGTCTAGCGTACTCAACAAAGGAGGCATAGTCGTGATGACAGGCTCATCCTCCTCTGAAGATATCGGGACTGTTGTTGGCAAGACAGCACTCGAAAATGTTGTCTCTCCAAGGTCGAACACCATCGTTTCATCGGCAGGAACCGCAACAAAGTCAAAGGCTGCGTCGACTCCGCCCTCCCCTGAGATGTCTTCCCCTGAAAAGAAGACAAGAGAAAGTTAATATCAACTCGATGTTAATTTTCCTAAAGGAGGCATAAAAGACGACATTTACCCATGGACGATGGTATATATGTCGCGTCCGCAGCCAGTACAGCTAAATCAGTTCTTATTGAGGCTAAGCGAGCTGTCATACCTGGGAAAGAGGGTGCACCAACTGACATTGGCGGGTATTCTTCCCAGTCTTCACCAAGATCCAATCGAGGTTCATCAGGCGATCTTGTAGCACTACCTGCAGCAGTAGTAGCAGCAGCGATCTCGAGCAAAGAATATCCGATACTGCCGGCCAGAACTATGGAGGTTCCCTCTCTAAAAGGCGAAGGACCTCTAATCAACAAATTATCCCCAACCGGGGAAACAACAAGCTCACTCCTAGAAGCCTCCTTGGTAGAAGCCCTTTTCGGACCTCTGGCAATCCTTTTCTTGCGGGAAGAAAGTTCTTTCGGAGCAGAAGCCTTCCTTTTATGGGGGATAACGAGAGGCTCTGCAGTCGGAGCTAGTACGCCTCTCGGTATTGTCGTCAAGAATTCGTCTGTCCCGGTGGTGTCTTCATTCTCATCCGAGGAAAACGACGGAACATCCTCCCTTCCAGTAGACCTATGGGAGGGCATTCTAAAACTTCTACGCATATCAAAATCGCGATGGAAGGTATTGATGGACGCATAGAATTGTGCGTACGAGTGAAGCATGCGCAGCTCCATGGAAAGAGAAGTCGCGGGCACCGCAAAAGTTGCACCAGTGCAGCCCGCGATGAAGTACCGCCACCCTCTGGCTCAATCAATAATTCCACCTCTGGACTTGAAGCTGGTAATGGCATTTCCCACATGCAATTGGTCATACCCAAACTGCCTGGCGAACCGACTGGGCAGATAAGGCTCCAAGAAGCAATGATCATCACTCATGTATAGCAAGTGGGAAGGTCTAATGCAGACCAACCAGTAGAAGGCTTCAGGAGAAAGAATGGTTCTCCCCTGACCTTCATCCTTGAGTTTCCTCTCCTGTTGATTGATGTGTATAGGGGAAACTGTCAGGACCCGCACCCGGGGTAAGGGTACTAGTCGGAAACAACGCCCAGCCTACGCCGCAGAATCGGCGGTAGAACGCTGTCTAGAAAGTCTATCTAATATAATGAACCACCAAAAGATAGTGTACTCAACCACAGAACTAAGATAGAATGAACACGAATCAGATAAGAATAGAATAGTCACAATACAACTCATGAGTCTAAAATAATACATCAATGAGTCTGAAGAAAAATACAGAAATAAGCTGGAGACAAATCCAGTACAAAGAATACTACAAAACTATAAAGCTACAACTCCAGGGTCAACTGTCTCAGTTGGGATAAGTCCCTCTTGAGCCAGGGTCTCAGAATCTAAACCCACAATATCCTGGGGTCCATAATAGGTAGGGTACTCCTCAGTGTCATCTGGAAAAATATATCCAGTCAGGAAAGGAGCAGAGTACAACCCAAACAGCAGTTCTCAAATAATGATAAAAACTATGTAACAGTAAGTAGCTGTGGATAAACAAGATGCATAAATAGATACAAAAAATATATAGACAATAAGGAAGTACTGGAAAGAAATACAATAATGAACAATATACTGATAGAACAAGAATACTAATGACTAAGTGTGTGAGTACTAGCTTTAACATGTGATCGGCTTAGGAACTTGCACAAGAGTATAATGGCCTGGCTGATTATACGTGCGGTGTATGATCAACACTCACAAGGAACAAGACATGCACAAGGAGGGTATGATCACATATCTACACTAAAATACTCCCTACCCCGACTGGTATAATAGATCCAACCACGGTACGTTATGGCACTAGATTCCCCAAGAAGATAGCTAGTCTCCCCGAGAATCGGTGTCTGTACATGTACAAGATAACCAATGAAACAATACTTGCACCATATACACCATATACCAAGGAATAACATCTCATGACGAGATCCGGATATACCAATCCGTGTAACCATAGTGTCAAGAGAACATGTATATCTACACTAGATACAACGAACATAGAGGATATCATAAATGAGAAACTATCAGAGAATGTACTCGTCTGAAGTCCAATGAACAGTCTCACAAATGTCTGACTCGGTGCCTCGAAGACCTAGATATGGAATACCACATTAATACAAGGTCCCGGAAAGAGAACAAGTCAAACTAGGCAATTTCTAGGTCAATAAGTCAATTCTAAGTCAAAAGTCAACTATGGTCAACTCTAAAGTCCACTAAAGTCAAACATGGTCAAACCCAAAGTCAACCTCACAAGACATCTATAAAATAATATAGAGATAAACTACAATAATTTAGGAATCAAATTAGATTCAAAAAGAACTCACACAAAGTATACTAATAATATAATTAATATATACCCTAAAATAATATATATACAACCCAATATTCATATAATTAAAATACTATATTATAACAATTATTATACCTCACAAAACACATATATATATACATATAAAATTACAATACAATATAATTAAATAACTAATAATTATATACTTATATATATACACATCTACACTTATAATTAAATACCAATTGTTACAAACTCATGTACATATTAATGTGCATATTTTATATGGCTAGAAGCACACCTAAAATATATACATTAATATACAATAAGTTCATAATAATTATAAATAATACAATTACACAATCAAAAACATAAATATATTTTATAAAATATTTTATGTATAAATTATATTATTTAACAAGTAGTAACATATATATTTGCATGCAAGAAAGCTACATATTATATTGTACATTATATTAGCACACACAAAATATAGATCTATGCTACAATAATTACTATAATAAATACACAAAATAAATATATAATATCCATATATATTTACTAATTATAAATGAAGAATTGAACCATAATTAATTAGATCTATGCAAAATACACACAATTGGAGAGTATATCACCGTATCCCACTAGATCTAGGATACGCATGCGACACGAGTCCAACACACAACCAAATGCACCCCGAAGGACACAAACAAATCACAAATAATATTTATGAACAAATCAAAGTGTCAAAAGTAGATCTATGTGTCCGTGTCAAAATACGACATGTTCAAAGCCCCGTGTCGGAGGAAAACCCCCAAATGACACGTATCACCAAATAGTTGGGATACGAACCACAAGTATCCCAATATGGACACGACACTAGCCTCAAACACAAATCTCATATTCAATTGATCTATAGGATCAATTGACACACACAACAAAATATAAATTCGGAATTCCAACAAAATTGACACAAAAAGCACCATAACTTTCTCCATGGGTCTCCTATGAACACAAAACAAAGTCCTATGGGTACTACATACATATAGGTTGATTTTACATGATTAAATCTCAGATTTAGAAGCTATTTAAATGGGAAAATCTGAATTATACCTATTGGGAGATGGATTCCCAATGAAACCTCCAATTGAGAAGAACTTGCTTCCAAATTGTAGATCCTTGCTCCTCTTTGTAGATCCTTGCTTCCTTCTTCTAGATCCTTGCTTCCTCCTTCTCTAATGGTGAATTGGGAAGAATTTGGAATGAATTTGGTAGGGAATTGGAATGGGAATGGAAAGAATTTGGGAGTGGGAATTTCTAGATCTAGATTTGGAATGAGAATGAGAGGAGAGAGAAATTTCTCCCCCTCTTTTAATAGGCCGGCCTTGCCCCTCTCCCAAGCAATTGTAAAATGTCCAATGTACCCCTTGGGGCCTCTCATGAAGAAATAATTAAGGAAGGAAGCTTCTAGTCTAATCACTTAATTAATTTAATCTATCTCCTTAACTATGGGCTTTCTAAATGGGCCAAATCTAACTATTTAATTCATGTTGGTCCATGGGTCCAAACTACACTAGTTGGGTCTACTAAAATAAGTCCAAAATAATTAAATAACATCCAACAACAATTAAATAATACAACAAAAATTATTTACCATGCACAATATTTATTTAAATAGGAAATTACTAAAATACCCTTTTTCCTAAAATGTGGTAGTGACAAGTCTACCCTCCTTAAAATAATTTCGTCCTCAAAATTTAAAGATGAAAACTACCCCCAAAAAATCACAGAACAGAACTAAAGAATCACAATTAACTAATGAACAGAACATAACTAAAAAATAACATACCTCAAGGTACAAACAAATATGGATAACGCTATCGCATGTCATCCTCTCTCTCCCAGGTAGACTCCCCCGGAGAGTGATGCCTCCATGCAACGCATATCAAAGGAATAGTCTGGTTCCTCAGCACCTTCTCTCTCCGATCCAGAATCTCAACTGGCTGCTCTGGATAGCTAAGAGTAGGGCCCACCTCTATCTCTGAGTGATCCAATACATGACTAGGATCTGCCACGTATCGTCTCAACTGCGACACATGAAACACATTGTGTACTCCCTCCAATGCAGATGGCAAGTCTAGTCTATAACCAACTACACCGACCCTCTCTAGAATAGTGAAAGGTCCGTTGAATCACGGACTAAGCTTTCCGCCTCCACCGAAGCGAATCGTGCCTCGTGTCGGAGAAATCTTCAGAAACACCAAACCACCCACCTTAAACTCCAAAGGTCTCCGATGGCTATCGGCCCAATGCCGCTGTCTGTCCTGCGCCACTCGAAGTCTGTCTCTGATCAACTGAACCTTCTCCGCTGCATCCACAACCATCTCTGGCCCAAGCAAAACTCTCTCTCCAACATCATCCCAAGACAAAGGAGTACGACACCTCCGACCATATAGAGCTTCAAAAGGTGATATCTCTATACTGGCCTGGTAACTGTTGTTGTAAGCAAACTCTACCAAATGGAGATGGTCCTCCCAAGAACCCCCGAAATCTAGTACACAAGTGCGCAACATATCCTCGAGAGTCTGGATAGTCCGCTCAGACTGCCCATCTGTCTGGGGATGATATGCAGTACTGAACTTGAGCTGAGTGTCCAAACTCTCCTACAAACTCCTCCAGAAATAAGAAGTGAAACGACTATCCCGATCTTAGACTATGCTGACGGGAACTCCATGTATCCTAACGATCTGCCTCACATACATCTCTGCCAGCTTCTCCGTAGATAAACCCACCTTGAAAGGCAAAAAGTGGGCCGACTTGGTCAACCTATCAACAATAACCCAAATCGCGTCTTCCCCTCCTGGAGATCGTGGAAGTCCGGACACAAAATCCATAGTAATGTGTTCCCACTTCCACTCTGGAATGGGTAATGGCTGAAGTAACCCTCCTGGCCTCTGCCTCTCGGCTTTTACCTGCTGGCACACTAAGCATCTGGATACAAACTGTGTCACTTCCCTCTTCATGCCATACCACCACACACTCTCTCGCATATCCCGATACATCTTGTTAGCACCTGGATGTATGGAATACTGAGAGCGATGCGCTTCCTGCAACACCTCCTCGCGCAACTCCCCACTAGGCACACACAATCTAACTCCATGCCTCAAAGATCCATTCTCTGAAATAGTAAAATCATCCTCCAAACCTGCTCTCACCTGAGCTCTGATACTCCTCAAAGATACATCATCATACTGTGCTGCCTTAATCATGTCCATCAAATCTGAGTGTATCTGCAATCCCCATATCTGCATAGCACCACCAGGAACAATCACCTCAATGCCCAAGCTCTCCAAGTCCTCCAATAAATATCGATCCTGCGTTAAGAACATAGCTACCGGATACCTGCTCAAAGTATCGGCAACTACATTGGCTTTTCCAGGATGATATTGCAAAGAGATATCAAAATCCTTCATCAGTTCCAACCACCGACGCTGCCTCATGTTCAACTCCTTCTGCGTGAAAATGTACTTCAAGCTTTTGTGGTCTGTAAAGATCTCCACACGCTCTCCGTACAAATAATGTTTCCACAACTTCAGAGCGAAGATGACGGCTGCCAACTCCAAATCATAGGTAGGATAGTTCTTTTCATGAGGACACAATTGCCTGGATGCATAGGCAATCATTTTCCCATGCTGCTGAAGAACACAACCTAAACCCTTCCCCGATGTATCACTATAAATAGTGAAACCTCCGGACCCTGATGGCAACGTCAAAATAGGAGCAGACGTCAACCTCTTCTTCAACTCTTCAAAAGCAACCTGGCAATCCTCCGTCCAAACAAACTCCACATCCTTCCTTGTGAGTCTGGTCATCGGCTCGGCAATCCTCGAAAAATCTTGCACAAACTTCCTGTAGTAGCCTGCCAATCCCAAGAAACTCCTGATCTCTGCTACCGAACTCGGAGTCTTCCAAGATTCCACTGCTGAAATCTTCTTCGGATCTATTGAAATACCATCACCAGTCACAACATGCCCCAAGAATTCCACCTTGTCCAAAAAAAACTCACATTTGGACAACTTTCCATACAGCTTCTCCTTCCTCAGCACATCCAACACAATCCTCAAATGCTCCTCATGCTCCTCCGGTGCCCTCGAGTATATGAGTATGTCGTCGATGAACACCACCACGAACTTGTCAAGGTACTGGTGGAACACCTTGTTCATCAAGTTCATAAATACCGCCGGTGCATTAGTCAAACCAAACGGCATCACCATAAACTCGTACTGACCATACCGAGTTCTAAAAGCAGTCTTCGGTATGTCCTCCGGCTTCACCTTCACCTGATGGTAGACTGATCTCAAATCTATCTTAGAAAATACCTTCGCACCACTCAACTGATCAAACAGATCATCAATCCGTGGCAAAGGATACTTATTCTTGATAGTGAGATTATTCAAAGCCCTGTAATCAATGCACATACGTACCGATCCATCCTTCTTCAGTACAAACAATACCGGGGCTCCCCATGGTGAAGAACTCGATCTGATAAACCCCTTATCCTGCAATTCGTCCACCTGCTTCTTCAACTCGACCAGCTCGCTGTTGTTTACTCTATAGATATGCTGCGAAATCGGTTCTGCACCTGGCACCAAGTCTATAGAAAATTCAACATCTCGATCTGGCGGCAATCCTGGCAATTCTTCAGGAAACACATCCAAAAATTCTACTATCAACGGATGTGGCAACTCCTTGTCTTCCACCATAGCTCCACAAATAATGCCTTCTTCCTGCTCCGCAGCTCCTCTAGCAAACTCGAACTCTGGCTCTCCTGGCGGACCAAACAAAACTCTACCTCCTCTACAATCTATGCTAGCACGGTGCCTACTCAACCAATCCGTCCCGAGTACAATATCGTAGCTCGGAAGTGGCATTACAAGTAGACACGCACTCAACTCCCGGCCTCCCAGAGTAACTCTCCGATCCTTGCAAATATCATTAACCAGGATAATGCCTCCCCCGGTCATGATCTTGCAAGTCCTAAGCAAAGACTCAGCTACCAAACCATGCTTTAGAGCAAAAGAAACAGATACAAAACTATGGGAAGCACCACTATCAAACAAAGCTAAAGCTGGAATGGAATCAAGAAGAATAGAACCTGCGATGACATCTCCGGTGGGTTCCTCCTCTTCGACTGTCATAGCAAACGCTCGTCCCTGCCGAGCACCTCCCTGCTGCTGATGCTGGACAAAATGCTGCTGCTGTGTCGGAAGCGGTCCCCTCGATTGTGCTGCAGGTGGTCTCATCTGTGCCCTCGGAGCTGGAGCTGCTCCCTGAACTGCACGACGAGGACACTCCCTCAATTGATGCCCTTCAGTACCACAATACAAACAAACTCCTAGCCTCTTTCTGCAAACTTCCCAGATGTGGCCGGGCTTCTTTCAGAAGTTGCATAGAGCTTGCTGTAACTGCCTCTGCTGCTGAGGTGCCTGGTGAAAAGGCGCTCTAGCTGGAGTCTGGTTCTGCTGTGGCTGCTGGAAAGGTCTGGACTGGAAATGAGGACGTTTGGCAGATACTGCACTGCCGTTGGCCCCCAGAAAAGAATCACGGTCTCTCTTGGTCTTCAAACCCAGATCCCGCTCAACCTTGCGTGCCTCCGCAAGTATCTTCGAGTATGTCTCATAAAAAGACGGAATGAGAATCTTCACCTCCCAGTTTAGACCCTCTCGGAAACGAATAGCTCGAACCTCCGGCTCCCTCACCAGATACTCTGTAAATCGGCTCAGCCTACCGAACTCTGCAGCGTATTCCTCCACAGACATGCTTCCCTGAATGAGACTCTCAAATTGTCTCCCCAAGTCAAGCCTGTCTATCCGGGCGAAAAACTTCTTCTTGAAAAGGTCCCTGAATACCTCCCAAGATTGTCCTGCGTCAACTAGAACCGGCTCATTCCTGAACCAGGTACGAGCGACGTCGAACAGTTGAAGTCCTACCGCCTCAACCTTCAGATCTTCAGAAAGACGGGACACCCTCATAAGACGCTCAATGTCCTCGAGCCAATCATCAGCATAGACGATGCCCTCCGTCCCTTTGAAAACCCTAGGCTCCAGTTTCTTGAAGTCCTGAATGTTGCCTGGTCGAAGCTGAGCAACTTGAGGAACAACCTGCTGCTGGATCAGAACTCCTCTCTCAACTACAGCACGAGCAAGCTGATGAGCACTCTCGATGCCCAGCCGTAGAACGTCGGTCTGCCTCTGATGTGCCTCTGACTGAGCCCTCTGTGCCTCGAGCATCTCACGAAACAGTGTAAACATCTGTGACGCCTCTGCTGGCACTGGAGGTGGAGGTAGAAGCCCCTCAGATACAGCTGGCACAGTCCTCTGAGTAGGTGGTGGACCTCCGAAAGGAACTGACACTCCAATCACCGGAGAAGTGACTGGTGCAGGCCCTCGTGATGTCGTAGACTTCTCAGAAGCTGCTCTCCCCTGCTGTGATCTAGTATTAGGCGGCATCCTGAGACAAAGCGAAAGAAAGAATCAATATGGCACAAGATGTAAGATATTCAAGGAAAGG
Source organism: Iris macrosiphon (assembly GCA_036927795.1). NCBI lineage: Eukaryota > Viridiplantae > Streptophyta > Magnoliopsida > Asparagales > Iridaceae > Iris > Iris macrosiphon. Next base: position 85,977,531 of record JAYESA010000013.1, read on the forward strand.
ACAGTTTAAGAGATCAAGTATCAACGTCAAAGGAGAATAGTTGAATCAAAAGAATTTTCCTAGATGTGATTGAGTATCTCAGCCTATATCCTATATCCTAATGCAGGCTCGCAGTAGTACAACTAAGTTGTCGCACTACCACTACATCACATACTTGTGAAGCTAGACCTGCATGGGCCACCACCAAAAATGTGTCACGACCCGCACCCGGGGTAAGGGTACTAGTCGGAAACAATGCCCAGCCTACGCCACAGAATCGGCGGTAGAACGCTGTCTAGAAAGTCTATCTAATATAATGAACCACCAAAAGATAGTGTACTCAACCACAGAACTAAGATAGAATGAACACGAATCAGATAAGAATAGAATAGTCACAATACAACTTACGAGTCTAAAATAATACATCAATGAGTCTGAAGAAAAATACAGAAATAAGCTGGAGACAAATCCAGTACAAAGAATACTACAAAACTATAAAGCTACAACTCCAGGGTCAACTGTCTCAGTTAGGATAAGTCCCTCTTGAGCCAGGGTCTCAGAATCTAAACCCACAACATCCTGGGGTCCATAATAGGTAGGGTACTCCTCAGTGTCATCTGGAAAAATATATCCAGTCAGGAAAGGAGCAGAGTATAACCCTAACAGCAGTTCTCAAATAATGATAAAAACTATGTAACAGTAAGTAGCTGTGGATAAACAAGATGCATAAATAGATACAAGAAATATATAGACAATAAGGAAGTACTGGAAAGAAATACAATAATGAACAATATGCTGATAGAACAAGAATACTAATGACTAAGTGTGTGAGTACTAGCTTTAACATGTGATCGGCTTAGGAACTTGCACAAGAGTATAATGGCCTGGCTGATTATACGTGCGGTGTATGATCAACACTCACAAGGAACAAGACATACACAAGGAGGGTATGATCACATATCTACACTAAAATACTTCCCACCCCGACTGGTATAATAGATCCAACCACGGTACGTTATGGCACTAGATTCCCCAAGAAGATAGCTAGTCTCCCCGAGAATCGGTGTCTGTACATGTACAAGATAACCAATGAAACAATACTTGCACCATATACACCATATACCAAGGAATAACATCTCATGACGAGATCCGGATATACCAATCCGTGTAACCATAGTGTCAAGAGAACATGTATATCTACACTAGATACAAGGAACATAGAGGATATCATAAATGAGAAACTATCAGAGAATGTACTCGCCAGAAGTCCAATGAACAGTCTCACAAATGTCTGACTCGGTGCCTCGAAGACCTAGATATGGAATACCACATTAATACAAGGTCCCGGAAAGAGAATAAGTCAAACTAGGCAATTTCTAGGTCAATAAGTCAATTCTAAGTCAAAAGTCAACTATAGTCAACTCTAAAGTCCACTAAAGTCAAACATGGTCAAACCCAAAGTCAACCTCACAAGACATCTATAAAATAATATAGAGATAAACTACAATAATTTAGGAATCAAATTAGATTCAAAAAGAACTCACACAAAGTATACTAATAATATAATTAATATATACCCTAAAATAATATATATACAACCCAATATTCATATAATTAAAATACTATATTATAACAATTATTATACCTCACAAAACACATATATATATACATATAAAATCATAATACAATATAATTAAATAACTAATAATTATATACTTATATATATACACATCTACACTTATAATTAAATACCAATTGTTACAAACTCATGTACATATTAATGTGCATATTTTATATGGCTAGAAGCACACCTAAAATATATACATTAATATACAATAAGTTCATAATAATTATAAATAATATAATTACACAATCAAACACATAAATATATTTTATAAAATATTTTATGTATAAATTATATTATTTAACAAGTAGTAACATATATATTTGCATGCAAGAAAGCTACATATTATATTGTACATTATATTAGCACACACAAAATATAGATCTATGCTACAATAATTACTATAATAAATACACAAAATAAATATATAATATCCATATATATTTACTAATTATAATGAAGAATTGAACCATAATTAATTAGATCTATGCAAAATACACACAATTGGAGAGTATCTCACCGTATCCCACTAGATCTAGGATACGCATGCGACACGAGTCCAACACACAACCAAATGCACCCCGAAGGACACAAACAAATCACAAATAATATTTATCAACAAATCAAAGTGTCAAAAGTAGATCTATGTGTCCGTGTCAAAATACGACATGTTCAAAGCCCCGTGTTGGAGGAAAACCCCCAAATGACACGTATCACCAAATAGTTGGGATACGAACCACAAGTATCCCAATATGGACACGACACTAGCCTCAAACACAAATCTTATGTTCAATTGATCTATAGGATCAATTGACACACACAACAAAATATAAATTCGGAATTCCAACAAAATTGACACAAAAAGCACCATAACTTTCTCCATGGGTCTCCTATGAACACAAAACAAAGTCCTATGGGTACTACATACATATAGGTTGATTTTACATGATTAAATCTCAGATTTAGAAGCTATTTAAATGGGAAAATCTAAATTATACCTATTGGGAGATGGATTCCCAATGAAACCTCCAATTGAGAAGAACTTGCTTCCAAATTGTAGATCCTTGCTCCTCTTTGTAGATCCTTGCTTCCTTCTTCTAGATCTTTGCTTCCTTCTTCTAGATCCTTGCTTCCTCCTTCTCTAATGGTGAATTAGGAAGAATTTGGAATGAATTTTTGTAGGGAATTGGAATGGGAATGGAAAGAATTTGGGAGTGGGAATTTCTAGATCTAGATTTGGAATGAGAATGAGAGGAGAGAGAAATTTCTCCCCCTCTTTTAATAGGCCGGCCTTGCCCCTCTCCCAAGCAATTGTAAAATGTCCAATGTACCCCTTGGGGCCTCTCATGAAGAAATAATTAAGGAAGGAAGCTTCTAGTCTAATCACTTAATTAATTTAATCCATCTCCTTAACTATGGGCTTTCTAAATGGGCCAAATCTAACTATTTAATTCATGTTGGTCCATGGGTCCAAACTACACTAGTTGGGTCTACTAAAATAAGTCCAAAATAATTAAATAACATCCAACAACAATTAAATAATACAACAAAAATTATTTACCATGCACAATATTTATTTAAATAGGAAATTACTAAAATACCCTTTTTTCTAAAATATGGTAGTGACAGAAACGATACAGAAAATCTTCCAGCTGTGGGCTACGTTTAACGCCCGTCGCAAATATGTGACGGTCGACACGTTCCAAGAGAAATTCTTGTAATTCAGCAAGAAATTATTTCCTGAACTGCTGGCGAAACCGGGAGACATCACCCGGGCATTATGAAGAATTAACCATCCCATCAAGTATAAGAATGGTAATTCCACCCTGGGAAAGCTTTCACGCTGCGTCTCATCAACGAGCAGCCCATCAGTAAGGGCCCTCAGACCTGCTTGTATTCTACATACCATAGCAGAAAGCAGGCCCAATCTTGCTCCGAATACTAAATGCACTGTAAGCCACAAGGTGTTGTGATGGATGCGATCTGCAGACGCGATACCCGGCACTACCCAGCAGCGTAGCCAGACGGAGAGAAAGCCAGCCAATTGAGCTTCCTTTGACAGAGGCTTCCGACAATGCCTTATATAACTGAAGGCTTTTGTGCCTGCAGGATAACCCCCTATCCCCTCGTCAAAAATATGATCTGGAGCTCCTGCATCTTCAATGAGATCGTCGATCGTGTCAGCATTGAGCATGCTCAGGAGGTTCAAGGGCCTATCTTGTCTATCTACCACCTTGTCCGGCTTAGCATTTCTGGCCTGGTGGAAGAAGAGGTATGTTGCCCACTTGTTGATGTGAGCCAAATCAGACGGCTCCTTGTAGAAAGTGGTGCAAGCAAGGTAGTGGCTCATCAGCTCCTGATACATCGCCGCTGTCCGAGGGTTTGTATCCCTCAACTTCCTGTTTGTAGGGACGTACTCTTCATAAGAAATATCCCCTAGTGGCAGCCTTGAAATCTCTGCCATCTCATGAAGGGCTAAGCCCAACTCCCCCAGCGGAGTGGCAAAAGTCCCAGTAAGCGAATTGTATCACTTCATCAAGGCTAAGAACAAGTTAGGGTTGACAGGCAACCCAACACTTGTGACACTCACGGCCGCGAACAAGCTAATACTTTCCAGCTCTACCTGGAAGTGCTTCAGGGCCCATGCAGTCAAACTGGCCCATCGGAGATTCCCCGGGCTAAGCCATCCATTGGTCTGAAGGTTGACCCTGCGGTATATTTCTCCCTGCCCCATAAAGTCGTTGCAGAAGGTCGACATCTGAACCGGCTGGATCAGCGAAGTATCCTCACTCGGAACACTACCCGACAGTAATCCCCTAAAGGGCATAACAGGGCCTGAGGGACGACTCATATAGGCCCCCCCGTAGTATTCCTTGCTGTATAAGATTTTTCCCGATCGGCCGTGAAGATCGGGAGTCAGCACCCACATCATCTTCCTAGGATGTGTGGCATAAAAGAAGGCCAAGATGGGGTAATCCCTGGGCATCTTCGGCAAATACATGACGGTGCCCTCAGCAGTGAATACCTAGTCCTCCTTCTTGGGCTTGGTCTGGGATTGCTTGTCAATAAAATCCCCAAATAAGAAATCCGGTTTCTTATACTTTGTCCCGTCTATGTATGTCAGGGGATCCCCACCGATCATACTCAGCAGCATGCGCTCTACTTGGGACGATATCAGGGTTCCCCTCTCTTCAGGGTAATTGGCTCCAGAAATGGGGAATGTCACGTGCGACAAATCCTCCAGATAATTCGAGTTCAGCATCCCGGCAGTAGAGCCCATCACCTCAGCCAAAAGAGGGATCTGTAAGTCCACTACAAAACGTAAGAGAACAAGTCATTTTCTACATTAGACATTACACCCTTACAGTTTGCACCAAAGATTACCAGTCTGTGCTTTTACGCCAAGACTGCAAAAACTTGAGCTTTTACGCCGGAACCTATTTTCGAGGCATAAAATTCAAGGTTGGCAGTATACGCCAAAACCTAACAGTCTGTGCTTTTATGCCAGACTGCCAAAAATTAGAGTTTTTACGCCAGAATTTTTATCCAGCGTGTAAAACTCAAAGTTTGTAGTATACGCCAAATTTCGACAGCCTGAGCTTTTTTACGCCAGACTGCGAAAATATGGTTTTACGCTGACACATTAGAAATATGGGCATATTGGTTCGCATATACATACAACGTGTACGAAAAGTACTATATTCTCCCTCGAAGTCCTTTTACCTATGACATCCGGAGCACGGCTCGACGGAGGGGCGCTGCGTTCCGATCGAGGCTCATTCAGTCTAACAGGAGTTGCTCGCGCTTGAGCAGAGGATTGAGAAAAGGAAGAAACCTTCTTTCCCTTAGCAGTGGAAGCTTGTTTAGGGGCCATGGTAATTCTGAGTTCTCAAAGAAGAAACAAAGAAGAAGGGTTCTTGAAAAGCTAGGGTTTTTATGAAGACAGATACAAGTTTTCTCTCTCATGACCTTGGGCTATTTATAGAGTTATGATAACTCTTCGAATTTCTAACCAAATTCGATATTTAACATTCGATTATGATTTGGGGACCATGTTAGCCTATCATTTGAAAGAAGAAGACGGACAGTCAGTGAATCCAGAATTTACGCGCAGAGCAGATCTATGATTTTACGCTAAGGAGCTTTTACGCTCGAGAGGCTACAAATCTACGATTTTATGCTCGAGAGGCTACAAACCTACGATTCTACGCTCATAGACTACAAATCTATGATTTCACGCTCAGAAGCTTTTTACGCTCAGAGGCTACAAATCTACGATTCTATGCTCGAAAGCTACAGACGGCCAAATACAAGGGTTTACGCAAAAAATGCTCCTTCTTGGCCACAAAACATTCCAAGTACCCAAAACATACAGAGTTCAGCATTGAAGATGACTCTTCTTCTTGGGTCGATTGGAAGTTCATCCAAAGTCCAGTCAGAATCCTTTCTCAAAAGTTTAAGTATGGCCTATTTTGACGGCCATTTCTTGCCCTATTTTAAGAGATTTTCGGGAAATCATTCTTAAAAATGATAGTCTGAATAAGAATTCTTCGCATCAGAGAAGTGATAGTTCAGAAATTCTATACAACTCCTCGTTCAAAACAGCATGACAGTTCGGATATTTGACTTAAATGCTAAGCAGCTTTCTATGCGTCTTCTGTTACGCGTAAAAGACAAGACAAGATCAGATATTCTTTTATCAGAGTCGGCGTAAAATTATTCAAACATATTGAAGCTGCACACTATTCAGACTTTCTCACAATAAATATGGCAAATTATCAGATGCGTAAAAGAAGACAATTTTATTAATCATGATTACATATGATGGAAATCTAGTCTACAAAGGGTTTTTTTATCTTCATGATTACATATGATGGAAATCCTTTTTCTACAAAGGGTTTCTCATTTAAGATCATACCAAGAATCTGTTCTGCCAGGTTATCATATTGGTGTAGATCTTTTTCGTCTTCTACGGCACTTCATCGGCTTTGCGGCCGATGAACAAGAAAATGGTGAATGGCGAAAGGATACAAAACTGGGCTTGTATTAATTATTCAAGCCATCCTCCAAGCATGCCCTAGAAATTATGTTGGGGGTTCAGACCCAACTCAATACTGGAAGACAGGGCCAAGCTGTCTGCCTTCGTCCAGCGCCATGATGGGAGAGAATACAGCATGCAAGCTGTGTGGTCCAATACACCCTTCTTCTCTCCTGGATGAATCACCATATGAAATTGCTGATCATCCCGAGCAAAGGAAGCTATAATATCCTTCCATGATCCATCGTTGCAGATGACATTTGCTCGAAGACGCCACTTTTTACGGCTCCTTATGTGTTGGAAAAACGTGATCTTTTTCTTCCTCAAGTCAACCTGACGAAGCTCGGCAACCATCTCTATGTGGTGAAGGAAGTATGGGAAAAACAGGTTAACTCAGTCGCCTTTATATAGGCAGAGAAGATCACACCGAATTCCAACAAATTCCTAAATATTTGCCGAGAAATCAGCCTCGCAGAACGAGTCAAACTTGACCGTTTCATGCTTCATTCAAAGTGTTTCAAATTACGAGGAATTTGAAAACTTTGAAGGGGGTCTTGTAGTAGCATGAAAAATACGCTGAGGAATTATACGCGTAAAACCCTCAACATTCAGGAAGTCGCATAAAACAGAGCTCCAGCACTGGGTGGTGTAAGACATGACTTCAGAGACATTGGCATACAACAGAGCTTCAACGCTGTTCAGCATAAAATATAGCTCCAGAACAACCCGCGTAATACAGTATTTTCAGACTGCTTCGGCGTAAAAAGGTTACTACATCGCCACTTTGGCGTAAAACTCGTCTGCTTTTAATGCAGTGGGAAGTTGTACGAGAAACTCTTCGTATTCCTCGAATGAACCTGTCAGATCATACAGTGAACCTGACTCCTGATAAAGAGTACTGCACAGCGATCGAGAGGACGGCTGTAATGATAATTCGGCACAGAGTCCCAGACTGTCGTCTAGTGACATAACCCTTGATATAAAACGTTATTTACGCATTCAAGGAATACGCTGCCTAGTTTTACACAGGCAGACATGAGCTTTTACGCTCAAGATGAGACGAAACGAACCACCACGTCAAAAGCTGCTCTTCGTACAGAACTCGAGGCATGTCTCTGTAGTTAATGCGCGTGATGGGGGCAGATCTCTGCATTTAATGCACGAGATTTGGTTCTACTTTTAATGACTGGGTGAGCCATAATTATGTCTAATATGTCCACATCACCACCCCTGCATATTACGCCATCAGGCTATTTTTAGCTATAGGAGCACGCTGTACGCTATCTCCTTGAAATACGCCGACCTGGCTATTTTCAACTATAGGAGTACGCCGTATGCTATCTCCTCGGAATACGCCAACTCAGGCTATATTTGCAGAGGTGCGTGATAAGGCTATTTGGCCCAGAATATGCTCAAAACCTCAGTCAAGGAAGGATAATCGACTGTCCTTACACTGGCTACCTATCCATGCAGCAACAGGCTTCTACGCCTACTTGGCTTCTATGCCTACTCGGCTTCTACGCCTACTTGGTTTCTACGCCTACTCAGCTTCTACACCTACTTGGCTTCTACGCCAACATGACAGCTACTCGGCTTCTACGCCTACTTGGCTTCTACGCCAACATGACAGCTACTCGGTTTTTACGCCAACAGAACAGCTATTTGGCTTTATGCCTATGAGACAGTTATTTGGCCTTTATGCCAACCATCTCTACGCAAGGGGCAGTTATCTACGTGGCTTGCATGCCGTGATCTTCGACGAGAAGTTATACGCATTACCTCATAATGGGACACGCGTCACACGCCGATTCAGAAGATCATTCATACGTGGGTAGCAGTTATTATAACCTCCGCATAAAAGGTACAGCTCTCTCCGCTGTTCGGTTTCTACGTCGACTGTGCCTGAACCCTATAAATAGAAACCTCCGGCCACGGAGGTCCAGGGTGGAAAAAAGGTCGAAGAGAGGTCAAAGGTCGAAAAATTTGAGAAAAAAGGGGCCAAGTGTGGATAATTAAACTCAAGAGAGCACATATAGAGAGCTTTGGCAACGAGAGTCCAACCTCTTCTACAATCTTTAAAGCTTCTTTTTCGTCTTCTACAACACTTCTTCGTCATCGTGTGGTCCAAGGGACAAAGTGATCGACCGCAGATCAGACTCCTATAGCAATATTTTCCCAGAATCAATTTTTTGTACTTAACATCCTCGTATAGGATTAATTGTACTTTTTTTTCTTGTTTGTAAACCAAAGAAAGGATTTCGTATAAACCTAGTTTTAATTTCTTTCGTTTATTATTAAATACATGATTGTATGCTAGACTATGATTGGGATATCTGAGAGAAGTTGTTTCATTATCTCTTGCATATGACCAAATGTGCATATTCATGTATGCTTCTCTTGTATTATTGTTACCTAATGTTTCTATATTAATATACTTCATCTACTTTCCTACAATTGATATCTAGTTTCCAATTGGTAAGTATATGGTTATAATATGCATAACATTATTCTACATATGGTGATATTCTAGCTACGTACTCTTTACCACATGATAATATTATATGCTTTATGTTGCTCACTTTTTCTTCATGATATACACTTCGTTTGTGGGAGAGCCATAAACAATATATTTTGAAAAGGAGAAGAAGTATATCAAATATGTGTATATTCGCCAACATCGTACTACGGGGGAGCTTATGCACATGTAGAAGCTTCGGTAAAGATTTGTATCAATATCTCCTATTATGGGGGAGCTTCTTTTTGATCATGTCAACGGGAGAAAAGTAAGTTTAAGTATGTAAGTATCTATTTAAGTAGTATACGTATAATGAATTGTGCTTATTGTTTTTGATATATGCATCGATTATGTTTGTCGTAAACTTAACTGATTTGCCAAAAAAAAAAGGGAAAGATTGTTGGCCCAATGTTTATGTTGATTTTTTGAATATGGCTAATCGATTAAATTTAGAATTATGATAATCAATCAATCATTATAGTATCTTCTGCTTAAACTCAGCATTGTCCAGATATGTAATATTTGCTTCTGTATATTTTCTTGTTCGTGTAACATGTACTTATAGAAATCAATAAGCAAGACCAGCAATAGACATATGCTATATGACAATGATCCAAAGACGATGTTATACCAGAAGATTTTGTCCAACCGCCTACGACTTATCTGAAGCCTTGCACCCGGGTGTTCCGCTGCCCGGTCAGTGAACGGGGGTCAAGGGGGCAGCGCCCCTCGTGGGGGTTCGGGGGCGAATCCCCTGAAAGGTATTCAGATTTCCAGATCTGGTTATATTTGGACAATTGCTGTCAAGCAAAAAGCGTATTTAAGTCATCAGTGTTCTTTGTTTTCATATATAATTTAATATTTTACTTGAGTCTAGGCTTGATATAAGCTGAGTCGCACTGGCAAATCCTAAATACCTATACCCAGATACCTAGCCCACTCAAATGAACCAAAGAACCTATCCACCAAATCAGACCACATTTATTTATAAAGTCTACCATATTAAGAGATCGAACTCGGGCTGAACTCGTGCCGAACTCGGACCAAACTCGGTTACCCATTTGGAATAAAATCAACCAGTTCAATTAGCTCATGATTTCTTGGCCCAACGGTTGGAATTTTGAATTAAACTCCATCCAAATTCTGTCCAAATGTAAACCCCCTAATTTTTCAGGAATTTTTAAAATAGATTTTTATAATTTTTCTAGAATTTTTTGGAATTTTTCTGTAATTAAAACTAAGATATTTTGTATTTAAATGATTTTTAAATGATGTTGAATAATATTAAAATATTATGAAAATAATATTTTCTAGTGTAAAATAAAAAAATTAGACATAGGGTAATTTTCCGGGAATTTATTGGACCCCGGAAGCATTTTTAAAACTCTAAAAACAAAGTTTAAAAATTAAACCCTGAATTAAACCTGGTTCAACTGAACCATACCAAGCTGAACCGGACCAGGTTCAATTGAACCGCCCCCCAAACCCTGCGGGTCAGATTCGGGTCTAACCCGTCGACCCAAAACCTGATTACCCGAACCCGCACCTAAGCTTAGGTGGATCGGGTCGGATCCCCGCTGACCCGTCGACCTGACCCGGAACCCTAAACGTAACCCCCGTCCGTTCGTGCCCTAGCCGGCCGCCGCGATCCCCGTCGACGGTTACGACCAGCGGCCGCTCTCCTCCGCAACGCCCGCCGCCTCACCTCCACAACGCCCGCCGCTCCTCCTCCCTTCCTCGCCCTATAAAAAAACCCCTGATCCCCGTCTCCGCCACCAGAAATCCCCTCCGCCGCCACCCTCCTCGAGCTCCCCCACCCTCCTCGAGCTTGGCCGCCGACGCTGCCCTCGCCCTCGCCCTCGCCAGCCTCCGTTGCCCTCACCCCCGCATCCTCCGGAGGCCTCCACCACCAGCAGCAGCAGCGGCCGAGCCCCCGACGATGCCCAGCCCACTCGACGACGGCCCCGCCGCCTCCGACGACGCCACCCCGAGCCGTGCCCCAGCCGCCACCGGCTCCGGCCTGCTTCGGCCGTCCTAGCCATCGAAACCCTCACACTGTGTCGTGTCCCCTTTGTGTCGTGTCGCCTCGCGGACACGAGAAATTTTGTTTTCGCGGAGCCCTGTTCAAGTACCTTTTTCTCTCTCCTCGCTGCCCTGTTTTTTGTTTCATCTGTTGCGACGCGAACCCTGTGTGACCCTCTCGATGCCCGTACAACCTGCTCTGTGTGTCGCATCCTGTGGCGATCGGGAACCGCGATCCAAAACCAGGAAAATAATACCCCATTTTCCTTCGGAACTGAGTACGTTCCGCCAAACGGGATGACTTGGTCGCGTGCGGTCTTTACTGAAAGGTGCGCGCCGTTGATACGGACGTGCGGGATTTCACAGAAGTTAATTTGGATGTGCGTGCACACCGAAATCAACGTGTATCCGCCGACAACGTCCCGTATCGGCCTGTTCTGGATCTCGTCATAACTTTGTGTACACATGTCGGATCGAAACGAAACTTGCGCCATCGGACTCGTAGCAATACGCTGGTCCTGTGACCCAAGTTTGGTTCAATTCTGAGAAGGTTGACAAAATCGCGTATCGTGGGCCCCGCGGCTCTACTTGACGGGCGATTTTGTGATCGGCTCATCGAAATCCAATTCTGGAAGTTCTGTTGGGTTCGTATCATTGTTCTGAACTTGTTGACACTAAGTTTGGCAAATTTGGAGACCATTAGTTCTGACACATTTTTCGGTACGAAGCGGGCTACATGTGGACCCCGCTTTGACCAAAAACTGTCATTTTTGCCCCTCTGTCCAAATTGGACTCAAGGACAGGCGTTTCTAGCTATTTGATATTTTTTGAACCTGATGGTGATGTCTATTTCAGCAACCGGAGGAGTCCCTGCAAATCCCACTGCTACCAGAGCTACAGTTGGAGTCAGAACCTCAGGCAAGTGTACCTTGCCAAATCTTGCAGTTCTTGTTACATATTTTCTTGCCTTATTTATATATTGTACATGCTTGAACTAGGACTGTGTGACTTTACTTAGCGTCTGATTAATAGTCGGGTGCCAACCCCGTACCCGGAGTTGTGTAACGTCACCTAGACATGGAAACCGAGACCCTATACTTCTCGTGCTTGCATTATCAAGTACGACATAACCCAGGACACTTGACACTATTCATGAGATAGAATCTTCCTAAAATATTCATGGTGATTCTGTATAGGTTACATGTTTCATGACATATTCTTTTGCTTAGATATTATATGACTGGTTGCATTAGTTATGATCCTGCGTGGCATGGACATGAGACGTTGTGGACATGAGACGTATGATTACATTGGGTGGGGAGAGACACACATGCTATAAGTTGACTATATTATGTCGGCGTCTTAGTCTCTCTCCGAGCTAGACAACCACATGATATCCCTGCTATCGGCTCCCCGACACAGAGTTTGTAGTGGTCTCAGCCTGAGTTCTAGTGATGCTCTCATCTTGCATTTCACTTAGCTGATTATATAGCTTACCTTATTGTTTCATTTATTTGCTGCACTGCATTATTTATGGCTTGAGTAATTTTGTACCTTGCTATGTCCCCTGAGGACCTGGATCCGGATTATGTCCCCAGGTATAGCAGACGAGATCGATCCCAAGGTATACGGAACATGAGCATTAGCAGGAGCAGGCACTGGAGCAATACCAGATCCAGTAGACGGGTGATCCCTGAGGGTATCTTCTGAGTATCTACTAATTCCAAACTCAGTATTTGATGTGGTTAACTTTATTATTGTATCTTGACAGTTATATCAGACTCATTATCGGGTTATTTCTCGAGTTTATGTTTTATTGTGATTGATCTTGCTTATTGATTTTGTTATTGTTGTATTCATTTCTGTAGATGAGATTAGTATATCTAGACCCTTATTATTGTATTATAGCTTAAGTACATCCTGATGGGTCCATTAAATTGGATTTGCCCATCGGTGTGTGCTGCTGGCCATTTCCACGTATCTAGTCCCTCAATATTTTGGGACTGGGCGTGACATGGTTTTTGTGGTGGCCCATGCAGGTCAACGACTAAATTGCTTTGGTTTTAACTTAGGGACCGAGCAAGCCTGCAATAATAATATGATAAGTTTTTAGGATCTCATCCACTTGCTTGAATCGTTCTTTATATCTATATCGAATTCGAATTAATTTCTTGACTTGCATCCTGCCTTGATTCTTGTGCGCCTCTTATTATTTATTTTGGTTACGGAGTTATGGATTCACGAGCAAATGACGAGACTCCTGCAAGATCACCATGGGATGCTTTGGTAACTAATGAAGAGGAAGTAACACCAGTAGAAGAAGGTCAATCTGCTCAACAATGTAGTCAAGCGAATCAGCATGCCTCGGGAATCCAGCAAGATGATATTTTACCATCGACGCAATTTACTCCACCAATGCCCGTAATTCCACAAGGGCAAGCTATGGACGGGCAGCAGATGTTTCAAATGATTTATGCAATAATGCAAGCTCAATAAGAGGCTTTGAGTCACAGCCTAGCAATCGCATTGGAGCAGGCGAATGTACCAGTACGACGACCAACGACGGGCTCTATTTCCGATTTCCGCCAGCTGAAACCCCGCACCTTCTCAGGCAGAAGGAACCCACTGAAGTTCATGAGTGGCTCACTAACACTCAACATCAATTAGAAGCAGCTGAGCTTCCACGGGAACGTTGGATGACTGCCGTCAGAATGCAATTGATGGGCAATGCACATCACTGGTGGCTATCTGAGGAGACACGGCTTGGACCAGACCGAGTCACTTGGGAAGAATTCTCTAGACTCTTTCAGGAGATGTATATTCCAGCCATCGCTCGATCAGAACTTCGGGACAAGTTCAATTGCCTCACTCAAGACAATAGGACAGTAGAAGAGTACAATGTGGAGTTCATTCGTCTGAGTTATTTCGCCCCTACCTTGATCCCGACAAAAGAAGAGAAGGCCGAGAAGTTCTTCAACGGACTAAACTTCGAGCTACAGAAACTAATTGGATCCGTTGCTCCTACATCTTACTCGGACATTCTCGCTGCAGCCCGACGCATGGAGCGCGTCACCAGGAGAGAGACCAGTCTGAAGCGGCCGTCCATATCAACACCAACCGGAGCACCACAGGAAGAAGCTGCAAAAAGATCTCACATACACCAGCCATCAGAAGCATCTTCACAGGCACTACCTGTCTGTCAATATTGTCGCAAGCGAGGCCATATTGAGAACGAGTGCAGACGAAAAAGGAGATTATGTTTAGCTTGCGGATCCAGTCAGCATTCAGTGAAGGAATGTCCTGAGCGTCGAGAAGGAGCACCAATGGTTAACCAACAAGCGGTACCAGTACCGAGGCCAGCCTATCCAGCATTGGGAGCACCGTAAACGGAAGTTGAAGGAGTCATACCACCACCTCCAGGAGGGTATCAGCCGAGGCCACCTTTGATACCCCAGGCACTACTCTTCCAGCAGGCTCAGCAGCAGCAGAGGAATCGACTGCAAGGACGCGGACAAGCCCTGGCGATGACCTTAGAGAACGTGCAGACTCATGGAGTAGCTAATGCGCGTAAGAGATTCGTAGTTATCCGTTTCTAGTATTGCTTTAGCTCGTGCCTGTTGGTTCGTGACCTTAGACTTAACCTGACAGTTTTAAACTTGCTAATAATTGATAACCTAATATGTTTTTATAAATGATAACCTAGTTTTCTAAAACTATAGTCTTCTAGATCTCCTTCATATGGGAGATTGCATAACTTTTAAATGCTTAGGGAAATAATTTTTCTTATGTGTTCTTCTTAAAACCCTCAACCTTGATTCTTCTTGATAGTAGTTTGCTTCGAACAATATTTGCAACCGTGTCATCTCTGTTAATCAGTTATTCTTTGATTACAAGGACGTAATCCTCTTAAGGGGGGTAGATTATAAACCCCCTGATTTTTCAGAAATTTTTAAAATGGATTTTTACAATTTTTCTAGAATTTTTTAGAATTTTTTTGTAATTAAAACTAAGGTATTTTGTATTTAAATAATTTTTAAATGATGTTGAATAATATTAAAATATTATGAAAATAATATTTTCTAGTGTAAAATGAAAAAATTAGACATATGGTAATTTTTCGGGAATTTATTGGACCCCGGAAGCATTTTTAAAACTCTAAAAACTAAGTTTTAAATTAAACCCTGAATTAAACCCGGTTCAACTGAACCAAACCACGCTGAACCGGACCCGGTTCAATTGAACCGCCCCCCAAACTTTGCGGGTCGGATCCGGGTCTAACCCGTCGACCCGAAACCCGATTACCCGAACCCGCACCTAAGCTTAGGTGGATCGGGTCGGATCCCCGGTGACCCGCTGACCCGCCGACCTGACCCGGAACCCTAAACGTAACCCCCGTCCGTTCGTGCCCTAGTCGTCCGCCGCAATCCCCGTCGACGGTTTCGACCAGCTGCCGCTCTCCTCCGTAACGCCCGCCGCCTCGCCTCCACAACGCCCGCCACTCCGCCTCCCTTCCTCGCCCTATAAAACCCCCCTGATCCCCGTCTCCGCCACCAGAAATCCCCTCCGCCGCCACCCTCCTCGAGCTCCGCCACCCTCCTCGAGCTTCGCCGCCGACGCTGCCCTCGCCCTGGCCAGCCTCCGTTGCCCTCGCCCCCGCCTCCTCCGGCGGCCTCCGTCAGCAGCAGCAGCAGTAGCAACGGCCGAGCCCCCGGCGTCGCCCAGCCCACTCGACGACGGCCCCGCCGCCTCCGGCGACGCCACCCCGAGCCGTGTCCTAGCCGCCACCGGCTCCGGCCAGCTCCGACCGCCCTAGCCACCGAAACCCTCACACTGTGCCGTGTCCCCTTTGTGTCGTATTACCTCGCGGACACGAGAAATTCTGTTTTCGTGGAGCCCTGTTCAGGTACCATTTTCTCTCTCCTCACTGCCCTATTTTCTGTTCCGTCTGTTGCGACGCGAACCCTGTGTGACCCTCTCGATGCTCGTGCAACCCGCTCGGTGTGTCGCGTCCTGTGGCGATCGTAAACCGCAATCCAAAACCAGGAAAATAATACCCCATTTTCCCCCGAAACTGAGTACGTCCTGCCAAACGGGACGATTTGGTCGCATGCGGTCTTCACCGAAAGGTGCGCGCCGTTGATACGAACGTGCAAAATTTTACAGAAGTTGATTTGGATGTGCGTGCACACCGGAATCAACGCGTATCCGCCAACAATGTCCCGTATCGGCCTATTCTGGATCTCGTCATAACTTTATGTACACACGTTAGATCGAAACAAAACTTGTGCCATCGGACTCGTAGCAATACGTTGGTCCTGTGACCTAAGTTTGGTTCGATTCTGAGAACATTGACAAAATCGCGTATCGTGGGCCCCACGGCTCCACTTGACGGGCGATTTTGTGATCGGCTCATTGGAATCCAATTTTGGAAGTTCTGTTGGGTTCGTATCATCGTTCTGGACTTGTTGACACTAAGTTCGGCGAATTTGGAGACCATTAGTTCTGACACATTTTTCGGTACGAAGCCGGTCACATGTGGACCCCGCTTTGACCAAAAACTGTCATTTTTGCCCCTGTGTCCAAATTGGACTCAAGGACAGGCGTTTCTAGCTATTTAATATTTTCTAAACCTGATGGTGATGTCTATTTCAGCAACCGGAGGAGTCCCTGCAAATCTCACTGCTACCAGAGCTACAGTTGGAGCCAGAACCTCAGGCAAGTGTACCTTGCTAAATCTTGCAGTTCTTGTTACCTATTTCCTTGCCTTATTTATATGTTGTACATGCTTGAACTAGGATCGTGTGACTTTACTTAGCGTCCGATTAATAGTTGGGTGCCAACCCCGTACGCGGAGTTGTGTAACATCACCTAGACATGGAAACCGAGACCCTATACTTCTCATGCTTGCATTATCAAGTACGACATAACCCATGACACTTGACACTATTCATGAGATAGAATCTTTCTGAGATATTCATGGTGATTCTGTATAGGTTACAGGTTTCATGACATATTCTTTTGCTTAGATATTATATGACTGGTTGCATTAGTTATGGTCCTGCGTGGCATGGACATGAGACGTTGTAGACATGAGACGTATGATTACATTGGGTGGGGAGAGACACACATGCTACAGGTTGACTATATTATGCCGGCGTCTTAGTCTCTCTCCGAGCTAGATAACCACATGATATCCCTGCTACCGGCTCCCCGACATAGAGCTTGTAGTGGTCTCAGCCTGAGTTCTAGTGATGCTCTCATCTTGTATTTTACTTAGCTGATTATATAGCTTACCCTATTGCTTCATTTATTTGTTGTACTGCATTATTTATGGTTTGAGTATTTTGTACCTTGCTATGTCCCCTGAGGACTTGGATCCGAATTATGTCCCCAGGTATAACAGACAAGATCGATCCCTAGGTATACGGAACAGGAGCATTAGCAGGAGTAGGCACTGGAGCAGTACCAGATCCAGTAGACGAGTGATCCCTGAGGGTATCTTCTGAGTATCTACTATTTTCATACTCAGTATTTGATGTGGTTATCTTTATTCTTGTATCTTGACAGTTGTATCAGACTCATTATCGGGTTATTTCTTGAGTTTATGTTTTATTGTGATTGATCTTGCTTATTGATTCTGTTATTGTTGTATTCATTTCTGTGGATGAGATTAGTATATCTAGACCCTTATTGTTGTATTACAGCTTAAATACATCCTGATGGGTCCATTAAATTGGGTTTGCCTATCGGTGTGTGCTGTTGGCCATTTCCACGTGTCTAGTCCCTCGATATTTTGGGACTGGGGCGTGACACCAAATTCTATTTGCATGTACCTTATAAATAGGATTTAAATTCTTTATTCTTACTCACTCAACCATTCTCAATCCAGAGCCTAAACTTTCATATCTCCAAGATCAACTCTCAGCCTTCTAGTGCCAAGTGCGGTCTCGGTCTAGAAGTCTACAGAGTTATAAAAGAGCTTAGTTCATCAAGCCCCTGTTCTGTGTGAAGTTGCGAGCCTGCGGATCAAAACTCGTGGTGTGTGAAGTTGCGAGACTTTGGATCAAAACTCATAGTGTAAAGAAGTGGAGAGCCTTCAGATCAAAGCTTGTGATTCACTATTGGTAATTATAGTAGATAAAACTCCAAGCTTGAGTTCTCGGAACTGGACTAGTCCTCTCAGAGGGAAACCAGTACACATCGCGGTATTTGCGTTTGTGTTTTCTCTCTCTTTCTCTTACTTTATTATATTGCATATACATTGCTAGTTATTAACTGCCTTCACTCTGCTTAATTTTAATTGGGTAGATTATTTTACTGTACTCTATTCACCATCCTCTAGAATTCCTATATACGGTCCTTCATGGTGAACCGGCGCCCTAGTTGGAGTCAGATACTGCTGTGGCTGTTGGAAAGGCCTAGATTTGAGATAATGACGCTTAGCAGGTCCTGCGCTGCTATTGGCCCTCACAATATATATTTAGTATTCAAATTGGTATATATATATATATATATATATATATATATATATATAGTATATGTATTCAATTGGTATGCATATAATTATTGGTTGTTATATACATATATATCTATGGTATATATATATATATATATATATATATATATATAAGTAATTAAATACTATGCTAGTTAAGACTATATATATTTATATATGTACTGAGAGACCCTAGTGTTATTACGGATATTTCGTAATTACATTGGCCATATAACCCTGTAAATTGTTAGCAGACTGCCTTATGTACACTGACGCACTGGCAAGACCGTATTATTTCGACTGTCTGATCTTGCACAGCAATTACAGACGTAACACCCGTGCAACTAGACGCACACTTGACCCTGTAGATGACAAGTGTCACCCCCTAGCGTAGTCTCTGAGTTTATTGTGTTATGGTTGTGTATGTACTAGTGTATTGGCTGATGCTATATTATATTACATTATATGTATATAGGACCATTGGATTGTTCTGCGAGACTTCAGAAGCAGGATATTGGTATTGCCAACTAAGGACCCCAAGCGAGTACATTTTCTGATAATTTTTGTTATTTGATAATTTTTATAATTCAAGTATTAAGAAATGTTACATATGATTCTTGACACTGTGCTACACGGATTAGTATATAGATTGGATCTGCAGTCATGAGATGTTACATTAGTTATCGCATTGACATTGTACATGGCATTGATATTAGACATTGATATTAGATATTGTACATGATATATTGGACATTGATCGTGCATCTTGACGTGTCATGGTTGGATCCACAGTACTAGTTGGGGGCGGAGAAATTGCTAGTGAGAGATGTGGTCAAATACCTATCTTACAAGTGTAAAATATTATTAAGTGTTAATCATACACCTCACGTATGATTAGCCAGGCCATGTAGCTATCAAACAAGTTCCTAAGTCGATCATATTTCGAAACTATAATTTCAAACACTTAGAATAGTTAGAGTTCTCTATTTTAGTTTATATACTACAACACCCGTATATGATATTGTACCTCGTTCTCTTTATTTCGTATATGCACTGACTGTACCATATTGCCTATATTGCCTGTTCTTTTTATTTTGCCATTGTATTTATTTATTGTCTTCTCTCAGTATATAGCATCATTTATTTATTATTTTATAGTCCTTATCAATTAACTGGAACTGTTATTTGAGATGTACTTTGTTCCATCCTGACTGAAAATATTTTTTTAGACTGCGACTTAAAGGACTGGTGTCCGACATATTATGGACCACAGGGAGAGTAGCTGCAGTCTTGGATCTTATAGTTCAGTTGTGATTCTGAGAGGTCTAGCCGGGATCACTAGTTATTTAGTTAGTTTTCTTTTAGCAGATTTTGGTACCGGATTTGTTTCCGGCATACTTTGAGACTTGGATGTTATTGTTTGAGTTAGATTATTTATTTAGACTTGTGTTGCATTTTATTTATTTTCTCCTATATTTTGTCGTGCTTTAGTTTCTGTGATTGAGTATTTCTATATTATATTGTGATATCTGTGTCTACTGATGGAGTTGGATACTCGTGTGAGATTGACTAGATAGTATTGTGACCTAGACAGCGTTCTACCGTCGATACTGCGACTCAGGCTGGACGTACCCACGTACTCATGCCCCAAATTTCGGATGCGGGTCTTGACAGAAAGGCCTAGATTTGAGATAAGGACGCTTAGCAGGTCTTGCGCTGCTATTGGCCCCCACAAAAGAATCGTGGTCTCTCTTGGGCCTTAAGTTTTACTCCCGCTCAACCTTGTGTGCCTCCACAAGTATCTCAGAATACGTCGCATAGAAAGACGGAATGATGATCTTTACTTCCCAATTCAGACCCTCACGAAAACGAATAGTCTGAACCTCTGGCTCCCTCACCAAATACTTCATAAATTAGCTCAACCTCCCAAACTCTGTGAAGTACTCCTCCACAGATATGCTACCATGGGTAAGGCTCTCAAAATGCCTCCCCAAGTCTAACATGTCTACTCGAGCAAAGAACTTCCTCTTGAAGAGGTCCTTGAACACCTCCCAAGACTGCTCCGCATCAACAAGAAGTGGCTCATTCCTGAACCAAGTACGGGCGATATCGAACAGATGAAGTCCCACTGCCTCAACCTTCATATCCTCAGCAAGATGGGACACCCTTATGATACTCTCGATATCCTCGAGCCAATCATCAACATAGATGATACCCTCGATCCTTTGAAGACCCGAGGTTCCAGCTTCTTGAAGTCCTGTTTACTACCCGGCCAAAGCGGGGCAACCTGCGGAACAACCTGCTATTAGACAGGAGCATCTCTCTCTACTGCAGCACGGGCAAGTTGATGAGTACTCTCAATATCCTGCCGTAATACGTTGGTCTGCCTCTGGTGAACCTCTGACTGGGCCCTCTGAGCCTCCAGCATCTCGCGAAACAGTGCGAACATCTGGGTCGCATCTGTCGGCACGGGAGGTTGAGGTGGAAGTCCCTCAGTCGCAGCTGGAATAGCCCTCTGTTCTGGGGGTGGACCCCCGAACGCAGATGATACGCCAATAACAAAAGAAGTGACTGGTGCAAGCTCTTGGGAAGTCACAGATCCCTCAAAAGTTGCTCCTCTACGCTGTGATCGAGTCCTAGGCGGCATCCTGAGGCAAAGCGAAAGAAAAAAATCAATATGGCACAAGATAGAATATTTTCAAAGAAGAAAAGTTAAAGCTAAATTTATCAATATCAAGAAAGAACATTTGAAATGAACAATAGAGTTTTTCCTAGTTGTGATTGAGTATTCTTAGCCTATAGTCTATATGTTATATCCTGAAGCAGGCTCGTAATAGCACAAAAATCAGAGCACCACTACGAATCATACTATTTGTGACCTCGAGGACCTGCATGGGCCACCACTAAAAATGTGTCACAATACGCACCTGATGTAGGGGCATGATAATGTGGGTACGTTCAGCCTACGCCACAGTATCAATGGTAGAACGCTGATTGGGTAACTATACTATCTATAAATAATGAACACCATAATATATAATGTCACCAATGAAATATGAATACTCAATCATAGAACTATAAGATAGAATAACGCACGAAATATGATATAAATAACTGAATAGTCAAGTAAAACTCAAAAGACAAAAATAATATCCAAAATGTCTTAAATAGAATATAAATTTAACTGTCAAAAGCTGGAGACAAATCTATTACAAAATAAGCCTATCTACTAAGCTACTGGTAAAGTATTATCTGTCTCAACCGGGATGAGTCCCTCCTGATCCAGAGTCTCTAGCTCTAAGCCAACTACGTCCTGAGGCCCATAGTGAGTGGGATACCACTCCTCAGTGTCATCTGGAAAAAATATATCCATTAAGGAAAGGAGCAAAGTACAACTCTAAAAGTAGTTCCAATAAATGATAAAAATTATGTAACAGTAAATAGAGAGCATAAACATGAGGATTAGAGCATGGCATGGATATACTGAAATAAGAAAATATGAGAAATACATATAGGAGATACGAATATCATATATAAAAAATGCAACAACTATCTAAGTGAGTGAGTACCAGCGACAACATGTGACCGGCTTGGGTAATGCTCAAGAACCACGGGCATGGTTAATCATACGTGCATTGTATGATTAACACTATTCAAGAAAAATAATAATTTCAGGAAAATAATCACATATCTACACTAAATACTCCCCGTCCCGACTGGTATAGTGGATCCAACCATGGCACGTTATGACACGGGATTCTATGAGAAGTTGTGACTCTTCTCATGAATCAGTGTCCATACTCGCACAAGAACAACAGGGCTCGCACAAGAGATACACCAGGAACTACCAGAAATAGCATCTCACGACAGGATCCAGGAATACCAATCGGTGTAACCAAGTGTCCAAAAAGCAAGGATATTTATACTAAATACAAGAAACATATAGAATATCATAAATAGAAAACTCTCAGATAATGTACTTGCCTGAAACCCGACGAATAATATCGAAGATGTCCGGAACGGTGCCTCGGAGACCTAAATATGGAATATTATATCAATGTAAGATTTTGGAATGAATATAAGTTAAACTAGTCCAAATCTAGGTCATAAAGTTATTTCTAGGTCAAACTAGGTCAACTCTATGTCAAACTAGTCAAACTTGGTCAAACTGGCTATTTCTAAGTTGTATGAGTCCATCCCTAGGATATTGGGTCAATAGACTATGTATCTAGGCTATACTAGCTATATTAGGATATTAGAGTATCAACACTATACCGTATCGTAAGATACGTAAAATATTATATAAAAATACCATATAAGATAAACAATATAATATATACTAGTATTTCTAGCTGAACTAGTACTATTGGATACCTTGGCTTTGAGCCATCTTAGTATCACACCACCTAACCCATCTTGACTCAATACCTTGAGTCAACTCCATAACCTTATATTATCTTGGTAACACAAGGTAATTATAAACTTAGCTAATCTTAACTACTTGCTATCTAATATATATATAGACCTTTATATATTATCTAACTCATACTAACTAACATTCTATATCTCACTAATACTCATACCATGTATCTCCAATACTAATATTCTGAGAACCTATGCCCACACACACTGATACGTTAGTATCAGTGCCTCATTACACTAACTTCTCAAAGTATTTCAGATATGTCGAAACTTATGAATTACCCATATGACAGTCAACAAATAAACTAACAAGTACTAATACCTACAACAAATCTAACTCTAACACACCGATTAACTAACATCTGTCATTGACCTCAACCAACTTGCATGCAATAACCCACATCCTCTGATCACTACTGCACATCAGTGTAGGCCAAGCACATCACCATGCTGCAGAATACCCCCTGCCTACAGAACCTTGCAATAATTACTGCCATGTCTACTGCTGCAGACCACTCGAGCTCCCCCCTACTCTGCTAATTTGCTGACGGTGAGCACACTCTGCTCACTGCAGTTTCTCTCAACTGCCTGCCCCTTACACTAATACTACTTCCAATCTCTCTTTGTTGTGCACTCATGTGCACAGCCTTCTACCCGTCGTTGCTGCTGTGCTTGATGTTACCCACACCAACACACACCCTTCCCCGACTTCTGTAGCCAAGCACAGCCTTCCAAGCTCCCAAAATACTCCAAAACAGTTGGTACACTCCTTCAACCCATATCAGTGGTACGAGTGCCCACAAAACTGTGAATCAAACACACCACAGTCCACATATACATCTCATAACAGTCTACACACACACACGCATACACACACACACACACACACACACATAGGTAAAGTAATATATAATAACACTATCATAAATAAAGATATCAATATAAATCAAGAGCAATCTAAAGTATGTAAAATTAATACCAAATAGAGTAGGATACAATACAACGAACACGTTGAGTGCATCGCACCCGTATCATACTCAATCTATGATACGTTTGCGATACAACTCCAACACATCACTAAATATATCAAAAAGGATACGAGCAAGTCTAATATCATAATTAAGAGCAATATAAAGTGCTAGCTACATCACTATGTGCTCGTATCAAAATATGGCATGCTCAAACTCCCGTGTCGAAGGGAAACCCTCCCTCAATCAATCCGTATCACCAAAATATCATGATATGGCCGACATGTATCCAATTGTGGATACGACACTAGTCTCACACAACCAAACACATATCAATTTTGTCCAATTGACCTATTGACACATGATGTGCCAATCTAGGAATTCTCCCAAAATTGACACAAATCATAACATAACTTCAAAAATAAGGGTCCCTAGTAGTCAATTCTTCTTCCTATAGGTAGTCCTAGCACATGAAAGGGTTCCTAATGATTAAACTATATATTTGGAGTCTAATTAGAAGAAAAAAACTGAATTATACTTATTGGAAGATTAATTTCTAATGTAAGTCTTCAAATGGATGCAAAGAGCCTTCAACTTTTGCACTCTTCACCTCCTTGAAGATCCTTGCCTCCTCCTTGTTCCAATAGCTCCAATGGTGAATAAAAAAGAAATTGAGAGAGAATTTGGGTAGGGATTGATGTAAGGATGAAGAAAATTGGAAGAGGAAAATTTTAGATCTAGAATTTTTAGTAAAAAAAAGAGAGGAGAGAGAAACTCCTCTCACTAAATAGTAGCCGTCCTCTTGCTTGGGGTTCAAGCAAGTGTGCAAGGTCTAAAACACCCCTATGGGCTTGTTATGAAGAAAGTAATTAAGGAAAGAAGGTTCTTCTCCTAATGGTTTGACTAATTAATCACCAACTTAATGAATTGAGCTTGTTTGTTGGGCTCAAGTCTAACTAAAATAATGTTTGTCCAAGGGTAATGTCTAACCTACTTAGGTCCACTAACACAAGTCCAAACTATAATGTAATATCTAACAATAAATAAATAATACAAGAAATAAATATACAACATGCACAATAATTATTAAATTATAAAAATGACCAAAATTCCATTCCTAGAAAATGTGGTAGTGACATAGAACTACCAGACAAAATTTTTTTGTGGAGCGAAAGAATAGAACTCTCGGTAATATGGCCAGAGTCATGCTAAATCAGTTTAGCCTTCCAAAATATTTTTGGGCAGAAGCTGTCAATACATCGTGCCATGTATTGAATAGGGTTATAATTTGACCTATATCGAAAAAGACACCCTATGAGCTTTGGTTTGGTATAACTCCTAATATTTTATATTTTAATATTTTTGGATGTAGATATTTCATTATGAACACTAATGATAACTTAGGTAAATTTGACTCAAAAGATGATGAATGTATACTCGTTGGATATGCTGCTAAGAGTAAAGGTTATAAAATCTTTAACATTAGATCTATGATTGTTGAGGAATCTATTAACGTTACTTTTATGAGCTTAATAGTAAAATATCTAGTAACACTGATGATGAAGGTGTCGGCATAACGACCAGTAAAGCACCTGAAGATACTGAAACCGGTATAAGCTATCTGGAAATTCTGCCAAAAAGATAAGGTTCATGGCTGATCATCCAGAAGACTTGGTAATATGTAATGTATCAAAAGGATTAAATACTTGCTCTTCAACTAGAGATATCATTACCAATATAGCATTTATTACTCAAATAGAACCTAAAAATATTATTGAAGCTTTACTGATAAGTTTTGGATTTCGGCAATGCAAGAGGAATTAAAAAATTCGAGAGAAACCAAGTTTGGGAATTAGTTCATAAACCTAATGGCTCCTCTATAATTGGCACCAAGTGGGTATTCCGAAATAAACTTAATGATGATAGATAAGTCACATGTAACAAAGAACGTTTCATAGCTCAAGGCTATAGTCAAGAAGAGGGCATTGACTATAATGAGACATATGCCCCTGTTGCGTGACTTGAGTCTATTCGCATATTTTGTGCTTTTGCAAATTTTTATAATTTTAAATTATTTTAAATGGTTGTTAAAAGTACTTTTCTAAATGGTTTTTATAAAAGAAGAAGTTTTTGTTGCTCAACCTCCTGGTTTTGAAGATTTTAAATTTTTAAATCACTTTTTCAAGTTATGTAAGGGTCTGTATGGACTCAAACAAGTCCCACGTGCTTGGTATGATTGACTCAGCTCCTTTCTACTTGAAAATAGTTTTTCAAAAGGGAAAGTTGACACGACACTTTTATCAAAGCACATGATGACACAATCTTATTAGTGCAAATATATGTTAATGATATCATATTTGGGTCTACTAATGAATCATTTGCAAAGATTTTGCTAAGTGTATGCAGAGTAAATTTGAAATGAGCATGATGGAAGAACTCAACTTCTTCCTCGAATTATAAATTAAGCAGAGTTCACAGAGAATCTTTATCAATAAAGCCATGTATACAAAGGAATTGCTGAAGAAATTCAATATCGATAATGTAAAACCTATCGATACTCCAATGGCTGCGTCAACACAGGTTGACCTAAATAAAAATGGCAAACCAGTTGACCAGCATAAATATCGAGGTATGATTGAAAATTTACTTTACTTAACTGCTAGTCGTCCCGATATCATGTTTAGTGTTTGTCTTTGTTCTAGATATCAAGCTAACCCTAAGGAATCACATTTGCGCGCTGTTAAACGTATCTTCTAATTCCGTAAAGGCACTTCTTCGGTAGGCTTATAGTATCAGAAAACCACATCCTTTAACCTAATTAGTTATTCAGATGCTGATTTTGCTGGATGCAAAGTTGATCAAAAAAATACCAGTGACACTTGTCATTTCTTAGAAAAAGATTTAGTCTCTTGGTTTAGCAAGAAAAAAAATCTGTCGCATTACAACTACTGAAGCTGAGTATATAGCAGTAGGACGTTGTTGTACACAGATTTTGTGGATGAAACAAATCCAAGAAGACTTTAACCTATGCTATAAAAATATTCCCATTTACTGTGATAACACTAGCACCATTAACTTGACAAAGAATTCAATATGTCACTTTCGCACTAAACACATAAAAATTTGACACCATTTTCTAACAGATCATCAGTTACAAGATAATATACGCTTAGAATATGTTGACACAGAACATTAACTCGCTGACATATCCACTAAACCCTTAGCTGAAGATCGTTTTAACTTTATACATCGAGAGTTAGAAATTATGGACTCTGAAATCATATAATTTACTTATATTAATTTTTTATTCAATATTCGTTATATTTAAAGATAATTTTGATTATAAGCCGAAAGGGCCCTTCTGTCACAAAGGCATAAATAGGCTTAAGCGACACGATATTTAAGTGTCTTCAGACCACAGCTAGTTGGGATCCGACCCCTACATGTAACCCAAAATATTCATTATTTTTTGGACAAAGAGTAATTAATAATATAAGTAATTATTTATTTTTAAATCTAAAATACTAATTTTTGATTTACTAAAGTTAATATATGCAATATACACAAGATTTTGAGAATCATACAAAACAAATCCTGGAAAACAAATAAACCGAACTCGAACAGAGTTCTGTGTGAACTCGGGCCAAACTTGGTTGTTCCAATTTCTATATTTAATTTGTGTGGGTCCCACTTTTTGTATACCTATATACATTATCAAAAATTAAGAGAAAAATAAGAACAACAACCGATCACCTCCTTCCTCCTCTAAAGCCCTAATTTTTCAAAAACCCTAGCTTTTAGATCTCCTTTCTCTAAGGTTTTCAACCCTCCAAAACTTGGATCGAACCCTGTTTCAAGGTTCTCTATCAATTCTCCGTATTTATTTCAGGTATATCTCTCTACTTTCTTTCTATTTCTTTCAATGGCACCAAGATTGTCAAAGAAGAAAAGAAAAGTTGGAGATGCTTCCTCTTCCAATGTTCAAGAAGAAACTTTATTCTCCTTTTTCAGTCCATCTATGTCTAATGAAGGTGAATTTGATGACCTTATTTTTCGATCCATTGATAATCCATAGAGTGGTTCAATGATAGGGCAATTTGTTCTAAAAATTCAATTAATTTTACTATATTTCTGACATATTTATCTACCTTTCAGACACTTGGCCTAGAAGATATCATTATTTCTGCTTATCAGGTTTACTTGAATGTTATTCGTATATTCTAGTGTAACTTTTCTATCATAGAGGGTACTGTAAAATCATGAGTCAGTGGGGTAGATATTGAATTTGATGATGATGATGATGATGATGATTTAGGGATGATACTTCATGTTCCAAATGAAGGCAAAGCCCTATGCAACATCACCAAATTTTAATTTCCTGACAACATGGCACTTGACTTGTTTATAGACTCTGTGTTCACCCAATCTCTGTCCTCCTAGCAAACTTAAGTCAAAATACATGAATGATTAGTTTTATAATCTGCATCGTATAATTTTTTATGTTATTATTCTTAAATAATCCTCCACAGATGAACTTACATACTAGGAGATATATGCTTAATTTCACTTGTACTTTGGGAGACAATTTAATCTACCAAAGAATATCATCGCAGTCATGGAATGATGTCGCAAGAAATCGCATAACTTACTATACACAATGTACTTGTCCATCATCTTTGAGTACTTTGAGATGCCTATGGATGATTGTTCCCATCTTGCTGAGCCCACTTATCTTCATAAGCATCATCGTCTTAAACCTACTCCCCCTACTCCTCCATATCCCGTTGACCTATCTCTTGGTCACACGACTGCTCCACCTCATCCATATACATCCTTTGTTACACTTGAGAGCCTCCACACTATGCTTCAAGATCGCTTCAAACTGGAAGGCGATCATTATCGTGCTCTGGATTTCCGTTCTAATATCCAGCTCCAGGATATGTACAACTCCCTGATGGACATGCGCTATAGTTTTGCTCATTATTCTGGTGGACCCATTGCTATGGTTCGTGATCCATCTATTGTTGGCTACCGCATCGATAATAGAGATGCACATAGATACTTTGACCAAGCTGCTGCTAGTTTTGACCCCAATCGTTCTCCTGAGACCGGTGAACCCTCGGGTAGAGATGGTAATGATGATAAACAATGATGCAAATATATGATGCTTAGATTTAGTCTTATGATTAGTGATGTGACGTTGTCATTTAGTTGACTTTATTAGTTTTTCCTATTTCAATAGTATTTGCATTATGTACTTTAGTACTTCAGTAGTATTTTGAGTAGTATTTGGATATGAACTTTAGTTTGAGTAGTGTTTGTGTATGTACTTCACTTTATTTGCAATGAAAACTAGTTGATGCTTGCTTTACTTTTGGTTGATGATTGCTTCTATGTTGATATATAATCTGTGTTATCTTTCCATTTCACTTTTTATTTTGTGAGAACTTGACTCCATTTTGATGAAGTGACAACGGGAAAGAAAAACACCAATACTAAATATTCATATTTTTTGCTATTTTCCTGCTCGTAATTGCTCTCATTGCGAGAGAGCCATTGTCATTATTACGGGGGAGCTATTGCTACATCAATCAATGACCTGTATCAGTCGTAGTTTTTGTCAATTATCAAAATAGAAGAGATTGTTATAACCCATCTGGTCTTAGTCAACCTAATTTCAATAATTAACTTAAAACTCTGAATTGATACTTGCAACAGAAGACTGCGCCTTCAGAAAAATATTGTTCTTTGATGTTTAGTTGATTCTATTGCTTTTTCATTTTCTTATGTAATTTTTATCTTTATTGATTCTAGGACTTATGTGAGTTAGAACGCATTTTTGCACTAGTTGAATACCTATCAAAAGTTCATTCAAAATAAGCCTACCTAAACCCAACTCTGAACTCATACTAGCCCAAAGATCCACATAAACACAATCCAAACTAACCCAAACCTGACTAGGAACCTACTAAAATATGGAAAACCGAACTCGGTCCGAGTTCTGTCCAAACTCTGTCTGAACTCGGTTAACCATAACCGATTCCCGATTAAGTGTGCTAGACCTATTCTCGTGGCTCCAACATTTAAATTTTTGAACGTTGGGTATTCGAGTTCTGGCCGAATTCTGTTTTAGAAATCCTATAAGTAGAGAAGAGATTTTCATTCTAATACAATCAACTCATTCATTCTTCATCTTCTCTATTTATTAAAGAGATTTAAACATTCCCAATCATCAAGATAACTCCTATTCTTCTAAGTGCCAGTGCGGTTTCAATTACAAGTGTTCGAGTTGTACAAGCTTGGTTATTCAAAGCTATTTCTCAGAAAGTCTAAAGTCGTCGAGCTCTTCGGATCAAAGGCTCGTGTTTTATGAAGTCGCAAGCCCTTCAGATCTAAGCTTGTGTTTTCAATGTGAAGTTAAACTCCAAGCAAGAGTTCTCAGGACTGGACTAGCCTTCTCAGAGAAAAACCAGTATAAAATCTCAGTATTTGTGTTTTTTACTATTTACATATTGCTGCATTATTTGATAGTTGGTAACTGCCTTTACTTAGTAGAAATTTTTATTGGTGATTATACTCTGCTACACACACACATACTCTATTTATCCCCCTCTAGAGTTGGTGATCGGTCCTTCAATAACATCACCAACATTTCCAAAATGAGTGAAATAGTTAGAATTGATTATCCATAAGTCCAATTTGGACATAGGAACAAAAACGATAATTTCTGGTCAAAATACGGTCCACATGTAGCCCGCTTTGCACCAAAAAATGTGCCAAGAGTAAAATTCTCCAAATCCATCAAACTTAGGGTCTAACAATACTAGAACGACGATTCGAACTCAATAAAATATCCATAATTAGATTTTTATGATCCGGTCACAAAATTGCCCGTTAAGTCGAACCGTGGGCCCCGTAAAACGGGGTTCTGGTCAACGTTCAATTAATCGAACCAAACTTGGATCATAGGACCAACGTAACGCTGTGAGTCCAATGGAAGAAGTTTTATTTTAAAATGGCCGGCGAACTCAAAGTATTAGAGAAATTTTGGAAAGGGACGATACGGTATTCTTCGACGGATATGGGTTGATTTCATCGCGCACAC
Organism: Iris macrosiphon; assembly: GCA_036927795.1. Classification (NCBI taxonomy): domain Eukaryota; kingdom Viridiplantae; phylum Streptophyta; class Magnoliopsida; order Asparagales; family Iridaceae; genus Iris; species Iris macrosiphon. The sequence goes on from JAYESA010000013.1 coordinate 86,008,699, forward strand.
GCAACCAAATCGAATTATGTCAAAATTTACACGTCCATGTTTACTGTATGCACCTTACGATGCAAAAACACCCATCGAGGTTACCCGGTTTGTAGGGACGAACCTTATATCGGTGAAATTTTGGGTTTTCAAAAAAAGTTTTTTACCATTTTCAAACAAAAATATACAGAGATCAGAAATAAATTAATTAAAACTAATTGGAGGGAAATAAACTTGGTTATAAAGGCTATGTAACTCCTTTCCCTAGAAATTCAATAAAAGATTTTTCTAATAATTTTGGCAATAAATAATTCCCTTGGTAAATAATATTTACCTTAGAAAATAACTATTAATGCTAAAATATTTTAGGTTGAGTGATTTAAATTGCTATGTGTAAATTGAATTATTGTTAGCATATAATCAAAATTAGCCATAGTATTATTAAGAGTAAACCAATTATTGATAGCATATATAAACCCTAGCCCAATCAGGCAGCCCAGGCCACCCTATTCAACCCAACACATTACCATAATTAGATAAACCCAAACTTTCTAACCTAGGTTAAAGCCAACCCGATTGAGATAGACCAGACCCATTTGAATTGGATTTAGACCCAAACGAATCAAACAAAGCTCTACCATTCTTTTTCTTCATCATTAGAGACGCGCAGACCGTCGCTCGACCACACTGACTATTCGACTTAGACCTCCCCACCGCGCCTCTTCACCGACCCTGCAGAGCCACTGCCTTCCCCAACTGTCGGTGAGTATTCTCACATTTTCTAAACCCATCCTGAAGATTCACGAGTCTTCCTGACTCATCTTCACTGACCTTGCTGTCACGACCCGTACCCTAAAATTGGGCATGAGTCATGGGTACTGAAATTGGGTATGAGTCATGGGTACTGAAATTGGGCATGAGTCATGGGCATTAAAATTGGACATGAGTCATGAGTACACTTAGCCTACGTTGTAGTGTCGGTAGGAGAACGTTGTACAATAAGCCACAAGTATAATCAATAACTCACAACATATATACATATCCACACTATACTCAATCACATGCACTAAATTAAATGAAGGCACAAGAGATAATAAAGAAATAATAGTCTCAAATGTGGGTCCAAAGAGTCTCCCAAACATTACTAAATTCCCAACTAATAGTAATATCCAAAATATAACTAGAAATCCTGGAGAATAATCCGGTCCAAACCAGCTAACTAAAATAACTACTTTATAAAACCACTCAATCGCAGCAGATGTCTAAGCTACTAACTCTCTATGATCCTCCTGAAGGGCAAGATAAGGCTCAGCTACATTGCCAACATACGATCTATAATGTGTAGGAATCTCATCCTCATCGTAATCACTTAAAATATTGTTATCCAGTCAGGATTGGAACAAGTACATCATAGTGAAAACAGTTTCAACATATGGTAGAAGCTATACGACAATAAATAGTAAAGAATATATGATGGCAACAAATTTGATATCATAATAAGGCAAAAAAATAACTAACTACTGAAGTCCTGTCATGGCAATGAGGTAAAATAATCACAAACGATCATAGAAATAACTGCAAGTTTAGGAGAAACAAATCAGAATAAACTAGTCTACGTGATTTAAAATACCTTGTCGACATATGAACGACTAAGGGTAAAATCTGACAAACCACGCGTGTCGTGCATGGCCGTTATTATTCCAGTAAGACCATAGGATGGAAAGGATAGTTCCTATGTCCATTAAGTATTTCTCATCCCTACTAGTACAACATGGATTCCGAACCAAACACGATAAAATAACAATAGTCAAGAAAGTCACATATCTCATACAAGAATCCACCATTTACTAATATGTGTAACGAGTGTTAAGAATCAAATAATTAATATTAAGCATGCATTATAGAGACTATCAAGTACTGCAAGTAATCACGAAAATGTAATCGTCTGTGGTCCTTAGCTGCGGTACGAATCAGGTCCCAAATTAGAGTCCAAATCGCCTATGTAGTACAAATTAGCACGTCAAAAGATAATTTATTTAATTCTGAATTAATTAGTCTAATATCTTATTTTAACCTATTATTCTGAATTTTATATTAAATCTCCATTTTGTCCAAAAGATCGAATTTGCCAACTTGAGACGTGTCACACAAATCGAGATATCATATTTACCAAAAAGTCAACCAACATAAAATCTAGATTTTTATGTAGATTCCTATATATTTCAGTGCTACTTGAACGTTGGAATCGACGGTTTCACAAATTAACAAGTTGGTAAAATGTTAGGGCCAATATGGCGCTTAAATGACAGTTTCGTTGATTCTCTGACTACATCTAGTTTGCAAGAATTTTAAAGAATAGAAAAATATCATATTTAATTCTAATAAAAATATATTTTATGGTTTATCGTGTCAAAATTTTGAAACTTCAAACGTTTCATGATTTTGAGTTCAGGATCTCCCGAAATCTTGAAAATACCATAACATGTCAAATTTTGAACAACTAGCACTGTACGAATTTTCTAGCAAAATAGGTTAAGAATTTATGAAAAAAATTATGTATTCTGGAAGCTAACCTTAAGACAGTTCCAAAGCAAGAAAATGGATGCGTTTTGGAGTCCGGAGCTAGGAGTAATGGTCTCACAAAGTTGAAGGAACCATAGAAAACAATCTTCCTCAAAAATTGGTTGAATATAAATAACCCTAAAACTCATCTAATATCATATATATTGTCACACCCCGCTCCCAGAATAGTGGTTAAATACGAGGACTGACACAACCAACTATACCTACAGAATACCGAAGTAAGCCGCAATGTGCTAAGGTTGTCTAGAAGACAGATGGGTGGACTCTAGCATGTTATGACATCAGTCCTAAGGCCGAAAAATCCTAGTATTTCTATCTATCAACAACAATTACAAGAGTATATCATACATGGAAGTAAAGAGGCATCCCAAATTACAAGTCACATATGATCATGAGGGTAGTGAATATAAAATGCTGCACTAGCAGAGTATAATTATACATGATCAAATATACCAGCCATGGTCTAATATATACATCATGTTGAATGAAGTCAGAGAAGTGATCTCAAAATAAGGGGCTAACATTGTTTCTTACTAAAATACCATAAAATAAAATAACACTATGAGGGGTGGAGGAAGGAAAGCCACTCGCGAGCTTCGACCGCAGTCCTACGAGTGCGAGCCATCTTGCTGGAAGTACGGTGGATCCTGGTTCTCGTCGGGGTAATCTGGCCATACAAAACCTGTAGGGTCAGAACCCCAAGCAACAAGTACAACAAATAAGCTCAAGGTGATAGACCAAACACATCACAACATAAAGCAGAAAAGATACATAAACTAAATATGGATCGAGACTTGTACGGTACCAATATAATTGTCTTAAAAATATACTAGAAGAAATGATAACAAGTGCTATAAAGGAAAGTAAGAGGATAAGCGGTAAGAGGGCATAGGAACTAATCTGGATCAGGACCATAACCCTTAAACCAAACAAGGACCGGGGTTGTAGTCCTTCACCCGAGTAGAACTTTGCACTCTAACCACGCTTAGAAGAGCGAGCTATAATGAAAGTAACATCATTCATTGCAGGGACAAATAGCTCTATGGCTTGCTACGATTAACTAGCTAGGGTTGTCACAAGCCTTAATTACTAAATGTATATTTTAAGAATATTGCTACCACCGGCACTGCAGTCAACACGGATGGCCGAGGGTATGCTTGTCGAGTAAACTTAAATGCACAATAACATCACAACATCATAAATTGTTACTAGGTCATAAACATAAGTTTGAACTTGTAAGCACAAACTTAAACTTGTGCTCATAAACTTGCTTTATAAACATAAACTTATCTTGTAACATAAACTTGTATATAAACTTGTCTTGTAAGTGTCATAACACGCGTAAACTTGGTCAGTCTTAGGCCTTTGCCTAACAGGGTTGGTCCATGCTGCATGGGGTCCTTAGAGATCAGGGTAGCCGGTAGCACAATATTCTTTCCTCCCAATGATCTAGGTAAATCTTATCTTGTTTAATCATTACTAAATTATTTCAAGTTCTCGAGTCGTGGACACTTGAGAACTCCTTAGAATGATGAGTCACGAGTACGAGCTTTTCACGAGTTGTCGTATTCGCGACACGCGATACATTGGGCAATACTCACACTCGATTGCCCGATGCCAAATACAATATATTTTTATATGCAAATATTCCCACGGTGTCGCGAGGATTGTAAACTCGTACATAAACTAATCTTGTGAACTACATACAAAACTTGTCTAGTAATATGAACTTGTATCATCATAAAAAAGCACACAACAATAATCACTAAAAGGAGTTATAAAATGGACATAATTAAAAGGAACACAAAATGCATACAATAATTCTGGCCACATGCGCCCACTGGCCGCATGGACTCACTGGCCGTATGAACTGAAGTGCTGAGTGATGGGTCATTAAATACATGTCAGAGATAGAAAATATGATTGATGTGACATTCCATAAAAATATGTCAGGAAGATAAGACAAGAATCATAAAAAGATGTGCAAGGACGAAACTGTCACGACCAGCACCCAAAATTTGGGGCACGAGTACGTGGGTACGTCCAGCCTACGCCGCAGCATCGGTGGTAGAACGCTGTCTAGGTCAATACTCTATCTAATCATTCCCACACGAATATCCAACTCCATAAGGAGACACAGATATCACAATATAATATAGAATACTCAATCACAGAAACTAAAGCACGATGAGATATCGAAGAAAATAAATGAAATACAAGACAAGTTTAAACAACAATAAATAGTCTAACCTGCAATCAATAACATCCAAATCTCCAAGTATGCCAGAAACAAGTCATCTATGTCACAGTCTGGAAAAAATATTCAGTCAGGATTGGAGCAAAGTACAAGCACTAACAGCAGTTCCATGTATATTGACAAAAACTATAATATAGTGTAAAGAAATATAAGATAGATATAAATACTGGCAATAAGAAATACTGGAAATAGAAATATTGGAGCATATGTCATCAATAGTGCAACTAGCAATGAACAGAAATACATGTGCATGCTAGAACAATGAACTGGAATATAGTGAATGCTAGAAAAAAAACTAGAATATAGAGAAATACTAGATCAATAAACTAGAGATACATATATAGACTATCTAGCTAAGTGTGTGAAATATCAGCATATCATGTGATCGGCTTGGGACTGATCAGGCTTGCTATGTATGACTAGCTATGATTCATGTAAGGTCAGGCTAACCATCCGGATAGCTATGATGCAAGCAATAGTCAGGCTAATCATACATAACAGGCTATGAGGCATGTAATGGTCAGGCTGCAGCGACGTGAGGTGTGGGTGAGCTATGATTCATGTAGAGTTGGGTATGATCACATAATCTACTAATATTTCCCCGTTTATCCAGCTAGCACGATGGATTCCAATCACGAATCCTCGTGACAGGTCTCGATGATGCCAACTCATGTATACATAGTGTCAGAAATATATACGCTATACAACTGGAATCATAGAGATAATCAACATAATAAAAATTGTCAGAGAATGTACTCGCCTGTGGTCCTCTGCTGGAAATATCAATGTTCTGTTTTCGAAGTCTTGTCTGAATAATCCAACAATCCTATAGACATCATATAATAGTAATACAGAATCAGTCGATACACTAACATACACACAATCATAAATACTCTGAACTCAGGGACTACGCTAGGTATGACACTGGTCCACTAGCGGGGTCAAGTGTGCGTCTAACTGCACGGGTGTCAGGTCCTCAAATGCTGCATAATCAGACAGTCAACTAACACGTCTCTAGCCAGTACGTTGGTGTACACAAGGCAAGCAACTCACAATCACTCAGGGTCACATGGTCTAGTAAATACGGGATATCCACAGTTAAACTAGGGTCATACAGTATATATACACATATATAGTCATAACTAGCATTAGCATTTAATTACCACCCAATATATATATATATATATATATTTATATATATATATATATATACTAAATTGATTATTATACAAATACGCGTACGTATATGCATACAAGTCATTGGGTTCACCGACACGGGTCTGATGTCAACTAACTAAACATGTCATGAAGAAACATGCTAATCCTATTCTATTCACACAAGCACACATAAAATCATGAAAGAGGGTAAGCTATGAACCTTGTTGGGCATGCACGTAGAGGGTGACGCTGACCAGAGACGGAGCTCCGGCTCCGGCGATGGTGGCCGCGTGGTCGTGGGATGGTCGAGTCGGGGTCGACGATGACTATGATGACGACGACGATGATGATGACGATGATGACGACGATGATGATGGTAATGATGAGGATTATGATGATTGATAATGAGGATTATGATGATTGATGATGATGATGATGATGAAGATGATAATGATGATGATGATGATGATGATGATGATGATGATAATGATGATGATGGTGATGATGATGAAGGTGATGAGTAGGAGAACGAAGTCATGATGGTGGTGGTGGTCGAGTCTCAGGTAAGGAGGACGAAGGAGGAGGCTCAGGGAGGTCGGATTATCGTGGTGGCGGAGCTCAGGTCCAGCGGTGCACAGCGGGCTGCTCAGGCTGCACCGCTCGGCGAGGTCGACGGCGAAGCGGGGAGGACGCGGAGGAGGAACGGCTGCGGTGTGAAGTCAAGAGAGGAGACGGTTGCGGGTGATCACCGGAGGAGAGGAGGTTGACACGGGTGGCTGCTCGTCGTCTCTGGCAGGGAGTCAAGGATGCACGACGGGGTGACTGGCAGCGGGTCGACTGCTGCAGTTCCGGCGAAGATCAGCGGGGCTCGGAGCGGTGTTGCAGGTCCAGTCGGTCGGGGAAGTTCACCGGGGTTGAGGCCGGATAACGGGGAAGGGAATCCAGGGACGGTCGGAAAGGAGTTCAGGCGGCGGGCTTCCGGCTGACAACATTGGTGGTCACTGCTCCGGCAGTTGCAGGCCACTCCGGCGGAAGGAGGGTGGCCGGGATGGGATAGAGTCTAGGGTTCGGGTGTGGGGTTTTTGATGTAGGTGGAGGTGATGATAATTAATGGAGAGTTTTGCATGAGGAGAGGAGAGAGGTTGATGGTGACACCCTAGGGATTAGGGCCGGCTGTACACCTTGGGATGGGTTGTATTGGGAGAGGGGTTAGGATATATATATATATATATATATATATATATATATATATATATATATATATATATATATATATATATATATATATAATGATGTGTGCGGTGAGGATGGCTCCATTTAAATGAGTGGCCTAGATTCAACATAGAGAAATACACAAACAAAAAGAGGAGAGTGAGTTGAATGGTCAAATGGAGGAGGGGTTGGTTCTTCATTGGCTTTGACAAATATGATGGTGACACATTATTTCACTTTTGCAATAAAGTTTCCAACAATTGGAAAATTGCACAAAAAGTAGATTTTTAGATTAAATGAGAGAAAATACCATGTTTGGTGTGATGTATTAGCTAAAAAGGGTGTGTGGTATTTAGTATGAGTCTTGAGGGTGTAAATGGGGGTTTGGTTTGGTATTGAGTCTAGTTTTGGGACAAGTTGGGTCCTTACACCAATTTAATTAAAATTAATATAAATGGTGTTCTAAAATAAATTGGAAGTACATGGGATTAAAATTAGGTGGGACACAAATGTCATGGACGTAGAAGACTCAGAATAGAATATTATCATAATTTGGGTTGCATAAAACTGGTCAAGATTGTGTCTCCAATTTTAATTGGAACGCACAAAGATACAAAGTTGAATTTATTTGGAATTTAAAATAAACGTCCGCGACGAATATTGTGCGACTAAAATGAAGCACAAGGAAACATATTTATAAGTTACACAAAGATAAGAATGGAAGACGGGCACGTCTAGGACAAGGGTGTAAAATTTGTAGAAAGGCAATGGCTAGTGTAGCGCTCCAAATATCGAAGCAACGGTAAGGTACAACAATCCAATAAGATCACAATAATAAATTACAACCTCAATAATTAAACTCCGAAAATGCTAATTAAAATCCACAATCCTATAATTCGGTAAGGGGTTCATCTAATGGGCTTCTAGGTCTAGTCTACTAACTCATACATTAAAGAACACTACATATATATATATATATATACACATATCATGCAATTATTTAAAAATAAACATACACAATACTTATAATAATAAAATGACAAATTTACCCCTATTTCATGATGTGGTAGTGACAGAAACATAGTTATGAGTCCACAAAGAAAAGAGGTGCATAGGGGCATTGCCCCATAAGTCCGCTTGCCGCATGCTCTCTCGGTCGCATGGATGTTTCCTTTGGACTTAGCTAATTTTTCATTCGTTCAACGAGTGAATACACAAGGAGTTCAAGGACTTAGTTCAAGAACACTTTGGGTAATAAACAGTCATGCATCCCACAAGATGGGCGCATGCTGTAAGGTATATGCGGCACAGAGTTCAGGCTGCATAGCACTCTCTATAACATATAATGCTGGCCGCATGACCACTTCGTCTTCTCTAGACAGCAAGTTCAGCTATGGCGGAAAAGCTCCAAAAATTAAAAAAAAAATCATAAAAACTTTATTTTAACTCTGAATCAAGTGAATCAAAAGCCAAAATGCTCGAAATGAAGTACTACATCCACCAAAAAAAATATTTTTTTATAAAATAATAAGTTTTAGTAGATATAAACTACGAAAAATATATGAGACCCATAAAAATCCTATAACTTCAAATTCAGATATACTCATCAAAATCTAAAACTTCAAGAACTAAATATGATCATCAACTCAATGAGAATATTTTCCATAAAATACATAAAAAAAACATATATATATAAAATCCAAAAATCAAGGCTTCACCATTGAGCTTGATGTACTTGCCTCGAGTGACTCCTAGCCTCTATCTCTCACGGTCTAAGTCATAACAACTTCTCCCTAGGGTTATGATTTGGCTAGAGGAAGCTTGGGGGAAAGAAGAAAGAAGGAATTAAGAAGAGTGAAATGAGAAAATGAGTGAGGAGAGAGAAAATACTCATATATATAATAAAAGAAGAAGAAGATGGTTTAATCATAGGTTCAATCAAACGAACCGAACTAAATGTCCATTCTACATGCAGGTCTTAAATCGGGTCTATGGCAAATATCAATAGGTATTCTACTTGTCTCGGGTAGTCTCTCTCAACAACAAGAATACATTATCAGAAAAAAATTAAATTCTAGAAATTCAAGAAATACAAAATCTGGAATCGGGTGTGACATATATATAGGAAACGACAACAATCGCGACTAAAGGGGGACACGTGTCACACATCCCACGCATCCCCACCCATAATCAGACGACCGAGAGTGCGCGTGGCTTGGCCCGGCTGAGTCCGAATCAAATTCGGACTCGGCTCGGCTTTGCTCCGCTCCAGATGTAACATTCAGTTTTCCAAAAATTAAAATTTTACTGATTTCTAAAAATTATTTGTAAAATTGTTCTTAAATATTTATTATGTTTTGAAATTATATTATTGGAATTTGAGCTTTGAAAATTAGTTGCTTCGAAAACATGAAATTAATTTTTGTTTTAAGAAAGAGAATTTAGTTGGACTTCAAACTAGTTTTAATAATTCATATTGGACCTCAATATGAAATTGAGGTTAGTTATTAATTTAACTAATTATTGGTTTGATATGATGTGATATTTATCCATATATTTTTTTAAGAAATTTATAAATTGGTTTTAAAGACTTTTGAAATTTTATTAAATGGTTTTAGCTAAAGACTTTAAGGGTTTGATAATTAGTTTTGATTGAGAAAGAATTTTGTTATTAATACATGATTACATTATTTTTTTACCAATTAGTTAGCTAATTATTTAATTATTTATCCATTGAAAGTTTCTTGGAATATTTTCTTCAATTCTAATCTTTTTCTTTTAGAAATTTACAAGTTTACCATCTCTTGTGGGGAGGTGAAGTCAGGATTAGCCTATATAAACAATTATTTCTAGGGTTTCATTTCCAAACCCTTTTCCAGTTCCCAAAAAATTATTTCTAACCATCACCATAACCAAATGAACTCAGCCAACACCAAAGATTGTGCCTGTGCACTCGTATCTGTGTCCACCATTTCCCGTGTCATCCATGTCGGCCTCGGGTCTGACCCCGGGTGTCATTCCAATATATTCGTATCCATTTACATCACATAGTACATCTAGACCACCTTTCCCATGTCGGTATATTCGTATCCATTTACATCACATAGTACATCTAGACCACCTTTCCCATGTCGGACACACCTAGACACATCCACAACAGACCCAAACATCCCCTCCGTATCCAAACATCGGACACAACACAAGTCCAAACAAGACGTCAGATTCAAGACCCAAACCCTAAACATAACCCTAACTCACCGACCGGCGACGTCGTCCATCTCGATCTGCTGCTAGATCCGAGCCGCCGTGCTCCTCTGTGTCCCCAGTGCCCGACCGACGTCGTCCAGATACGGATCTTCTCGGCCCACCACCAGATCTGAGCAGTCGGTACTATCAGTCGCACGCCGCCTGGCTCTTCCCCACGCCGATGCTACGATTTGTCGTCGTCCCCGCGGGTCACCGATCGGAAGTCGACGGATGCACCTCTCACTGGACCAGAGCCGGGCAGCCAGCGTTCACGAGTCCGATCCCCGCGGGCAGCTCCGAGCGGTTCAGATCAGCCAGCGTTCACGAGTCCGATCCCCGCGGGCAGCTCCGAGCCTCAGCCCTCGACTGGCCTCTTTCCCGACGATGCCCCCGAGCCACGTAATCTCCATCCCACCGTCGCACCAAGCCGACCATCCACCGATGGGTACCGATCGTCCCCCGGTGAGAAATTCCCCTCTCCTTCCTTCCCTTCCGCGTCTCTTTTAACTTTAGCTACTTCTTCTGTTCCCTTTACTCTTTTGAAGTCATTGGATATATATTAGGATATAGTGAAGAAGAACAGTGCTCAAAGGAAATAATTTTGGTTCGGGTTCAGTGCCCTTGAATATTTTTAACTGATACATAATTTTAATGGGCTTCTAATGTTGATTTCAACTAAAGAAGGGAAATAGTTTGTGCTATTGGTTTATAGGATTTGAATTTACGGTTTTTTTCGTATAAAGTAATAAAATTATATAAAATTATAAAAAAAGAAAAAAGTTGGAAGTAATTGCAGAGAGGAGGACTACTCGCTAACTGAGTTGGCGGGACGCACTCCTCGAGAGGCCGCTCGCCAACTCAGTTGGCGGGGCGCAGTCCACGAGAGACTGCTCGCCAACTGAGTTGGCGGGACGCAGTCTACGAGAGACCGCTCGCCAACTCAGTTGGCGGGCCGCTCTCTTCCCTCCCTTCGGATACCTGACGCCTCCTCTTCCTCGGAGACCACCCACCCACGACCGCTCCCCTTCTCTCGGAGACCCCCCCCCTCCCATCCCCTCAACTTCCCCCCATCTCCTCCCCTTCCCTCCCTATAAACACCCCCCACTACCGAGAGAAGGCTCCTCACAACACATTCTTCTCCTCCTCCTCCTCCTCCTTACTCACAGCAATCCTCTTCCTCCTTCTCCTCCTCCTACTCACATCTTATAATCAACATTTTTGGAGATGGCTACCCACAATGACGGTCGTATTCCTGGCGGACCGACTACCCAGCTTATTATTAAGCAACGTGAAGACCACATTTCTAGTCAGATATTTACTAGCGAGGTAATTTTTAAAATTACAAGTTTTCAACTTTAGTAATTTACACACAAAATATAATGTATATATATTTTTATAGTTATACGACCATGATCTTGGTTTACGAACCCGGATCCATGTACATTGGCGGACCGAAAAAAATTATCGTACGTGGGAGCTAAATTCGGTCCAAAAGGCTTTGGTGGAATCCTTTGGATTCCACTATATAGATCGTGTTAGATATTTAATCCACGATCTTCATTTAGTTGTAAGTCTTGCGGAGCGTTGGTGGCCCGAACGCAACACTTTTCAACTCCCATTCGGCGAGATGACGATCATCCTTTTTGATGTGGCAAATATACTAGGGTTACATATTAAAGATAACGCTATATATTTTGATCCGCACTTAAAGGGATCTGATCTGATCAGGAGATATCTCGGTGTTAGCCCTCCATCAGGTATAAAAGACGATAATTTTGTGAAGTTTACATGGCTCCGTGGCAACTTCATGGACCTACATCACACTATTGACGGGGTGGTTGATGTAGATGAAATGCGGGTATGTATTTTTATTAGTAAATTTGTTTATGACTTAATTTAGTGTCTATATAACACTTAATATATCCAGGTCATTTGTTGCACTAGAGCGTATCTGCTCTGTTTATGTGGTGTAATTCTATTTTCCGATGCATCGAAAAATATGGTAAATGTGCAGCTTCTACCATTCTTGGATGATTTGACAAAACCTACTGAGCATGCGTGGGGAACTGCTACTCTTGCCTTTTTATACGCCAATCTGACAGAATTTGTGAGATCCAATCGCAAGAGTATTTGTGGATGTATTTCACTGATTCAAGTATGAATGAAAGACCTTAAAAAGTTAGAGTAATTTTATACGCAAATTTTGTTTGTACTAATGTCATATTTTTGTTTTATAGTTCTGGTCCTACGAGCACTTCTATATTGGTAGGCCTATTACTAGCATTCTCAGTGATGTTGGAGTATTTTCAGTTGCTATGCGCTGGCCTACAGATGTAGTGGATTATCAACACTACCAATACAAGAGTATATCACTTTATCGTAGCCAATTTGATACACTGCAGTATCATGAGGTAATTTTTAAATATACAATAAATATCTTTAAATCATTTAAGTTTTGATCGTAGATAAACATCATATCTAATTGATACAATATCTTTAAATAGGTTACCTAGTTACCTGATTATCTTACTCATGTGAACCTGATGCTCCAGAAATCAAGAGGACATCATATGCATTTACTTTACACAGATCTCATATTATATATGATCGGTTCACCATGTACCATCCGGCAGACCGTGTTCTTCGGCAATTTGGAATGAGCCCAATAATTTTCGATGATCCACCGACAGTCGGTTATGAGGCATCAAATGCATTACAATGAATCCTTGGTCTCGTTGCTGACTGGAATAATCGGTTCGAGAATTATAGTGTGAGGGACATGTCTCCCAGACTAAATTCTGCTGAGGATTGTAAGTTATAAGTTACTCATTATTCGTATTGATTTAGTGTAAATAGCTTGCTAAAATTTTGTTTACATTTTGCAGACATGGGTAGCCTGGACTATAGGCAATGGTGGGGATGCGAGTATACCACTATGAGGAGCAAAGGTTCAAGAGTAGATTCGTAGATGATTCTACTCTGCGTGCTTTTGCCGATGAAATGCATGATTTGGTATGACTTCATTATACTTTTAAAAATACATATACATAGATATGATAAATATATTAATTTACAAGTTTGAAATTTCAGAGTGGTGTATACCGGCAACATTTACAACGACCTCATAGAAACCTTTCCCCAGACAGCCGACGTCTTATGGAGGAACTTGTGACTCGTGTTGAGCATCTGGGTATTGGACGGAAACCGGAAATGCCTCCAGTACAATTATGTCTTCCACCGAACTATCCGACCGGCTTAGTACGACAGAGACACTCTCGTCGTCGTCGTCGTCATCGGAGGGATACTGCAGAGGACCATTATGCTGGAGCGGGCCCGAGTGACCAGTATGCTGGAGGGAGCCCGAATTACCAGTATGCTGGAGCGGGCCCGAGTTACCAGTATGCTGGAGCGGGCCCGAGTTACCAGACTGCTGGAGATGAAAGCTACCAGATATTCACACAATTTTTTTCGACCCCATCAGCACCGCTGCCTACCCAAACTCAACAAGACGAGGACGAGTAGATAATTTGTAACGTTGTATGATTGCAATATTTGTATGATTTGTAATGGTTTTTTATTACAATATTTGGGTATTGAACAATTCTATTTTACTCTCTCGGTTGACTAGTACATCTTCTTCGGTTGTGTCCCATAGCACCACAATTACTGCAACGTAGATCTCTCGTCGATGAATCCCAGGGTTTGATGCGGTTCTTCTTTGGTCTTCCGGCTTTGCGTCTTACATCTAGCACCCCAATTTGTCCTCTTACCAAAGGAATTTGGATCTTGTAGGAAACTGGAATTGGCTCCATTTTTGGTGCGTATACACTTTTCAAGGTTTTCGTCGAAATACTGCAGGATAAAAATTATCAATACTAATATTGCAATATCTACAAACAAAACATGCATGTATACATGGTATATAAGTATGGTACCATCTAAAACATGTACAAGATCTGTTAGTTATATTAACAATATATGTTCTACTTGTTGCCCGGTCTATTATTTCAAACTTATAACTATCAATAGCTAATATTTCTAGGTGATTCTTCTCTTTGATAATAGAAGCCATGTTCTTTAACATCTCCGGACAATAATCTGTGTCTATATTTTCAGCATTCTTTCTACGATTGTCATGAAGTGTAATAATCTTGGCTCTAATACCATCGAGAAGTATTGTTATTGGCTTATCTCGTAATTTCTTAATCCAGCTATTGAAACATTTAGCAAGATTAGAAGTGTTAATATCTAATCTAGGACAAGTAGCATACGCTGTTATCCAATGTTCAAATCGACGACTTTTATCGTTTACACCAATAAGTCAATCGTACAAAATTATGTTCTCGGCTTTAATTATATCAAACACACTCTCTGCATCCGTTTTATTATATGATCTAGCAAGCGAGTCTAACAAGTGTTGAAATACTTGTTCTTTGGTAACTTTTTTCATGTTTTGTTTAAAATGTTGAATACAAAAAAAAAGAGGAGATGCAGGAAAAATAGCACGAACAGCATTTATTAATCCCTTTTGCTTGTCAGATATAAATGAAATTGTACTCCAATCATTAAAACAACTTTCAAAAGATATTTTAAGAGAATTTAAAAACGAAGACCAAGAATCACCTGGATTTAAACGAAAGAATGTAGCATCAGTACTAATAATTGGTAAACATCTCCTTAAAAATCCATCAATACATGACTTAAAACAAATAAATATTCGTTGGAAGCTATTGTTTTCTGCAGTTTTAATAAAACATGTACTACCTGGATTTGTCTCCATAATTCTATAACAATACTCCTCAAGACTAGCGTATGCCTCATCATAACTACCATTAATTTCAGCTAATGCTGTCTCTCGGGCTCTCCAGGCTTTGGAATAACTAACTTGTATACGGTGCTCCCTATATATATCTTTAATAATTTGTGATGGACTGTATGACTGGTTATCTCTAATAATGTCAATTATCATGGTCTTCATCCATGAAGCGGTAGCTAGTCGATGACGTCCTGTACTAAGTCTTCCTAAACAAGAATGACGATTTTCTAATGTACTAACTTTAACTATATCGCCATTTCCAATAGATTTGACATATACTCTCCAATTACAATTCGGTTGATCACAACTATATATAATTCCACGAGCATTATTCATAATACTAGCTGAACAACTAAAATTATATTTAATTGCTAAATTACTTATAAAGCTTCTAAAGTGAGAACGACTAGGAAATGATTGTCCCTTAAATACTTCATCAGTGATAGCTTTTACAACATCATCATCTACCGTATAATCTACTTTTTCAACTAAATCATCACTATTTCCATCGTCGTTGTCACTATCATCATCATGGTTAGATTCATCTGATGAATGACATTCTTGGATAAATGAAACTATTTGTTGAGAAGAACTAACACCCGAACTAACATGCTGATATTCAGAAAAATATTTATTATTTCTCCTATCTAAGGTTGCTGCTACTTTAATAACATATATTTTTATATACCGTGATTGTGAATTAATCTCAAGAATATAATTTCATGCATCTTCACTATCTATCAAAAAATAATTAGAACAAAAAATAGACTTCAGAATAAAATCATAATGAATAGAACAACGTTCAATAATATGATTACGTATATTTTCAAAACTAATATTCGGATAAGTTGAAAAAATTATACTTTCTCCTCATTCGTAATTTAACCCATTTACTTTACCGCCGTGCGAGCATACAATTCTTACGCTGCGATCCATGATGGTTGAGAACTTTTGCTACAGAAAACTCAAATAAACTTTAGCTGCAGGCAAAACTTTGACTGAAGCTTTGCTAGCGGCAGAGAGACAGAGAGAGTGTTGGAGACTTTGCTAGAGGGAATAGAGGAAATAGTGTGAGTGTGAGATGATTTAGAGGGAAGAGAGGAAATAGAGTGAGTGTGAGATGATTTGGTTGAGATAGGAAATATATAGAGGGAGAGTGTTGAATGTAATAACCGTTGTGCAACGGCTAATTGTGTGAACGGATCCTTACTCGTCAACTGAGTTGGCGAGCATAGTGCAACGGTCACTGCCCGCACCCTAAATCATCACTCGCCAACTGAGTTGGCGGGCTGAGAATCCAACTCAGCATCACTCGCCAACTGAGTTGGCGAGCGGTCTCTCGAGGAGTGCGCCCGCCAACTCAGTTGGCGAGTTACTCTCGACCACTGCACCCCGCCAACTGAGTTGGCGGGTCCTCCTCCTCCATACAATTTCATCTAACTTTTCCCTTTTCTTATAATTTTATATAAATTTATTACTTTATACGAAAAAAATCGTTGAATTTATTACTAATGGATTGTAATATTTTAAGTAGTAATAGGACAGTGGGATTTTAAGTCTTGGTAGCCTTATATATATTGAGGGCTTTATGTTTATGAAATATTTTGAGTTTTCAAAAGTTTCTAAAATTTCTATACATTAGGCATGTATATATATATATATATATATATATATATAACAAATATATTCTATTACCCACTATATTTTCTAAAAGAGGGTTTTATTAAATAATTCATAAATAGGGGTTGGACTGTAGGGTAGCTTATTAACTAGAACAACCCTTTTTCTCTTAAACAAAATTTAGTTATTATTGAGCTTAACTAATTTCTACTTTTTCTCTCTCATTGTGGGCCATTGCGGAACCGGTATCCTCATCTCAAAATTTGTGCAAAACTCAATTTTGGACTTCTTTATATCGTTCCCGACTATTTGGACCATTTCAGACTCATCGGAACTGACTGTTACATCTTTCGGGATTATCTTGAGTAGTGTGGCATTATACTTATTTCGTGTCGATATGTTCATGTCACGCACGTCGACTCCAACTAATTGAGGCAAGTACATTCTCTGACAGTTTTTATTATTTTTGATGATTACTATAATTCTAGTTCCGTAGTGTTATACTTGATTCCTGATACAGTAGATACACGGGCTAGTATCATAGATACCTGTCATGAGGAGTCGTGATTGGATCCATTATACTAGCCGGGGACGAGGAGATATTAGCAAGTTATGTGATCATATCCCACTATACATGCATCATAGCTCACCCTACATCTCACGTAGGGTGTAGCCTGACCATATTACATGTCTCATAGCCTGTTATATATGATTAGTCCGACTCTTGCTTGTATCATAGCTAACCAGATGGTTAGCCTGAACTCACATGTATCATATCTAATCATATATAACAAGCCTGATCTAGTCCCAAGCCGATCACATAGCAAACTAATATTTCAAGGCACTTATCCAGTATTTCTATTCCCCCATGCCAGTTCATACATTGATAGTATTGATATTTTTTTATTTTTCTCTATTTACCATGTATCTATAATATGATGATTGTCTCTCTAGCTTTTCTTACATTCTAGTATTTCATCCCATCATGTATATTCCTTACTCACTGCTTTATAGTCTTTATCAAATTAATTTGAACTGCTGTTAGTTTATGTGCTTCGCTCCAATCCTGACTGGATAACATTTTTAGGAATGCAATGACACTCATTCTTGGACTTCAATATGATGATAGTTGAGACTAGACTTGATGTACTGTTGACCTGGAGGTGACCTCTGTTGAGTTATAGACTAGTATTTCTTTATTCAGTTTCATGTTCTAGCTTCATTCTATTTAGTTAGTTGTTGGATTATTTTCCTTTCTGCATCTCTTTCTTGGTACTGTGCTTAAGTTATGATGATTAGCTGTACTTGAATAATTGAGATAAATTTCTTGAGGTCTAGACAGCGTTCTACTGCCAATGTTGCGACGTAGGCTGGATGTATCCACGTACTCATGCCCGATCATCCGGATGAGGGCCGAACAAAGTTGGACTCACTGCAATAGTTTCACTAAAGCATCCACATTAGAAGCATGTTTATCAAGAAAGAAAACTAGACTGACCAAATGTTAAACGAGGATTACAAAATAGACTTGGTAGATATTTTATGAGGTTGATGTGTTGTATTGATCATCTAGTCTTACACAATAAGATTGGCTTCTTAATCGAAGAATAAATGGATGCCATGTTTCATGCTCAAAGATTATCTTAGCTCAGGCAAGTTGGTTGCTGCAAGGGAGGGGAGTAAGAAGTGAGTTAGGAATTTCCCAAGTGTGCATCATGGACTGTGCAATGTGCACATGTTAGCAATGGAAGTTTAGTTCTGCTGGGTGATACAAGTTTGATCTGCATATTCCAGTGTGTGAGGAGGGTGGTGAATTTCACACTGGTGTGTGTGCTTATGAGTGTTCTGTAGGATCGGGTCGATAACACAGTAGACTTGGCACTGCAGTGCCAAGTTACAGGCTTTATATTGAGACTGCAAGGGGGAGAATAATGACAAGCCTGCAGGGAAGTTCAATGGAGGGAAAATGCAAGTGCAGTGGGCTAGTAGAGAGTATCACATTGCATGTAAGTAGGTATTAGGGAGGTTAATGTCAAGAAGAGTGTATAGTTGTGTGTGAGGGCATGGTATTGTCACTTCCTGTAGGTAGTATTGGTGTGGGTATTAACTATATCAGTTGGTACCATGTATAGGAACGGGGTTAGTGTTGAGTTGTTTGTTGATGCCAACTTTGGGTATTATGGGTATAGGTACCTAGGCTTGTAATCGAGTAGTATTTAAATTATTAGTAGAGATACTAATGTATAGGTTAAAATACTAGGTATTGAATTAAAGTATCAGAGTATTGGTAAGTGAGTAATTTGAGGGTATTACCAAGTTATTAAGTTTGATACTAAGGTAACAAGTTATTAGTTAAGTTATTGGTAACCGAGATATCACAATACCAATAGGTAATAAGTTAGGTAATGAGTTTATAGACTAAAATAATATGATTTTTAATATTATCCCCTACTAGATGTAGGATATTGATATTACCCCCCTGCTGTTTCATAAGTTGATATTACCCCCCTGAAAATGTCACTTTTGACTTTATAGTGACACATTTAAAACTTTTTAACGACACTTTCATGGGGGTAATATTAACTTATGAAACAACAGTGAGGTAATATCAATATTCTGCATCTAGCATGGGGTAATATCAAAAAGTCTTAAAATAATATAAGTTAGTGATATATATATATATATATATATATATATATATATATATATATATATATATATATATATATATATATATATATATATATTAGGGTAGGGTATTAGCAAGTATTAGTTAATATTAGCTAGTGACCTAGTATTAACTAGTACATTGGATTTAGCAAGGTACTGACTAGTTTGATCTTGAAAAACAAATTAGTAAGGTATTAACCTAGTTTGACTAATATGACTTAAAAACCTAGTGTAGCAAGATATTGACCTAGTTAACCTAGTATGGACCTAGAACTGGCCTAGAAACATCACCCTTAGCTAGTTACACATGTTTATCTTTTTTAAAACAACCATTAACATTGATATTCCATATTTTAGGACTCTTGGACTCAAGTTTGAGATTTGTTCACTGTTCATTGCTTTGGACCACAAGCGAGTACATTATCTGACAGTTTCTATTATTTTGATGATTACTCTGATTTCAGCTTTGTAGTGTTATACTTGGTTTCTGATACGAGAATACACGGATTAGTATATCTTGGATTCCGGCATGAGATATTATTTCCTAGAGGACCTTGTACATGTACTGTGATTCTTGTACATGTATAGACACCGATTCAGGAGTAGGTTATCCCTACTATATGAATCATGTGTCGTAATATGTCATGGTTGGATCCACTATACTAGTCGGAGGACGGAGGAAGTATTAAAAAATTATGTAATCATACCCCATATTTATATGTATCATAGTTAACCATGCACCACACGTATGGTTAGCCTGACCATATTACATGTCTCATAACTTGCTAGATATGATTAGCCTGACCCTTCCTGCATCATAGCTAACCTTACGTCCTACCTATGGTTAGCCTGACCTTACATGTATCATAGTTAATCATATATAGCAAGCCTGATCTAGTCCCAAGCCGATCATATAATAAACTAATTTTTCAAACACTTAGCTAATTTATTTCATTTCTCTATTCCAGTTTTATATTTGCTTCTATTTATATTTGTCTGCTTACTCACCGCTTATTATTTTTCTGCGATATGATATTTGTTCTCACTTGCTTCCTTATATTTCTAGTATGCTATTTCCATCATGTATTATCATACTCACTATTTTATATATAGTCTCTATTAATATAATTGGAACTGCTGTTAGAGGTGTGCTTCGCTCCAATCCTGACTAGATAACATTTTTCAGGATTCACTATGGAGTAGCCCTATTCATTATGGAGGAGTATGGTATGGTTGCGGGAGTACCTATCTCAGAGGCTGTTTAGCTAGTTACCATTTCATATTTTGGTACCAGATTTGTTTTCGGCAGTTAGTTGATATACTTAGGTTGTTTATTTGGATTTAGACTTGATGTGTTGTTCAAGACTTATTAGACTTGTGGATGTTATTGTGACCTATCCTAGACTTATGTATCAGATTCTGGTATTCTACTATTCGTGTCCTTTATCTTCATTATAGATCTCTTGTGATTGAGTACTGATACTATCGTTATAATGTTCTCCTTTGGAGATGAGGTTATCATTGACAGGATATATATATATATATTGATATTATAGGATGTTATAGATAGTATTGTTGACCTAGATATCGCTCTACCGTCGATGTTGAAGCATATGCTTGAGGTAACCACATACTCGTCCCTTATTCCGGGTGCGGGTCGTGACACTAGAGAAAAATTTCAGAGTTATATCTGTCGGAAGATGGATTCCCAATGCAAAGTCCAATGGACACGATTTGGGCACAAGCTTCTAACCCAAATTCTTCCTCTCCAAGTGCTCTTGCAAAACCAATCTTCTAGGCTCCTTAGATGATGATTAGGAAAAGGAATGTGAGTAATTTGTGAAGGGAATGAGAGTAATTTCTGAAGGTATTAGTGGAGGGATGAAGCAATTTGGGAAATGACTAAATTTGGGGAAGAACTTGGAGTGTAATAAATGAGATGAGAGAGAAAGACCCCCCTCCTTATATGGCCGGCCATGTCTCCTCTCCCAAGTAATGTGCATTGACATGAATATCCCTATTGGGTTGTCATAAAAAAAAATTTAATTAAAGGAAGCTTCTATTTCTAATGAATGTTTAATCTAATCTCTATTTAATAAAAAGAATTAACTAATTTGGGTCCAATGTGACTAGTCTAACTATTGGTCCAATTTGTCATGTCAAGTCTAGTTAGGTCCACTAGTGTCATGTCTAATTAAATAGTCTAATCCACTAACCAATACTAATATTAGTTACAATATTTATAACATACACATTATATTTATAAATAAAATATAACACAAAATTTATAATAATGCAAAATGACAAAAATATTCCTATTCTAGAAATGTGGTAGTGACAGAAGCTGCTTCAGATGCTACTGGAGCAATCGGTGTGGAGGCTGGAGGCGTACTGTCCTCTGGAATCGGATCGTAGTCACGCAAGTATGTTTGTCTCGACATAGTCATCCTTGCGAGGGCTTCATCGGTCGAGGGAGAGAAAGTGATAGGATTTAGGCCTCTTTCCTTTAGACTTGGCAGTGGAATGCACTGCTTGCTGCGTCAAGTCCTGAACAATGTCTGGGTGAACCCACATAACTTCGCCTCACGACGTTGTAAGACCAGCTTCTTGATTACGAGATGGAGGGAGGTTAACAACCTCTATTGTTTTCCTCGGTATCGGAACAACACCATCTTGGGCCTACGTCGTTGGAAAGTCACCAAATTGGAGGGATACAATGTTCGCTGTGACTTGCCTAGAAATTCAAATTTTAGATTTCTGACAAATTGTTATGAACCTCATTGTATTTACTATTAAGTTGTATTATCAGTATTGATTTATTTTATTTTTCTTTTATGTAGATTTTCAAATTACAAAAAAATTGTATTCTTTGTTAATATTAATATATTTTCACAGTTTTTGCCGTATTATTTTCTATTTAATAGTATTATGATAATTGATTAAAGCACTTGTCATAATTAATTACATTCTAATTTAAATTTTATTAATTAGTATACAAGTTTTATAAATTAATTAGATTACACATATTCCATAGACACTAAATATTTCTAGAGCCCGTCTGTATATAGTTTCATCTTTAAGATCATTACTACTAAAGTATATATATATATATATATATATATATATATATATATATATATATATATATATATATCCAGGGCTCTAGACTACTGGTAGGGTGGGGGGTCCCTATGGGTGGTTGCCAGTCCTCCCCCAGCCCGGGATGGCTGGGTAGTGTTGCCCCGATCCCAAGCGGACCCATAAGAATAATATATATATATATATATATATATATATATATATATATATATATATATATATATATATATATATATATATATAATAATCGATGACACTTTTATGCTTTATATATAACTGCTTATGAATTGTTAATTGATCCCAAGGCAAGAAGAAAAAGACCACTTAATAATTTTATCTACTTGCATATTATTACCGTATTAGTTTAGATGAGTCGACTAGAGAACGCTCACTAGTGCATTTTTCAATGTGTCAACCTCTTCTCCACGGATTTAGGTATTCGCTTGGACGTTCTGAGGCGTTAGAGCTCATTTGGTAACTTGAACTTATTCGACTGGTGTAGAAGCATAGAAAATCTCATGCCCATACGTGAGGAAGAAGAGTCTTCGAGTTATGCATTGGACACCGATAGCTATAAGCAAGATGCCATATACAAAGGAGAACTATATGTGAAAGTAGTTGCTCAATCCAATATGTATGAAGCAATGCGCCACTAGTTTCAAGGGATGCAGTGCTATACACCGTTTATTATGTTTTGCAAGCATAACACATTAAAAGACGTATAAACTGTCAAATCTTCCTGACAGTTTCGTATTCCACAACCACTACACCAAAAATGGACGATTTGTGACAGTTAGAGTTGTTCAACAATAACATATTAAAACTGTCGTTACAATTTCGACGAATTGAAACTGTCGTTTAATATCAAAATCTATTTCGTAGATTTGAATTTAATGGATTAAAACAGTCGTTTAACATATATATATATATATATATATATATATATATATATATATATATTTTTTTTTTTTTTATTTTTTTTTTATTTTTTTGTACATTAGAAAATTTGGCCCCGCACCCCCTACCGCTGGTACCCTTTTCACAAAACTTTCTTCTCCACTTCTTATCTCTGTTCTTCTCTTCTCAAAACCCTTGGCTCCTTCCTCCTCCTCCTCTCTTCCACCCACCCTACCCCTCCGCCCCAAACCCTACTTCTCTCCTCGCTTCTCAAGTCCCTCCTCTCCAGCGGTGGCTCCTCCCCTTCCTCCGCCGACGCCCGGCGTAGGTCCCAAAGAACCCACGCCTCAGTGGCGTTCTTGCTGGCTTCGGCGATGTCGGGGTTGCTTGCGCTCGCTATGGTGGCCGGGCGACGGGGCAGGGTGCTCGAAGTGGGGATGGATGGCAGAATGC
This sequence comes from Iris macrosiphon, assembly GCA_036927795.1. NCBI lineage: Eukaryota > Viridiplantae > Streptophyta > Magnoliopsida > Asparagales > Iridaceae > Iris > Iris macrosiphon. Next base: position 86,032,689 of record JAYESA010000013.1, read on the forward strand.
TCGGAGTGGGGTTGGAGCGGACTATATGTACACCAGAGGTGGTGAGTCTTCATGTTCCCTATCACTCAGGTGAAGGCTGCAGTTACGAAAGTTTTGAGCTTTTTAAACTCTACAACTTTAGTTTTACTTGGAATGGGGTTACAATTTGATGCACGCTAAGGGTCTGCTTGGATTGAGGGGAAAAAAAATAAGGAGGGTTAAGTGGGGTTAAGTGAGATAGAGTTAAGTGAGGGGAGGGGAGTCCATACATATAACCTTGCTTGGATTTGAGGGAGAGTTAAGTGGGGTGCGTTTAATAACCCTTGCTTGGATTGGAGGTTTTGAGTGGAGGAAATAGTTAAATGGGATGTATTTATTACTTTTTAAACAAAACCTCTCACTTCCCCCTCGTTAATCCTCCGATTTGGGGGGTTAAAAAATGGACAAAAGAGGGTTAAACAAACCATCACTTAACCCTCTATTACTCTTCCTCCTAAACCTCCACCTCAAACCAAACATGGTTTTTTTTTTCTCTCACTTAACTTCCCCTCACTTAACTCTCTTAACCCTCAATCCAAGCAGACCCCAAGTGTTTGATGAAAGTAGTGGAACTAGAGAAGAAGTATGTGAGCTAGTTTTACTTAGAATGGGGTCATGGTTCGATGCTCGATATGTGTCTGATGAAAGTAGCAATACTATAAAAGAAGTACATGAGCTTTATTTTACTTAAATAGAGTTATGGTATTAAAACTGAATCTCATGCAGAAACAAATGGTTTTTGAATCATTGGGGAGCGAGGGGTGTGGTGCTCGGTTGGGGTTCACAGTGGACTATCCGTACCGGAGGCATGGGTCTTCAGGTTCCCATCATTGAGGTTACTCTGTATTTTTATGATTCCAATGCTTATAGACCCTTGGATGTAGATCAATACTGTTTTAATTTTGCTAATACTAGATTCTATAACAATATTAAAATTTGTATCCTATGTAGATGTTTGTGGAGGAAATTATGGAATTAGTTGAACTAAAATTCTTAAGAGATGCTTTAGCGGGAGCTCCCGGGTTAGATGGCCTATCAACTAAACAAAGAAAAAGGCTTACAATTGTGGTTGAATTGGTTGTAAATCCATATCTTATCTTCATGGATGAGCCAACATCTGTCTTTGATGCTAGGGCTGTTGCAATTGTTATGCGAACAATGAGGAATACTATAAATACATTACTGAACTGTTGTGTGTAACCAAGCATTGAATTTTGAAGCTTTTATTGAGGTATGCTTTCAGTTTTTTACTCTTTTAAAGTATCTCATTATTAAGATTGTTCTGTAACAAAACAATATTTGAGATAGCCTCAAATTATTAAATTTCTAGCTATTGCTGATGTAGACGGGAGGGCAAGTCAAATATACAGGGGAACTTGATCACAACTTTAATAAACGTGTAGACTATTTTGATGTAAGTTTCTCCCATAATTGTTTGACCTTTATATTTTATATTGAAGTTGAATCTTGTTAAGCTTGTTGGTCCTAAACAACCACAGTTTGTCCCCTTTGTAATCTCTTGATGTATGATATTATTGCATGTTCTTTCACTAATGACATTTTTTTGTTTTACTAATACGTACTAGTGGGAAAAGGGATGAACAAGAAACATAATAGTATAATATTATCAATTAAAACATGGCCTTAAAATACTCCGGAAGATAGATTCGAACTTGGGTTTGAATATTGATCGAACGATTTCATTAGATCGATTGAATTTCAAGAAGAAAAATAAATTCTCCTACATTTCAAGAAATGAGACTTTAGATTACAATTAATATTATTCTGTAGGCAATTCCAGGTGTTTCTAAACTTAATGAAGGTAGTAACCCTACAACATTGATGGTGGAGATAACTTTCCGACCAGTGGAGGCTTAATTGAATATCCATTTTGCGGAAATCTTTTACTCCTCTCTATATTAGTAAGCAAATTTACTACCATATCTTTGTTGAGCTTATTTAAATGCTTTCATAACGGGAAAGTAAATTTTGGGGTGTCATCCAGGACCAACCAAGAAGAAATTGAGGCATCGAGCATTCCTTTGCCTGGTTCCAAGTAACTTTCCTCTTCTACTATATAGACTCAGAGATTTTTTTATTCAATGCATGGCTTGTTTCTGGAAACAACGTTAGTCTTATTAGAGGGACACACAATATAAGACTTGTCGTTTATTAGTGATAAGTGCTTGGGGACTTCTGTTGGGCACCATCTTTTTGAATATTGCTGATAAATATAAGTTCTGGATATTTGCAACACTTCACTTCCTTGGAGGCAACAATGCTTTAATAGTGCAGTATGTTATGCCAGAGATACATTTTATAGGTTGGGCCCTGTAAAATGCTGCTAATTTCTTTATGTTGTTAGCACCTGCATGTTATATGATTGAACGCCATTTTAACCCCTACTGATACCTAGATAATTCTTTTCTACTTCTTGCAGGTGAGCATAGAGATAATTTATATTGCGCTTCAGAGTTTTATTTTGGCTTTGATCCTTTAAATAATGATTAGCTTTGGTACATAGGCACACAAGTTCATCTAGTTTTTCTAATTCACATTCATGTGCTTGGTCTACTTATCACTGCTTGGTATGATGGTAGTATCAATCACACAAAATTACTAAATTGCTCAACCGGCTTTATCTTCAACCTCTGGAAAACCTACTTCCCATAAACAATATATTTAGATTCGACGAATTAAAACAGTTGTCTAGTATTAAAATTCCGTTGAAAACTTTGGCTCCCCCATCCATCAAAAATTTTAGGGAGCCAAATTTTTTATCAAACCTGCGCTCCCCCTTCCCCCCAAACCCCACTGCCCCCTAATTTTTTTACCAAACCCGCGCTCTCCCCCCAAAATTTTTTACCAAACTTTTTTTATGAAACCCCTCTAGTCTAGGATATTTTATTCTGCTCGTCTATTATTTGTTTCTCTCAATGGATTTTGTTTATTTTTTCTTTTATCTCAATCGATTTCCATCAGAACAGTTTCTAGAGTTCTGGTTGGTTCTTCGCTTTCTTTAAATGGATTCATATTACAACTTTATTGATACAGGGACAATCATGGACACCTTGAACATTACTTACTATGGCGAGCGTGATACAGAAAGTTTAGTTTCGGTATGCTATACTTGAAAGCTGAATTAGCAGTATTATAGAACCATTCTTGAAATTTTAGCTTTTGAATTGCTGACCATTTATGTTAATTTAAATCTTAAATTTGGTGGCTCATCTGTGCCAAAATGTCTTGGACTTGTTTAAGGCGATGGAAGCTTTGGTTGCATCAATTCCTAGACAGCCTCATATGCTGGCATTGGAGGATAAATCAAATCAGTCCGCTAATCCAGCAAAACAGGCTGCACCTTAAACTAGTGGATGTAGAGTTGAAGGTTTTGTGCGTGTGAAGAAGGTAATGAGCATTCTTTTTAGTTTCCATTCTAAGTTCAACTAGAAATTTAAAGATATTGTCTCAGCGATAGGAAGTCATTGACATCTTACATATGCCATTCCCTACCAGTGAGCTCAAGATGCACGTCATAAATTTCCCGATTCCTAGGAAACATTATTGACATGCCAAAGTTGGAGCTTCAGAATACATTACTAACATGATTTGGAACACCAAACTTTACACTGTCTTGTGTAGCATGGACATGCAAAAGTTGTTTCTGTCGGAACACGTCATGAAAGACACGGTCACATAAAAATTTATTCGGGCTTAGCTTGTGTTGTTGTATCTTTATTATGGCATATGCCGTGTTCGTGCAACATAGGAGAAATCCTTCTTTGATCTATTTGGCTACAGAAGAATAACATGCATTTTTTTATCCTAACCATTTGGCCTGGATATTTTCCATGATCATCTTAATAAGATCACTTTGGGACAGACACTGGATAAATGGTGTTGTGCAGGCATTATAATTCGCCTTGGAAATATTCCTTACTACATGAAGGCTTGTTGGAAACTCAAATATGGCTTTTTATGTGAGCTAGATATTGATAATAAGTGTCAAGTATTGATAATAAGTGTCAAGTATGTTGCACGGACACCGATAGGACACCACATGGTAAGGACACATTCTACTTAACTGTATATGCAGGGTTTTTTTTACATTTTTTCATCGGTTAGTTGGTACTCTCCCATTGATATCTTGCAGTTTGTTATGCAACACTTTGATAAAACAATCAACAGTGTCATTTACCCAACATGTGATACCATGCTATTTGTCAACTCCGTAATGTTGGATAGTCTTGCAGTTTGTTATGCAACACTTTGATAAAACAATCAACAGTGCATTTACCCAACATGTGATACCATGCTATTTATCTTCCTTCCACAATGCTAAAATTTCTTTTGTTTTTTGAGGGTCTCCTCCATTTAGTTACCCTCAAGATCTGATCAAATTTAGTCGTCCATAAAAGTTGCTTCATACATCAGTCCACCTTCACAAGAAAGTAATACCTGAGACCACCTCCTGGCACGTAAACAGTTCTGCACTTACCTCACGTTACTAAAAAAAACTATAAGAAAGCCCTTATCCCAAAATTTTGGTGTCGGCTTTTCGGATACTTTTTCACCATTCAGTTAATGGTCATGTTCCTCTATAACACTAACAAAAAAACATATCCTTCTTTTGAGATTCAATCCATGTTCTTTTAGGTCCTCCACTGGTCCAGCAGCTCCTTTAACTAATGTCTTATTCTTCCTTCTTACCGGTGCATCTATTGGTATGTGCTTCAGATGTCCAAACCTCCTAAAAGACGATTATCTGTCGTCTTGTCCTCAGTTGGCGACTTATCTCAGTTTCCATGTTAAAGATATATGTTTTGATGGAAACATATACAGTATTTTCATAAGCATCCACTTTATAAATTTGGGATTGTGCTTTATTAAAGATCATTTCTAAATGTTCAATCTTGGAGCTTATGGTGCAACAAAGCTAAAAAGTGAAGTTGAAATCAGTATTATACAGACCTGCACACTGGAATGAAATAATAAATAGAGATGAATAAGTGAACATGTTGTATAATATAATTGTTTAATTCAAAATGCAGCCTAGAGGGTAGATTTAGAAATAATGATGAACAATAATCTTGAACCTGGCCTTACAAACAAGGGTTTAGCAGTTTTTGAGTCAATTTATAGTATATTGGTTATTCCTAGTTTATTTCGACATGCTACTTGAAATATCAGATTACATGGTTAAAAACAGTGTTGATAGTGATGTGAGTTCTTCAACTTTACTGACTCAAGGTATCATCTCACTTAACTCCTCATTATGTAGGTACCTGACAAACTTGTTGTATCAGTTCATTCAGGGGCACACTCCTTCGATGCATCTCAAATTAATGTTTCTCATGTTATTTCATGTTTTACATTTGGCAAACATCTCTCGGAAAGGATGCAGACTGAAGTGAAGCGACTAACACCTTATGTTGGTGAAAGCCATGTCCGTTTAGCAGGTCAATCATACATTACCAGCCGTGAGGACAGTGACGCAAATGTTACTGTAAGTTTAAACTTTCTAACAGATTCTAACTACTTTACTGGTCAGAAAATATCATGAGATTTGGTACTTTCTGCCATGGTATTGGTAATTGAAATTTGTATAACCGGTTGAAACTGACACCATGGCCAAGAATTTGGTACTAGCACAGAGGGTTAAGATGTCAAGATGACAACTGGTTATAGACTAGTCAGTTATTTTAGTGGAGCTTTCTCATTCGAGACCATGTTCTGTTTGACATACAGAATGGCATAAACTGGTAGGAAAGGTTGTGGGAGGGTAGCGCATGAACTAGTAAAGATGTTAATAATATATTATCATTTTCTCGTATTTCAATGCAATATGAAAATATGTTAATAACCTATTTTCTGTCTTGATGTAGAAAATGGTTTGTCCTACAGGTGAAGTCAATAGATCTGTGTTATATTTGGCCACACACCTAAACACTAGTAAAAATGAGCCTACACGTGTTACCCAGTCTACGAGCGGGTTCGAATACTTAGTCAGCTCAACTTTCGACTTCTTTCTTCTCGTTATATTTAGCAAATGTGAATACTTAATAGCATGTCTTCGTTTTATCTTGTAGGAAAAAATTAAAAGGCTTATAGATGAAGATTCTTACTTAGAAGAGAAAGATCTGGACAATGATGATGTTGCAATGGTTAATTAATTTTCTTTTTTGTTTGTAATTTATTACAAGTTCATACTATATAATCACTTAATAGAATTTTTTTGAATATTTATGGAGAATCAAGAACTATTCTATACATATTGTTTTTCTTGTTTGTATATAGGGACATGATCACTCTACCTTGTCCATAAAGATTTGTGAATATTTATGGAGAATCAAGAATTTTAGAAAGAAACTCGTTGCTATTGGACGTGTGAATACAGATGCGCCATTTAATGATGAAGCTTATAATATCGTTTGTCGATGAAATTTTTGAAGGTAATGAGATGTTGTTCAATAGAGATAGAAAGCTTGATGATTTTACTGTTGGGAAAATGATTAATTGGTTAAATATTCAGATCAGTTTGTGAGGTTTTGAAACACTTTTTTTGTATTGCACTTGAGATTGTAAGCTAGTAGTAACATTATCTTCTTTTTGTTCATCATAAGAATAAAACCGTTGTGAGCTAGCAACATTGGAGTTACTTTTTGTTTTTTGATGAAATATTGCTATGTAAACTCGATACATTTATTAGTTAATACAATTTTGATTGAGTTTTTTCATTGTTGATGATTGTTGTTGTTTATATGATATTTCATTTTCACATGTCTTTCAGTTTTATATAGAGGATAAATAGGTTTAAATAGATTTGATATGGATGAATTGATTTTTTTTAATCCTGTTTTCAGAAAAACGACAGACCTTACCTGTTAAAAAGTAAAAATAGTGCCAGATCAATTTATAGATTATTTGACAGTTATAATATATCATTTTTATTTGACAGATAAAAAATGTCGTTTTATTCAGCTATAAAATGATAGTCCAATACTGTCGTTTAAATTTTGGGACGCGCTATTAACGGCGGATGTTATGACGGGTCAAACTTGTCGTTTACTGTGATTTACGACCGTTTTGGTTTATCGAAAAATACATGTTTTGGTGTAGTAAATGTACAATTGTTATGCAGAGATCAATGAGACAGCAGAGCCAACGTCAGCGTGATAATTGTGCTTTATCAATTTATAGTGAAGTAGAGCCATATGGTAATATGTGTAACAATTCTTTTGAACTTTGTGCATGAGAAAGTCCGCATATGCCACTAATTTCTCTCCCCCCCCCCCCCCCCCCCCCCCCCCCCCAAAGCTATTTATGAATGGTTAAGAATTTGAGGTGATCTTGCACATTAATGGCACAGATTACGACAACCTTAATTATTAAAAAATATTTATTATTCTTCGTAACAAATGCCACGTGTCGTGTATATCGTAACAAATGCCACGTGTCGTGTATATCGTGTCCAATGTAGGAGTTTAGATCTACTTTATGCGTCGGAGTTATTATACTAGCCTTTTTGTTGGCGCATATAGCTAAAAATACTGAAATTTGTCTATGACACGCATACAGTCGTTACAGTATGAATAGCTACAAGAACCTCTGGATTTGTGATATTACAATGGATCGAAAGCTTGGATCTTGAGCCTACTTGCTGCCAAACTCTTCTCTCCAGTGTTCATGAGTCAGAAATTTAGCAACTTTTTTCATCACCATCTCGGGTAGTCAACGAAACAAAGCGATCGCGTGCAGATCTCAACTTTACTGCTATGTTTTCCTAGATTTTATTCTCATTGGTTGTGCTTAGAACTTTTTTATATTAGGATTATTTGTATTTTCGAAGCAATAATCAAGTTTCTGTAAGCAAAAGTTAGCATACTTTTTGTTTAATGGAAAACAATAGGAGATGTTATCTTTTGTTTATAAATGACATAATATATGAAAAAATATTGATTGTATTAGTTCTCTAGTTGTAAGTTGTGGCATTATTCATTGTAATAAGATCCAAAAATTGTAATCAAATTGTTTCTTTGGCCTAAGAGCTGTTGTAATTCCGCTGTAAATTATCAACAAAGGGAATTATTTTTGTATATCTTCTATCTATTCAATATCTCTGCTTATTTTCGCTGCTTATGCACATTTTCGTCCACAAATTGCCTGATATACCCACACATCTGTATATTCTCGAAATTTCAGTCCTCATCAGATTTCTCAATATGCATCTTGGAAGCAAATTTTGAAAGGTTCAACTTCTTGACAAACAACAAATATTTCATCTTGCTCCACTAATAGTGATAGGTGGAACATTTCAAATCTATCATATGCACTGGCTTCACATTCATCTATTCTACTTGATTTTGTTGTCAATCTATTAACAACTTGCAACTAAAAGATCTGGTACCACTCTGTTGAAAATGAAAACAAAAAGTACTGTTCTCCAAACTAAAAATCGTATTAAGGACTGAAGAAAATAGGCACAACACAGACTTGATTCTCAAATCCATAATCACACAAACTACAATACAAACAGAGCCAAGTTTTACGTGGAACATACTGACGAAAAAAAACTACAAGACGATCGAAGTCTAACCCAAAAAGCCTCAACTAATGAAATAATGAAAGTATACCGACTCCTTTACAAACTTCTTCACCGATCCACACAGATCACCATAACTTTTCAAATAATAATGGAAATCGATTACAAAACGAATAGTAAATTATCGAAGATGTGAAGACGAGAAATAATCGATATGAGCGGCGGCAACAATGAAGACTCGGGGATCGGTGATGCATGGGATCCTGGAGAAGGCAATGACGGGGGAGAGATGTGAGACTCATCTCACAATATTCGTATTTTATGTGGATACGTATTTTGAGCTAGTTATTGCATTTTATTGGATCTCGAGGAAGCTCAAAAATTCTCAAAATTGAAACTTTACTACCTGATCGGTATACCGACGATATACTGTCCGACAGATATTTGTTTCACTTTTCGAGATATTTTCGAGGAATTTTTGAGATATTTCTCTATAAATAGTACTTGAATTCATTCATTCATTCATTCATTCATTTCTTTCTTTCTCTTTCTCTCTCCTATCTTCTTCATTTCTCTCTCGTGCTCGGAGCTTGGTCTTGAGATCTGGAGTGTGGTTTCTGAACCCCTTTGTGGTGGTGGATTAGAAGGTTTAGGCTGGGAGCTTCCTTTAGGCAAGTACACCTTACCAATTTCGTGAATTTCTTTTACTTTTTGTCTTTTTACTTTTCTGGAGCTTTGGTTATCGCTTTTTAGCTTAGGCTTGCATTACTATTATTGTTCATCTCGTGATTTCTAGCCTAGTGACCGTCTCGGTTTTAATTTCTAGTAGAATCTTGTCGCATCCCTTTTTAGTAACTCGGTAACGGAAAAGGTACCGGAGTTGTGACCGTGAGATTTAGTCCATATTGTTATATGAGACTTATCCTAGACTTGACTTCTTGTTAGACTTGGTTCTGGTAATTTTCGAAATTTGATTTGGGTCCCGAAAATCAGACTTGACTTAACTATGTTTATTCTTGGAAACCGGCATACCGACGGTATACTACAGTATACCGACGGTATACCGATTTCGACCGACTTGATTTCTAGATTTTTTTTGTGAACCCTATCGGCATACTGACAGGATACTACAGTATACTGACGGTATACCAATCTTGCCGACATTGTTAGATATTTGTCTTTGCCAACATACCGACGGTGTACTGGGCTATGCCGACGGTATACCGATTTGTGAAACTTTATTTTCCAGTAACTTTTTGCCTAATTGGAACGACATATCGATGGTATACTACAATATACCAACGATATACCAATTTGTTGGAATCCAGAACTTGCTGGTTTTTTTCTATCTCTAGACCGGTGTACCGGCGGTGTACTGTACTGTACCGATGGTATACCGATCGTGCTCTTTCTTTAGGAATTCTTGGTTTTTTATGATTTTATGTTGATACTTCTGGATTTTGCTTGGACACGCGATGACTTGACCATATTTGGACATGAACTTACAGGGCTTCATATGACTTGACTTAACTTGGCTTTACTCGATTTCATCCGGCTTTGTCGGCTACACGTGATGACATGTTTGACTGGACTTGACTTGGCATGACTTTACATGGCTTCATCGGACATGGCTTGACTTTGTATCACTTGGCTTCATGTTGATTGACATAGCTTCACATGGTTGTACATGGCTTTACTTGGCTTCACCTGGATTGACATGGTTTACTTGGCTTTACTGGCTTCACTTGATTTCACATGGCTTGATTGTTGTCGTGACTTACATGAGTCCGTTTGTGTAATATATATTAAACTTGTTTATATTACTATTAGAACTTGTTTTGTCTTCAATCATGTCTAGGATGGATTCTGCAGAATGCCACACCCGGATTCATACAAGAAACTGTTAGGGGTTAATAACTAGAGATTCACTTAGTACATGGCTAGAAATTTTCCTAGATTGCATACAGTTCCAATTATTCTTATAGTTACCCTTGAGGAGTATCCGGTGCTGGTTTGTGCGTATGGATATCCCGGACGGACTACAAGGACATGCGATCAGAAGAAACTCTAGCATCGCATTTTATTATAATTGTTAGTAATTAGGATTATGATAACCCTAGTTAGTTAAAAGTATCAAGCCGTACTTATATGATTTGCATGATTTATGAATGATGGTTAGGCTAGGCTTTACATGATCACACTTTTATTTTCTGTACTTGTTATGCTATGGATTATCAGTTCAGGCTATGTATCATTGCAGGTTTACAGTATTTCCTTTATTATCCCGAGATCCTTTACATTCACTCTTTACTTTCAGTATTTGTATTACTTGTGTTGTTGGTTTAAGTTTCTAGATTGGCTTTCTTTGTGGTACTTGCTATTTGGGGGTCTGACCCCATTGGTTTTGTATGGCCAGATCCAGTAGTAGCACCGGAGGATCTTTTGTACTTTCCTAAGGATAGTGGCTACCAAGAGCACCAGACCACTTGAGTAGATTTTTTTACTTCCCCAATCTGATTTACATTCTAATTTTGTTGGCGTTTAGCCATCGAGCACGTGTTTAGCTCGTGTTTTGGTTTGATCAGTTAGCCTACGGGCATTAGCATGATTAACATATCATAGGGGTTGATTATATATGACTCAGATTTTGGCTAGTTTATTCATTCTGTGTTTACTAGCATCATGATTATCTGTATATTATAGTTTGGGACGCTTTACTATTATATTTTAGTTGATCTTATATCTTGTGGATATTCCTGTTGTTCTTTTGATTGAGATACTAGGGTTTGTTGGCCCTAGGCTTGACTGATGGTTTGCAGTAGTGACCCTTCATGTCTTACATGTTTACTGTATATGTAGAGTACCAGAGTGCTCTAAGTATGCGTAGCTTGCCTTGTCAGCCACGCTTTATAGAAATATGGTTCTGGGGTGTGACTTGGTTTTAGTGGTGGCCCATGAAGGTTTGTCTAAGCGGATTATGTCTGTCTAAGCATATTTGATCTGGTTTTACAGATATGTAGGGGTTGTTTCTGTTGCTGTTGCTAGATTCTCAATCCTAAAACTGCTCCCCTTGATCCGTAGTTATTTACCTTCATCCCTGATTCTTGATCTGATATCTGCTTATGTCACGCCCCAGTCCAAAAAATACGTAGGATTATGACACGTAAGCATGCCAGCCGCATGTATAAGGTAACTCCAATATATGGAACCCATAACTCATGCGTACGCTGTATAATGAATAATAATTCACAAGTGGTAATATTATCTCAAGTCACAGGGTATAATCTATATCTCATCCACAGAAATCAATTATAAATGAATAACCAATATCAATGAAACTAGATCTCAATATAAAGTATCTAAAGATGACAATCGGATGAAAACAAATCCACTGCCGAACTAGAATATAAAATAACAAGATAATGAAATATAAGTACAACAACTATCAGCCACTGAGTCTCGAAGAGAAGACCTGCCCGAATGTAAGTAACCAGTCCGGATCTGCGCTCCTGCGAATACTCATGAACATCTACACCTGGAAAGGGACCAGGTCCTCAGAGGGACATAACAAGATACATAGAAGCATGCCATAAAGTAAATACTGAATAAATAAAAGGGGTGCGCTAACCATCCAAGTGAATGCAAATTTGAGGACAGCTTGGAGAGTATGGAAAAGTGTAGGCTAGACATATGCTGACGTAATTCACCAATCGTGACAACTGGCTAGTATATGCCACATATGCCCCCAATATAAGGGCACAATATAATATAATAACCTCCTATCACTCCGAAGAGTGAGGCATCTGCATAGTATATAACGTCCATATCGTCCCGAAGAACGTGGCATCTGAATAGTATATAACGTCCATATCACTCCGTCGAGTGTGGCATCTGAATAAAGGAAGTGGGGTGTCCCATACGCCTACTAGTCGTCCTCCCTGCCCAATGATCTATGCATGTCGTATCCACAACACGCCTTAGCTACTACGCCGAGGCGTCGTAACTCTGGCTCACAGTCTATCGTTAGAACAATAGCCCAACCTTACAATCAAACAAGGACAAGGATTGGACCATCGTACCACGCTAGTCTATGCTCCACCTACTAATAACTTCTAAGTCTTCTAACATGCATCACTATTAGCAGTTATGCCCTATCCGTCGCACGACCTACACGTACAGGTGGCCAACCTCATACGCAAGTCCGCGCCTTACATGAGACTCACAACACGTGTAAGAAATATGTCAAGGCCTGAGGATTCATACCGATAACTCCACAACTTTAGGTGGGTCTACTAGACACTAGGTCAGACACAAGTCCTAACGTCAACGCATTCGTTGACTGCACCCGAGTCTCTCTCGGACGCGCACAATTATATAATCTAAAACAATAAACATGCAACTAACAATATAACTGAATTTAAACAGTACAACAAAGGCAAGGTATACTTTCCTGGCAAGAAGCTGCATAGCCCCAATAACCTTCTCCGGAAGTCGCGCAGAACCATCCGATGTGTCCTATATACATATAATATAATACAACACAACATCAGTCATTACACTAGCACGTACACAATCATAATTACCTTGAACTCAGGGCATAACTAGGTATGTCATTGGTCAACTAGGGTCAAGTGTGCGTCTAATCGCACGGGTGTCGCTTCTGAAATTGTTGTGCAAGACAGACAGTCAAATGATACGGGGCTCGCCAGTATGTCAGTGTACATAATAGCAGTTTGCTAACAATATTACATGGTCACGGATCAACGTAACTATGGGATATCCGTGGTTACACTCGGGTCACCTAGTAAATATATAAATATACATTATTATTATCTAGCATATATTATTAATACTTATAATACATATATACACCAAATAAATATATATACCATATATATATGTATATATGCTAATTAAATACGTATGCAATATATATATTGTATATACACTAATTAGATTTATACCATATATATTAACATATAATAGGGATACATATATAATGCATATACACACACATACAAATATGAAAAGGGGAAACACATTCGTACCTCGGGGTACGTGCACGGAGATGATGATGACGATGATGTGGTTGACTACGATGATGACGAGGACGACTAGGGTGATGACGACGTTAAAGATGATGATAATAACGACGATGACGATAGTAGTTAAGGTGATGACAATGACGATGATGGCGATGATGATGGTGAAGGTGATGATGATGATGAAGGTAGTGGAGGTTGATGAAGAGATGAGGATGATGATGATGGCAATGGTGATTCTAGTGGTGATGACCGGAGTCCGGCCAGGGGGAGGTCCGGCAGGGAGGGAAGGCTGAGCCGGGAGAGGAAGGAGGAGCTCGTGAGGGAGAGGGGGGATGGCAATGGTGGTGGTGTTAATAGAAGGGCTGCTCCGGCCATGGGGGCTGGCTGTGCTGTGGGTGGAGGAGGTTGGAAAGAGGGAAGAAGAGATGGTGGCAGTGCTGGTGGTGCTGTGGTATTGAGGGAAGGACAGGAGGAGGTCGAGGGGGTGGAGGCAGTGGCTCGAGGGGAGGAGACGGTGGTGAACGGAGGGAACGTAGGGGAACGGGGGTGCCCGCGGGGTTCAGTTGAGCGCGCGGAACTGCTCGGGAATGACGAGGGGTTAGGGATAAAGTCCAGCGGATGGCGGAGGAGATGGCTCTGCATGGTTCAGCGGCTCGGCTGCTCGTTGTGGACAACAACGTTCAGGCGGCGTCATCCCGGCGTGTTGGTCGGGGAGAGGCGTGGGGTACGACGACGGGATGGCAGCGGCTTCTCCGGCACTGTGCAGGCAAGAATGAGGTGGAGGAGGGAGAAGCGGGCAGTGGGCCGACGAGGATGATGCTTAGGTGAGGCACGGTGCTACTCCGGCGAGACCGGCGGGTGTAGGCAGGTAGGGAGGTTGAAGATGAACATGAAGGGAGAGGTTGTATACGGCTGGTAGTTTTATTTAGGTTTGGTGAAAAGGAAAATAATGAGGGGAAAGGAAAATTTATGTATTTATACACATGTAGGATTTTTGAGTCTGACCTAAAGGGATTGGGCCTTGGGCTCACGTGAGGGTGTTTGGAGGGCCATAATTGCATTGTTTAAATACAAGAATATGTTTAAAATAAAGGGGGCGATGTTGCGCGTTGCACATTCCAAAAATTATGAAAAAATTTCTATGAAGGGGAAAGTTGGATTTCTTCATGTATTATCCAATGGTATGGACGTCTCAATGCGCTTTTGCATAAAAGCGCCCAACAATTGGAAATTTGCACAAATTTGGAAATTGGATTTAATTAAAATTAGTGCACATGATTATTAAGCTATACGAGGAACGGATCTTAGTATTTATTAGGGTCTCCTATTGAATCATGTAGGTAATGGCCATCTTAAGTCTTAATCATAGTGCTTATAGAAAAAATGCGTCAATGGTAAGTATGGAAAAGTTACTGGCCTCAAGTGAAAAGATAACTTATATCGAGTTATGGATGCAAATTATGTGATTCAAAAACTAAAGGATAATTATCAAGTCACAATCTACAAGATTAACTCAAAAACTATCATGCTCTAATTACCAAGCACAAAATCCAAAGTTCAAGACTACAACTATAACCCTAGCAAGATATATATCCTAACATACAAGGAATCACTCGGTCTACAATCAGAAGTGTCAGGTAGCACGAGTTGGAAGATGAAAAAAAGCATAATTAGTCATCGCACAATTTGCGAGTGCTAAGTTTTCAAGAGAACAAGATATAAACTAAATAAAAAGACTCTAGATAACATCATGGTTTTCTAAGGGGAATGTGGTAGCTAATCTCTGTGTTCGAGGTATGATCAAGGAAAATATTATTTTATTCCTCTAGGTTTTCTAAGGTGTTGTCTGCTAATGATAGAACAATGATTCAAAGTTATGTCTCTCTAATGCTATCTCACTTATGAAAGTTAGGTTCAGTCCTAATATTTAACCTTGGATTCTATTAGTTCCTCAATACTAGGGTCAACCACTATGGTCAAATTTTAAACTAATCCTCGCAGCGTTTATACTACTCTCAAGTCATACATAAACACCTCAAGGAATATGGTAAATTGATCTATAGTTAAGGGATGCTAGGGTTCATTAAGTATTTTAACTCAGTGATGTGTCATGATCCTAGTTGTACTCTTAATAGGAAGATTACCCTACTTATTATCTAACAACAGGGACTTCGATATTCTAGGGGAAGGCTATACTCAAGGAACTATTAGGGAAGCACATGAATCAAGCAGAATGCAACTATTCAAAATAGAACAGATTGGAAGAAGATGTATCATAGTCAAATATGGATGAGATCCTACACTCTAATCCTATTTGCAGGCTTGCTCGGTATAGTAACATAACCGAGACAATATGCTCTCGACCTGCATGGGCCACCACTAAAAATATGTTATACCCCAGTCCAAAAAATACGTAGGACTAGGACACGTAAGCATGCCAGCCGCATGTATAAGGTAACTCCAATATATGGAACCCATAACTCATGCGTACGCTGTATAATAAATAATAATTCACAAGTGGTAATACTATCTCAAGTCACAGGGTATAATCTAAATCTCATCCACAGAAATCAATTATAAATGAATAACCAATGTCTATGAAACTAGATCTCAATGTAAAGTATCTAAAGATGACAATCGGATGGAAACAAATCTACCGCCGAACTAGAATATAAAATAACAATATAATGCAATATAAGTACAACAACTATCAGCCACTGAGATTCGAAGAGAAGACCTGCTAGGAATGTAAGTAAACAGTCCGAATCTGCGCTCCTGCGAATACTCATGAACATCTACACCTGGAAAGGGACCAGGTCCTCAGAGGGACATAACAAGATACATAGAAGCATGCCATAAAGTAAATACTGAATAAATAAAAGGGGTGCGCTAACCATCAAATGAATACAAATTTGAGGACAACTTGGAGAGTATGGAAAAGTGTAGGCTAGACATATGCTGACGTAATTTACCAATCGTGACAACTGGCTAGTATATGCCACATATGCCCCCAATACAAGGGCGCAATATAATATAATAACCTCCTATCACTCCGAAGAGTGAGGCATCTGCATAGTATATAACGTCCATATCGTCCCGAAGAACGTGGCATCTGAATAGTATATAACGTCCATATCACTCCGTCGAGTGTGGCATCTGAATAAAGGAAGTGGGGTGTCCCATACGCCTACTAGTCGTCCTCCCTGCCCAATGATCTATGCATGTCGTATCCACAACACGCCTTAGCTACTACGCCGAGGCGTCGTAACTCTGGCTCACAGTCTATCGTTAGAACAATAGCCCAACCTTACAATCAAACAAGGACAAGGATTGGACCATCGTACCACGCTAGTCTATGCTCCACCTACTAATAACTTCTAAGTCTTCTAACATGCATCACTATTAGCAGTTATGCCCTATCCGTCGTACGACCTACACGTACAGGTGGCCAACCTCATACGCAAGTCCGCGCCTTACATGAGACTCACAATACGTGTAAGAAATATGTCAAGGCCTGAGGATTCATACCGATAACTCCACAACTTTAGGTGGGTCTACTAGACACTAGGTCAGACACAAGTCCTAACGTCAACGCATTCGTTGACTGCACCCGAGTCTCTCTCGGACGCGCACAATTATATAATCTAAAATAATAAACATGCAACTAACAATATAACTGAATTTAAACAGTACAACAAAGGCAAGGTATACTTTTCTGGCAAGAAGCTGCATAGCCCCAATAACCTTCTCCGGAAGTCGCACAGAACCATCCGATGTGTCCTATATACATATAATATAATACAACACAACATCAGTCATTACACTAGCACGTACACAATCATAATTACCTTGAACTCAGGGCATAGCTAGGTATGTCATTGGTCAACTAGGGTCAAGTGTGCGTCTAATCGCACAGGTTTCGCGTCTAAAATTGCTGTACAAGACAGAGAGTCAAATGATACGGGGCTCGCCAGTATGTCAGTGTACATAATAGCAGTTTGCTAACAATATTACATGGTCACGGATCAACGTAACTACGGGATATCCGTGGTTACACTCGGGTCACCTAGTAAATATATAAATATATATTATTATTATCTAGCATATATTATTAATACTTATAATACATATATACACCAAATAAATACATATACTATATATATATATATATATGTATATATGCTAATTAAATACGTATGCAATATATATATATATATATTGTATATACACTAATTGGATTTATACCATATATATTAACATATAATAGGGATACATATATAATGCATATACACACACATACAAATATGAAAGGGGGAAACACATTCTTACCTCGGGGTACGTGTACGGAGATGATGATGACGACGATGTGGTTGACTACGATGATGACGAGGACAACGAGGGTGATGACGATGTTAAAGAAGATGATAATGACGACGATGATGATGGTAGTTAAGGTGATGACAATGACGATGATGGCGATGATGATGGTGAATGTGATAATAATGATGAAGGTAGTGGAGGTTGATGAAGATATGAGGATGATGATGATGGCAATGGTGATACTAGTGGTGATGACCGGAGTCCGGCCAGGGGGAGGTCCGACTGTGAGGGAAGGCTGAGCAGGGAGAGGAAGGAGGAGCTCGTGAGGGAGAGGGGGGATGGCAATGGTGGTGGTATTAATGGAAGGGCTGCTCCGGCCATGGGGGCTGGCTGTGCTGTGGGTGGAGGAGGTCGGGAAGAGGGAAGGAGAGGTGGTGGCGGTGCTGGTGGTGCTGTGGTGTTGAGGGACGAATAAGAGGAGGTCGAGGGGATGGAGGCAGTGGCTCGTAGGGAGGAGAACGTGGTGAACGGAGGGAACTTAGGGGAACGGGGGTGCCCGCGGGGTTCAGTTGAGCGCGACGGAAGTGCTCGAGAATGACGAGGGGTTGGGGATGAAGTCCGGCGGATGGCAGAGGAGATGGCGCTGCCTGGTTCAGCGGCTCGGCTGCTCGTCGTGGACAGCAGCATTCATGCGACATCGTCCCGGCGTATTGGTCGGGTAGAGGCGTGGGGTACGACGACGGGATGGCAGCGGCTTCTGCGGCGCTGTACAGGAAACAACGAGGTGGAGGAAGGAGAAGCGGGCAGTGGGCCGACGAGGATGATGTTCAGGTGAGGCACGATGCTACTCCGGCGAGACCGGCGGGTGTAGGCAGGTAGGGAGGTTGAAGATGAACAGGAAGGGAGAGGGTGTATACGGCTGGTAGTTTTATTTAGGTTTGGTTGAAAATGAAAATAATGAGGGGAAAGGAAAATTTATGTATTTATATACATGTGGGATTTTTGGGTTTGACCTAAAGGGATTGGGCTTGGTCAACACTCCTTGGGATTGGGCCTTGGGCTCACATGAGGGTGTTTGGAGGGCCATAATTGCATTGTTTAAATGCAAGTATAGGTTTAAAATAAACGGGACGATGTTGCGCGTTGCACATTCCAAAAATTATGGAAAAATTTCTATGAAGGGGAAAGTTGGATTTCTTCATGTATTGTCCAATGGTGTGGTCGCCTCAATGCGCATTTGCATAAAAGCGCCTAACAATTAAAAATTTGCACAAAGACAAAAATTGGATTTAATTAATTAAAATTACTGCGCATGATTATTAAGCTATACGAGGAACGGATCTTAGTATTTATTAGGGTCTCCTATTGAATCATGTAGGAGGCTTTGGTAGCAATAGAGGTGATAGCATGTACAACAACAGATTCATAGGCCTTTGCCTCCACAGGCTCAAGCATTCCCGCATAGACCGCAGCAGTATGCGCAGGCCCAGGCACATACGAGACCTAGAGGTCAGCAGCATAGGGGACCAGCACCCAGAGGGAAGAGTCGAGCCTTCTTGTTATCGACGGAGGAGGCTTTGGTAGCAATAGAGGTGATAGCATGTACCATTCTCATCAACTTTTATTCAACTTCAGCTTTATTTGATTCTGGTGCATCATATTCATTTATATTTGTACGCTTTGCGAAACGAGGTTGATTGGAGTCCGAGTCCTTACATTTAAGGTTGAATATACTTACTGGTAACAGTCTCGTGGGAGTAGATATAGTATATCCCTCGTATAGAGTTATAGTATGTAGGAGAGTTTCTCGCGAGGCTGATAGAGTTTCCTATGGGCGATTATGATGTCGTTCTTGGGATGGATTGGTTGAGTGCGAGATACGCAAAGATATATTGCCATAGTGGCAATGTTATCTTTCGTGTACCTGGTGGGGAGGAGTTCTCATTCTTGAGAGAAGCAGTAGAGTCACCGGAGGTTACATTGATGATGGCGGAGACTGAAGATGCACAGTTTCCAAGGTAGTTTATGAGTTTTTTAACATATTTCCTAACGAGCTACCAAGTGTATCACCAGTTAGAGATATGGATTTCTACATTGATTTGATCCCGGGAGCAGAGCCAGTATCAGAGAGGGTTTACAGGATGTCACCGTCTGAGTTGGAGATCTTGTACCGGATGATTGAGGAGTTGAGATCCAAGGGATTAATTAGACCTAGTACATCGCCTTGGGGAGCTCCGTTACTTCTTGTTAAAAAGAAGGATAGTTCATCGCATTTAGTTATTGATTTTAGAACACAAAATACGACAACCATTAAGAACGTATCCCTTGCCTAGGATAGATGACTTATTTGATCAGCTCAGTGGGGTAACTATATTTTCTAAGATCGATTTATGGTCTGGGTATCATCAGATTAGAGTTAGAGAGCAGGATATACCCAAGACAGTGTTCAGATCTAAATATGGTCATTGGGAGTTCCTAGTTATGCCATTTGGAGTGACCAATGCACCAGCTATATTCATGTCTCTCATGAATATCATCTTAATGCTTTACTTAGACCAGTTTGTGATAGTGTTTATTGATAATATCTTGGTCTTTAGTCGGAGTGAGGAAGAGCATGAGCAGCATCTTCGCGTAGTTCTTCAGATCCTTTGAAAGCAGCAGTTGTACGCGAAGTTCGCAAGTGTGAGTTCTGGCTTGATCGTATCTCATTCTTAGGACATATCATTTCTGGTGGAGGAGTCGAGGTGGATCCCAAGAAGGTGGATGCTATTGAGAGTTGGCTAGTACCCCGTACAGCTTCAGATGTACACAGTTTCTTGGGTCTAGCAGGCTACTACAGACCGTTTGTGGCAGACTTAGCTAGGATCTCCACACCCTTGACACGGCTAATATGTAGGAATGTGTGCTTTGAGTATTCAAACGCTTGTCAGACTTCTTTCGAGAAGCTCAACCGGAGTTTGATTTTGGCTCATATTCTGACACTTCCTGTGGGACAGGTGGGTTCTCATTATATTGTGATGCTTCAAGAGTGGTACTAGGGTGTGTCCTTTTGCAGCATGACAGAGTTATAGCTTATGCATCTCGGCAGCTTCGAGACCATGAGAAGAGTTATCCGACACATGATCTTGAGTTAGCAGCAGTAGTGTTTGCACTTAAGCTCTGGAGGCATTACCTATATGGTGATCGAGTGGAGATCTATTCAGACCATAAGAGCTTGAGGTATAAGTTCACATAGAAGAAGCTAAACATGCGTCAGAGAAGGTGGCTCAAGTTATTGTCAGACTACGATCTTGACCTTCAGTATCATCCAGGGAATGCCAATGTCATAGAAGATGCCTGAGCAGGAGAGGAGGAGCTTACTTCTTGACAGAGCAGTGCCACATTTTAGAGGATCTGTATGAGATGGGTATCGAGGTAGTATTACCTGGTGATATCAGTTTTATGGCGAGTCTGCAGGTTCAGTCTTTTTTAGTTGAGAGAATCAGAGTAGAGAAGACTAGAGATGTCAGACTTCAGTAGCTCAGAGCAGAGTGTGAGTCAGGATGCAGACCAGAGTTGAGCATTCATGAGGATGGGATTCTCAGGTTTGGGAGTCGACTTTGTATGTCGAGAGGAGGTATCCGGCATGAGATTATGTTAGAGGTCCATAATTCTCAGTACTCAGTGCATCGAGGAGGGACGAAGATGTCTCAGGATATTCTTCAGCACTTCTGGTGGAATGGTATGAAGAGGGAGATGGCTCGGTTCATTTCTCAGTGTTTAGTCTGTCAGCAGGTCAAGTCTGAGCATCAGAGACCCGCCGTACTACTTCATCCTTTACCGATTCCGGAGTGGAAGTTGGACCATATTACTATGGACTTTGTGACCGGTCTTCCTAGATCCCCGTCTGGCAGAGATGCTATATGGGTTATAGTGGATTGATTCACGAAGGTTACTCACTTTCTTCCTTTCAGAGTGGGTTAGTCTATAGAGAAGCTAGCTGAGATGTACATGAGACAGATAGTCAGATTGCACGGCGTACTAGTTAGTATAGTTTCTGATAGAGATTCGTGGTTCATATCTCATTTCTGGCAGAGCCTACAACAGAGTCTGGGTACTAGGTTAAACTTTAGTTCAGCCTACCATCCGCAGACAGTCGGACAGTCGGAGCGTACTATTCAGACTTTGGAGGATATGCTTCGAGCTTGTACACTTAACTTCGATGGATCTTGGGCGGATCACTAACACTTAGTAGAGTTCTCCTATAACAACAGCTTTCAACCGAGCATTCATATGGCACCCTTCGAGGCTTTGTATGGTAGAAGATATATATCACCGTTAGCTTAGGATGACATTGGTGAGAGACAAATGCTTGGTCCAGAGATGATTACTCAGTTGGTTGAAGTGATCAGGAAGATCAGAGAGCATCTCAGAGTGTCACTCCCCAGTCCCAAAATACCGAGGGACTAGACACGTGACAATAGCCAGTAGCACACACCGATGGATAAACCCAATTTAATGGACCCATCGGGGCGTACTTAAGCTGTAACACAACAATAAATAGGTCCAATGATACAATTCATAGTCTATTCTAATCTCATCCACAACAGATAATCACAGATCAAATTTCAGAATATATGCAAATAAATATAAACTAACATATCTCAATAAAAGTGTCTCGGAGAACAATCCGAGAATAAGTCTGATACATCAGTACAATAGACTGGAAATAAAGTACTAGAAACAGAAATAATGAGTATCTCAAACCAATACTCAAGAGAAGTCCTCTGGTACGATCCCATCCTCTGGTCCTGGTTCTGCTCTAATGTAGGCACCTGCTTCTGCTAATGCTAATGCTCCGGTCCCGTATACCTCGGGATAGATCTCGTCAGCTAATCCTGGGGACATAATCCGGATCCAGGTCCTCAGGGGACATAGCAAGGTACAAAATAACTCAAGCCATCATAAATGCAGTGAAATAGAAATGAAATAAACAGGGTAAATATGTAACCATCTATGTGAAATGCAAGTGAGAGCATCACTAGTACTCAGGCTGAGACCACTACAAGCTCTGTGTCGGGGAGCCTGTAGCGGAGTTTACTATATATTTTACTATGTACTATATATATGAAATCAGCCTGTAGCCTGTGTGTCTCTCTCCACCCCATGTAATCACACGTCTCATGTCCATGATGCCTCATGTCCATGTCACGTAAGATCATATCTAATGCAGCAAGTCATCTAATGTCTATGAATATAATATCTATGTCATAAAACCTATATCCTACACAGAATCACCATGAATATCTCAGGAAGATTCTGTCTCATGAATAGTGTCAAGTGTCCTGGGTTATGATGTACTTGATAAGACAAGTACGAGAAGTATAGGGTCTCGGTATCCATGTCTATGTGACGTTACACAACTCCGCATACGGTATTGGCACCCGACTATTAATCGGACGCTAAGTAAAGTCACACGGTCCTAGTTCAAGCATGTACAATAATATATATAAATAAGACAAGAAAATATGTAACCAAAACTACAATGTTGGCAAGGTACACTTGCCTGTGGTTCTGGCTCCAATTGTAGCTCTGATCACAGTGTGATCTGCAGGTACTACTCCGGTTGCTGAAATAAACATCACCATTAGATTCAGAAAATATCAAATAGCTAAAAATGCCTGTCCTTGAGTCCAATTTGGACATAGGGGCAAAAATGACAGTTTTTGGTCAAAGCGGGGTCCACATGTGGGCCGTTTTGCACTGAAAAATGTGTCAGGGTCAAAGGTCTCCAAATTCGTCAAACTTAGTGTCAACAAGTCAGGGACGATGATACGAACCCAACGAAACTTCCAGAACTGGATTCCGATGAGCCGATCACAAAATCGCCCGTCAAGTAGAGCCGCGGGGCCCACGATACACAATTTTGTCAACGTTCTCAGAATCGAACCAAACTTGGGTCACAGGACCAGCGTATTGCTATGAGTCCGATGGCGCAAGTTTTGTTTCGATTCGACGTGTGTACACGAAGTTATGACGTGTTCCAGAATAGGCAGATACGGGACGTTGTCGGCGGATACGCGTTGATTTCGGTATGCACGCACATCCAAATCGACTTCTGCGAAATCTCGTACCTCCGTATCAATGGTGCGCACGTTTCGGTGAAGACCGCGTGTGACCAAGTCATCCCATTTGGCGGAGCGTACTCAGTTTCGGGGTAAAACAGGGCATTGGTTTTCCTGTTTTTGGATCGCGGTTTGCGATTGCCACAGGACGCAACGCACCGAGCGGGTTACACGGGCATCGAGAGGGTTACACAGTCTACGTATCACAACTGACAGAACAGGAAACGGAGCAACGAGGAGAGAGAACAGGTTACCTGAACAGGGCTACGTGGAACGATGTTCTTCGTGTCCGCGAGGAGTTGCGACAC
Source organism: Iris macrosiphon (assembly GCA_036927795.1). Classification (NCBI taxonomy): domain Eukaryota; kingdom Viridiplantae; phylum Streptophyta; class Magnoliopsida; order Asparagales; family Iridaceae; genus Iris; species Iris macrosiphon. The sequence goes on from JAYESA010000013.1 coordinate 86,057,026, forward strand.
GACACAAATTGTGTCCGGGTACTATACGGCCGTGTCCGAGTACTGTGTCCGGGTTCTAGGGTTTCAATCATAGCGGCTGGGACTGGGGGATTCGCCGGAGGACGGCGGCTCGGGCGAAGGCTCGTCTGCGGCTGCCGGGGCTAGGGCTGGGGAGATCGTCACGGGGAAGCGGATGGCTGGGCTCTGCTCGGCTGCGGCTGCTACTGCTGGTCGTAGTCGAGACTGCCGGAGGAAGGCGGAGGCGCTGGGGGGAGGCGCTATGGCAGGTGGTAGTGCGGGGCTGGGCTTGGGGCAGCGGGGCTCATGGCGGATGGAGGAGAAGTCCGTGCTCGGCGGAGGAGGAGGAGGTGGAGTCGGGGAAGGAGGAAGAGGAGAGATGGCTGCGGGTCTCGATGCAGCGGCGGGGTGTCGACGGGGCTGCGCTCGGGGGTTCGATGTCAGGCGGAGGATGATCGGGAGAGATAGTGGCGAGGGGAGTTCTGGTCGATGGTCGGGGGAAATCTGGGGGAGGAGGAAGTCGAGGGAGGTGGCGTTAGGGTTCAGGGCTAGGGCTGCGAAGCAGGGCAAGTTTGGGCGGCCGAGGGGAGAGGTTCGTCGGGCGGAGAGCGGCGGAAGAGATTAGGGTTCCGGCAGCGCCGAGGGGTTAAATAGGCGCACCGCCGGAACAGTAATTTGGGAAGGATTTGGATTAGGGTTTCGCTTAGGGTTAACGGGTCCGGGTCGGGTTTGGATCGGGTAGGAAGGATCCGACCCGTTAGGGTCTAGGAGCGGTCCGGTTTAGTTAGACCGGGTTTAGCCCGGTTCAAACCGGTTTGAGCCCGGTTCAACACGGTTTGTTTGGGTTTAATAAAAAATAGGGTTTTTAGGGTTTTAAAACTGTTTTTGAAGTCCAATAAATTCACAGAAAATTACACTATGTCTACTTTTTTATTTTGCACCATAAAATATTATTTTCATAATATTTTAATATTATTTAACAGTAATTAAAATTCATTTAATTTCAAAATACCTAGGTTTTAATTACAGAAAAATTCCTGAAAATTTCAGAAAAATTATGAAAAATCCAAATTAAAATTCTTGAAAAATCAAGGGTGTTACAATCTATCCCCTTAAGAGGATTGCGTCCTCTCAATCAAAGAATAATCGATCAACAAAGATGACACGGTTGCAAACATTGTTCGAAGCACAGCACGATCAAAGAGATTCAAGGTTGAGGGTTTTGAGAAGATCACATAGGAAAAATTATTTTCCCAAGCATTAAAAGTTATGCAATCTCCCGTATGAAGGAGATCTAGAAGGCTACAGTTTAGAAAACTAGGTTATCACTAGGTTATCAATTAGTAGCAAGTTCAAAATTACTAGGTTAAGGCTAGGATCACGAAACCAATAGGCACGAGATAAAATAAATCTAGAAACAGATAACTACGAAACTTACGTGCATTAGCTACTCCAAGAGTCTGCGCGTCCTCCAAGGTTATCGCATAAGCTTGTCAGTGTCCTCGCGGTGGATTCCTCTGCTGCTGCTGGGCCTGCTGGAAGAGTGCTACTTGTGGTGCCAAGGGTGGCCTTGGTTGATACCCTCCTGGTGCTGGTAGAGCTTGTCTGTTTAATATTAGTGCTCCACCTCGATGCTGAGGACAATCCTTGGCTAAGTGTTGATTGGTTCCGCAAATCAAGCATAATCCTAACTTGCGTCTGCAGTCCCTCTCAATATGGCCTACCTTGCCACAGTATTGACATGTAGCTAGTATTTGCGGAGAGGCTCTGGGTGGCTGGTGTAGTGCCTCAAATCCCGATCCGACCGGGACGAGCACTATGTAATTGGGCTTGTGGCTAGTCCGTCTGAGTCATAACTTAGATCTCGGCATCTTCTTGCCACGAACAAAATGCGATGATCCTTTCCAACTCATGGAAAGGCCTCTATTGAAACGAGTCCAATAGTTTTCGGATTTTGGTTGCTTGGTTTTCTTGATTGCCGTTTTGAGGTTTTGAATTTGTTGTTGCTTTCGATTTGCTTGGTTTTTGCTGCTGGTTTTATCGTTTGGAACTTGAGTTTTGGGGAGTTCGGCAAGGAAGGATAGGCAAGATTTCTAACTCGGTGCTTGTGATATTTCAGGTCCGCGTAACTGACGTTTGATCGTCGCTAGCGGGATTCCTAGTTTTAGCCTCTTTTCCCTTAACCAGTGAGTGGTTTGGTCCCTTCTTTCCTACTTCTTCATGCCAACATCTCTAAGTTTTAATCTTTCACTCGATGATGCCCGGTTGGATGCCTAGGAAATCCTTAGCCACAGGCATGCCAGCCACTAAGAAAGGAACATGGGATTTGTAGACTAATTTATCATATGCTTGTACAACTTATAATTTGAGCTTGTTTATAAGGAAGAGTTAGTTGTTGGTGGCGGCCTGGTGCCTCGGATAGAGTTGGACTTATGGGATAACTGAATCGGAACACCGCTTGAGAAAATATGAACTGTTGCATGAGATATGTATATGTTGCTGCTTACTTCTTCTGTTTAATTCGATGCATTGTATGTAATATAAATTATTTTATGTATTTGCATGGTCTGGGACAACTTGTGCACAGGGTTTGGCATTTCCTCGAAACCGCTTTCCGGGGCACTGGAACCGTATCGATCCGGAGGGAAATATTTGATTCGTGCTCGTCACGATGCCTAGCGGGACCTCCAGCAGGGCTTGCTACCCGGGCTGATAGGGCGCGCCGCTAAGCTTGAAATATGTCCCTAAGGTGTCGATCACACCAATGACCGCATAGAATAGAACGCATGCTAACTTATTGTCTTGTGCAGATGGTAAGTATACTTGTGTTTCGTTTCAGGGAAGACGTGCATCGATTGAGTAAGCAATCGGTGTACTGGTTGGATTCAATGCTATATATTCATTCCAATCAAAACATGCAACTGATATGAATTGATTTCACTTGCTTTCTTATAGAAGCTATCTTAATGCATGCTCGCCCCTAACAAGCTAGTGTCGATTTAGTCGAGTGGGATTCATCCCGCTCACCAGTACAAGTTGAGTACTGGCCCACGTTGGGGCAACTATTTCAGGCAATCAGACGGTGCAACGCTAGTGCGTTAGCGAGGAGGCGTTAGGAGCACCTCTATTTTGAAGTATAGCTGGAGTCAGTTCATTTTGGAGGCAGAGACTTCAATCTATACAAGGACGTAATGTGCAAATGACGTGGACTTTCTGACGGAGCGTGCCCTACATTTTGAGTTATCTTTTTGTAATGCAATTCAATAGCCGAGAAGGCGCATCAATGTAAACTCTATGTAAATTACTCTGAATATTCAATAAAAAAGCATGTTTCTTCCGCATTTGTGTTCCAATCTCTGTGAATGTGTTTTATAATTTGTGTTTTAAAATGGGTTCCTAAAACTGTAAGTTCTTGCCTTGTGCGAGCGCAATCCCAGGCTCGCACGGCATCACGCCCCTAGCGTGGACGAATCGGTTCCGTAAAGGATCCTAGCGAGGACGAAAGACCCTTTCGGGATCGGGGGGGGGGGGGTGACATATTGGTATCAGAGCTCGGCTGTACTTCCTTGGGATTTCAAAGAATATAAAGGAGTTTGATGCGCCTCTCAATTGAGTTGCGTTCGGCGTCCGCTGCATCAGATGAGTCGCCTATACAATGAGCCCATAGATATAAAATCTATCGATTTTGGGGTGTTAACAAGCTACTCTCTTTTGTAGCAATGGCTAAGAAAAATACTGCCGCTGCAAGCAGTGCTCAGCCTATCCAGAGCGATCCGACAAGTTCTAGAGAATCCGGAGGAGCGGGTTCAACCGGTATGGTGGAACGGCTTATGCATCTCATGGAGGTGCAGCAACAACAAGCCGTTATGCAACAGGCACAATTTGCTTCTCAGCAGAAGCAAATGGATACCATGATGCAACTGATTGCATCCTTGGTACCGAGCAACGGGACTGCCACTGTGACTCCTTCCCCACCGCCGGCCGTGGCGGTAGAGGATGAGTCAGAAGAGACGCAACCTTCAGCTAGGAACACCTGCCGAGCAGCGGAGTTCACAAAGATGCATCCACCCACGTTCAATGGACGAGCAGAACCGGACGTGGTGTTGAGATGGATTGCTAAGCTGGAGGGGCTCTTCAACCTGGTTGGCATCCGGGGATCCAAGCGAGTTGCCTGTGCATCGGTTCAGCTGGAACTGCGTGCGCATGATTGGTGGGAGGCAACGAAGCAAGGGATTTACGATGCCAATTCCAACTGCAAAATAACTTAGGAAATGTTCAAATCAGCCTTCATTGAACAATATATTTCCAGGGTCGTGCGTCAACAAAAGGAAGACGACTTCAGCAATCTGGTCCAAGGAAGTTTGTCTGTAGACGATTATGATTCTGTGTTCGCTAAGCTGGCCAAGTTTATGGGGCACTTCCTGCCTAACCAGCAGGCATGGTGCTATCGCTTTCAAAAAGGTTTGAATGATGAGTTGCGTAGGGACGTCATCAATCAGAAATGTCAAACCTACAGGGAATGCTACGAAGCAGCCCTGGGCAGCGAGCGGATCTTTGGGCGTTGTCCCCCAAAGGCAGAAGTGCAAACCCCCTGTACCAACAACAACAAATGACCTCAGGAAACAGGAGGGTCTGGAGCACATAAGAGTCAACACACGTCTGATAACAGGGGTCAGACTCAGGTACCGAACTGTACCAGGTGCGGCAAAGCAGGGCATCAAGTAAACGAATGTCGGGTTACTGGATGTTTCAAATGTGGTCGTCTGGGCTATAAACAATTTAACTGCCGAGAGGGTAAGCCGAATCAGAACAACGAGAATAATCAGAATAAAGGGCCTCTAGCAAGTGATGCCAATGATGTGCCAGTAAACCCGCAACGTCAGGGTGCTCAAGGCCGAGTCTATGCATTGACTCAGGATGAGGCATCTGTCTCTGAAACGGTCGTGACAGGTACATTACTTTTCAGAGAATTGCCCGCTAGAGTCTTATTTGATTCAGGTGCTACGCATAGTTTCATATCTGCTGATTTTACTGTTGAGAATAAATTAGCTTCTACTCCCTTAACTATGAATCTTTGCGTAAGCACACCTTCTGGAGTCGACATGCCCGCCCGTACGATCTGTAGGGATGGTTATATTTGCACCGGAGGGAGGAAGCTTTCCTTAGATGTCATTGTACTAGACATTAAGGATTACGATATTATTCTCGGGATGGACTGGTTGGGTGCTTGCCATGCAACAATCGAGTGCGCGGAGAAGCGAGTCGTATTTCGTCTACCCGGCGAGGCAGACTTCTACTATTCGTGCAGCGCTGCACCGAAGACGACAATGGTGATATCAGCAATTTTGGCTAGGCGTATGCTGCATTCGGGTTGTGAAGGGTACTTAGCTTCAGTTCGAGACACCCGGCAGGAAAGTGCAAATGCAGCTCAGGCTGATGTTATAGCAGATTTTCTCGACGTATTCCCAGACGAGCTGCCTGGAATGCCTCCTGATCGTGAGATCGAATTCAGCATCGACATATTTCTGGATGCGCGACCGATATCGAAGGCACCTTATCGAATGGCCCCAGCAGAGCTGAAAGAACTTAAGGTTCAGTTGCAAGATCTGTTAGACCGAGGATACATACGTCCAAGCGTTTCTCCGTGGGGTACTCCAGTACTGTTCGTGAAGAAGAAAGATGGATCCATGCGGCTGTGTATTGACTACCGAGAATTAAATAAGGCGACCGTTCGAAATCAGTACCCTTTGCCAAGGATAGATGACTTATTTGATCAACTGCAAGGTGCAACAGTTTTCTCTAAAGTTGATCTCAGGTCAGGGTATCACCAGTTGAAAATCAAGCCAGAAGATATTCAAAAATCTGCGTTCAGAACCCGTTACGGACACTATGAGTTTCTCGTGATGTCGTTCGGCTTAACGAACGCCCCTGCAGCTTTTATGGATCTGATGAACCGCGTGTTTCGGCCGTACGTAGACAAGTTTGTCGTCGTGTTCATCGACGACATTCTGATATATTCCAAGAACGAGGCGGAACACAAGGAACACCTGAAGATCGTGTTACAGACATTACGAGAACATAAGTTGTTCGCTAAGCTCAGCAAGTACGAGTTCTAGTTGAACAGCGTGGCGTTCCTTGGTCATGTCGTCTCGGCAGAAGGCATCGCCGTAGACCCGAAGAAAATAGAGGCGGTGGTGGACTGGAAAAAACCTACGTCAGCCAGCGAAATTCGAAGCTTTCTCGGCCTAGCAGGATACTACCGTAGGTTCGTAAAAGATTTCTCTAAACTGGCCTCACCTTTGACTCGCCTTACTCAGAAAGGGATTGTATACAACTGGAGTGAAGAATGCGAAGCCAGCTTTAGTGAATTGAAGCGGCGTCTTGTTTCAGCTCCGATTCTTGCACTTTCGGATGGGGTAGAAGAGTTTCAGATATACAGTGATGCTTCAGGACTCAGCTTGGGATGTGTACTCATGCAACGGGACAATGTAATATCGTACACCTCCAGGCAACTGAAGCCGCACGAGAAGAACTACCCGACGCACGATTTGAAATTGGCGGCGATTGTATTTGCATTGAAGTTGTGGAGGCATTATCTTTATGGTTTTGCTTGCAAAATCTTCACAGATCACAAGAGCCTCAAGTATCTATTCACCCAACGGGAATTGAACCTCCGGCAGCGGCGTTGGCTAGAACTTATTAAGGACTACGATCGCGTATACTCCGGGCAAGGGAAACGTCGTTGCTGATGCTCTGAGTCGAAAGCACGTGGGCTCGTTATCTATAAACAACCGTTTACTTCGAGATCTTGAGGCGATGGGCATCGAGCTTCGAGTTCGGCATCAAGGCATGCAGCTGGCACCACTCCATCTTGAACCGAGTTTACGGGATAGAATCAAGTCAGCTCAGGAGGGCGATCAGTTCCTAGCGAAAGTACGCGGATTGATCTCGGTAGGGAAGACGTCTGACTTTGTGGCAGGCGAAGATGGGGCCTTACAAATGAAAGGAAGGCTATGCGTCCCGAGCGACCCTGAACTCCGAAGGGAAATTATGGCGAAAGCGCACTACGCAAAGTATTCTTTGCATCCGGAGAGCACTAAGATGTACAAGGACTTACGCGGTACCTTCTGGTGGCAAGGTATGAAGCGGGATGTGGCGACCTTTGTGTCACAGTGCATGGCCTGCCAACAGGTGAAAGCTGAACATCAGAGGCCCGGCGGGGAGATGCAGAACCTCGCTATTCTTGAGTGGAAATGGGACAACATCACTATGGATTTCATTGTGGGATTTCTGAAGACGCCACGGGGGCATGATGCAATTTGGGTCATAGTTGATCGTTTGACCAAATCAGCCCACTTTCTTCCCATAAAAGTTGCGTGGAGCGTCGATCGGTTAGCACAGATCTACATAGACGAGATTGTTCGATTACACGGGGTGCCTGCTTCTATCGTCTCTGACCGTGACGGACGTTTCTTATCTCGTTTCTGGACTAGCCTACAGTCTGCTTTGGGAACCAAGCTACAGTTCAGTATCGCATACTACCCCCAGATTGATGGCCAAACAGAGAGGACAAATCAGATACTTGAAGATTTGTTACGGCTGTGTGCGATCGATTTAAAGACTAGTTGGGACACGCACCTTCCGTTGGCGGAGTTTGCGTACAACAACAGCTACCAATCGAGCATCCAGATGGCACCGTACGAAGCACTCTATGGGCGCAAGTGTCGATCTCTAATATGTTGGGACGAAGTCGGCGAGCGGCAGGTACTCGGGCCAGAGCTGGTGGAGCAGGCAGTCGAGAAAGTTCGCTTGATTCAGGAAAGACTCCACACTGCGCAGAGCCGACAGAAAAGCTATGCCGATACTCATCGTAGGCCCTTGGAGTTCATGGTCGGGGATTATGTCTTCTTGAAAGTGACGCCGATGTATGGAGTGATGCGTTTAGGTGTGAAGGGCAAGCTGAGTCCCAGGTTTGTCGGCCCCTTTGAAATACTAGAACGGGTGGCAGCTGTGGCATACTGAATTGCACTACCTCCCGCCTTGGCTGGAGTGCACGACGTATTCCACGTTTCTCAACTGCGGAAGTATGTGCATGACTCGAGTCATGTAGTTAGCTTCGAACAGCTAGAATTGTGCACGGATTTGTCATACTCGGAGGAGCCGGTGCGGATTCTGGATCGTAAGGAAAAAGTACTTCGCAACCGTACGATATCCTTGGTTCGCATGCTGTGGCGGAACCATACAGTTGGGGAATCAACCTGGGAAGTCGAATCAGAGATGAAGGAGAATTATCCTTCGTTGTTCATTGAGTCGGAGATAGGGCTTGTTCTTAAGTTTCGGGTCGAAACTTTTTTTTAGTGGTATATTATGTAGTGCCTCAAATCCCGATCCGACCGGGACAAGCACTATGTAATTGGGCTTATGGCTAGTCCGTCTGAGTCATAACTTAGATCTCAGCATCTTCTTGCCACAGACGAAATGCGATGATCCTTTCCAACTCATGGAAAGGCCTCTATTGAAACGAGTCCAATAGTTTTCGGGTTTTGGTTGCTTGGTTTTCTTGATTGCCGTTTTGAGGTTTTGGATTTGTTGTTGCTTTCGATTTGCTTGGTTTTTGCTGCTGGTTTTATCGTTTGGAACTTGAGGTTTTGGGGAGTTCGGCAAAGAAGGATAGGCAAGATTTCTAACTCGGTGCTTGTGATATTTCAGGTCCGCGTAACTGACGTTTGATCGTCGCTAGCGGGATTCCTAGTTTCAGCCTCTTTTTCCTTAACCAGTGAGTGGTTTGGTCCCTTCTTTCCTACTTCTTCATGCCAATATCTCTAAGTTTCAATCGTTCACTCGATGATGCCCGGTTGGACGCCTAGGAAATCCTTAGCCACAGGCATGCCAGCCACTAAAAAAGGAACATGGGATTTGTAGACTAATTTATCATATGCTTGCACACCTTATAATTTGAGCTTGTTTATAAGGAAGAGTTGGTTGTTGGTGGCGGCCTAGTGCCTCGGATAGAGTTGGACTTATGGGATAACTGAATCGGAACACCGCTTGAGAAAATATGAACTGTTGCATGAGATATATATATGTTGCTGCTTACTTCTTCTGTTTAATTCGATGCATTGTATGTAATATGAATTATTTCATGCATTTGCATGGTCTGGGACAACTTGTGCACAGGGTTTGGCATTTCCTCGAAACCGCTTTCCGGGGCACTGGAACCGTATCGATCCGAAGGGAAATATTTGATTCGTGCTCGTCACGATGCCTAGCGGGACCTCCAGCAGGGCTTGCTACCTGGGCTGATAGGGCGCGCCGCTAAGCTTGAAATATGTCCCTAAGGTGTCGATCACACCAATGACCGCATAGAATAGAATGCATGCTAACTTATTATCTTGTGCATATGGTAAGTATACTTGTGTTTCGTTTCAGGGAAGGCATGCATCGATTGAGTAAGCAATCGGTGTACTGGTTGGATTCAATGCTATATATTCATTCCTATCAAAACATGCAACTGATATGAATTAATTTCACTTGCTTCCTTATAGAAGCTATCTTAATGCATGCTCGCCCCTAACAAGCTAGTGTCGATTTAGTCGAGTGGGATTCATCCCGCTCACCAGTACAAGTTGAGTACTGACCCACGTTAGGGGCAACTATTTCAGGCAATCAGACGGTGCAACGCTAGTGCGTTAGCGAAGAGGCGTTAGGAGCACCTCTATTTTGAAGTATAGCTGGAGTCAGTTCATTTTGGAGGCAGAGACTTCAATCTATACAAGGGCGTAATGTGCAAACGATGTGGACTATCTGACGGAGCGCGCCCTGCATTTTGAGTTATCTTTTGTAATGCAATTCAATAGCCGAGAAGGCGCATCAATGTAAACTCTATGTAAATTACTCTGAATATTCAATGAAAAAGCATGTTTCTTCCGCATTTGTGTTCAAATCTCTGTGAATGTGTTTTATAATTTGTGTTTCAAAATGGGTTCCTAAAACTGTAAGTTCTTGTCTTGTGCGAGCGCAATCCCAGGCTCGCACGATATCACGCCCCTAGCGAGGACGAATCGATTCCGTAAAGGATCCTAGCGAGGTCGAAAGACCCTTTCGGGATCGGGGCGTGACAGCTGGTGCATGTGAGGTCTCTTTGCGGCTTCTTCTTGTGGTGCTCTGGCTGATGTGGAAGACCGTTTCAGACTGGTCTCTCTCCTGGTGATGCGCTCCATGCGTCATGCTGCAGCAAGAACGTCCGAGTAAGAGGTAGGTGCGACGGATCCGATCAGTCTCTGTAGCTCGAAGTTTTGTCTGTCGAAGAACTTCTCAGCCTTCTCTTATTCTGTGGGGATCAAAGTAGGGGCGAAGCGACTTTGACGAATAAATTTTGCGTTGTACTCTTCCACTGTCATATTGCCTTGGATAAGGCGGTTGAACTTGTCTCTGAGTTCTGATCGTGCAACAACTGGGATGTACATCTCTTGAAAGAGTCTAGAGAACTCTTCCCAAGTGACTCAGTCTGGTCCGAGACGTGTCTCCTCAGATAGTCACCAGTGATGTGCATTATCCGTTAACTGCATTCTGACGGCAGTCATCCAACGTTCTCTTGGAAGCTTAGCTGCTTCCAACTAGTGTTGTATGTTGGTGAGCCACTCATGAACTTCGGTTGGTCCCTCCTTGCCAGAAAAGGTACGGGGCTTCAGCTGTCGGAAATCGGTGATAGAGCCTATCGTTGGCCGTCGTGCTGGTAGATTCGCCTGCTCCAGTACGAGTGCTAGGCTGCGACTCAAAGTCTCTTGTTGAATCTGCTATTGAGCTTGCATTATTGCGTAGATCATTTGAAACATCTGTTGCCCGTCCATAGCTTGCCCTTGTAGGATTACGGCCATTGGTGGTGTGAACTGCGACGGAGGTAGAATGTCGTCTTGCCGACCTCTTGAGGTATCTTGACTGTTTTTGTTGTTCTAGTTGACCTCCACTAACTGGTGTCACTTCATCATCATATGTGACATCTGCAACTTGTGGTGTTCCTGCGGGAGTCTCGTCGCGTGCTTGTGAATCCATTGCTCTGCATCAAAAATAAACTATAAGAGGCGCACAGGAATCAAGGTGTCACGCCTTCAGTCCCAAAATACGTAGGACTAGGACACGTAAGCATGCCAGCTGCATGGATATGGCAACTCTAATATATGGAAACCAAACCCATACGTACGCTGTAATATGAATATCAAATCCACAAGTGGTATAACATATGTCACAAGTCACAGGGTATAATCTAAATCTCATCCACAGAAAATCAAATATAAATAACCAGTATCTATATAACTAGATCTCAACATAAGTATCTAAGGATGATAGTTGGATGGAAACAAATCCACTACCAACTAGAATATAAGGATAAATACAATATAAGTACACCACAACAAACACGATATAAGAATACCAGCTATCAATCACGACTCGAGGAGAAGACATCCACAAAATATCTATAACCATCCGAATCTGTGCTCCTGCGAATACTCAAGAACAGATACACCTGGCAGGGGACCAGGTCCTCAGAGGGACATAACAAGATACTTAAACACATGCCAATAAAGTACTGAAATAAATATCTAATGGGTCGCCTAACCGTTTAAAGTGAATGCAGTTTAAGAACAACTTTCCCAACACGTGGGCTATCTGGCTAAAATGGGATTGGCATAGTTCTCTTGGAGATTCAGGGGCCTACAAAGGCACGGCGCCTTTCGAACACCGGAGGCCCGCATGATAATATATATAGGGGTCATCATGACCGCGCATCTCCGAAGGAGCGTACGGGTTACACAAGGAAAGTGCAACGGAGCCCACACGCCTTACTTGTTGTTCTTTCGACCCCATGCTCTAAGCATGTCACATCCATGATACAATAATACCTCTAATAACTGCCAAGTCTACTAGCATGCAAAGTTTCTAATAGCAGTTATTCCTAACGCACGGCCCACACGTACAGGAGGCCAACCTGCACGCAAGTCCGTGATCTATATGAGACTCACAACTCGTGTAACAACTGTGTCACGGCCAATGAACCTAATGATGCTACATAATAATGGGGTAGTCTCATAAACAAGGTCAATGCAAATACATAAATAAAAATATATCGCGACGACACCGTCGCGTGCATTTTATATAACAGTGAAAATATATGAACTAAAGACAGAAAATAAAGTTGTATGCAACATATGGAATATAAATAACAGTACAATGGCAAGGTATACTTGCCTGGCAAGGAAGCTGCAATGTACCAATAACCTGCTCCAGAAATCGTGCAGAACAAATCCAATATCCTATGTACACATAATATAATGCAATAAAATCATTAGTCATTACACTAGCACATACACAACCATATTTATACTGGACTCAGGGGGTATACTAGGGGTAACACTAGTCATCTAACACGGTCAATTACGCGTTGAATTACGCGGGTGTCGCGTCTTCAAGTACTGTACGAAATCAGTCAGTCAATTGACAGGTGTCTATGCCAGTACGTTAATATACGCAAGGCAGACAAATTCATAAGTTCTTAGGGTCGACATGGTCAAGGTAAGTATGGGATAGTCCCCGGTGTCCTAGGGTCGTATAGTCTGAATATTTAGTCATAATTATCAATTTGCATTTACTTACATATATATTCATATTTATATAATAATATAACTAGCAATTTATTTACATAATTATTGGAATACATATAGTAATTATGTACATAAATATATATACCAAACTGAATAATATTTGCGTACATGTAAATGTACGAACGTGCGTTGGGTTCTCCGACTCAGGGTCTGATGTAAACTAACCGTGGTGGCAAAATACTAACATCCTACTGGAACACTGTCAGAGAATGTACTCGCCTAAGGTCCTGTTGCTGGTATGAATCAGAGTCCAAGTTACAGTCCAAATAGCCTATGTATTAAAAATTTATCACGTCAAAAGATAATTTATTTTAATTTATTTAATTCTGGAATAATTACTCTAAAATCCTATTTTAATTTTATTATTCTGATTTTTATGTTAATTCTTAAATTTTGTCCAAAGAAACTAAATTTTATCAACTCGAGACTCATGGCACGCAAATCGAGACGATCTGTTGACCAAAAAGTCAAATGATACAAACTCGACTTTCATGCATGATTTCCTATAGATTTTAGCATAAAAAATATACTAGAATTTATGGCTCGTCCGAATTCAAATTCGTTTGGGAATTATGGCATATACAAATTTTGTATTGTGCATCGATGGTTAAATTCTAACATAGAAGTTCTACAGAATTAACAGTATGTAAATACTTTGAATTAAATTCTGGAAAAAATATATGTCGATTATCTCGACATTAGCTTTCCGAAATTTTAAACGATTCTTGATTCTAATTTCGGTTTCTCCCGAAATTACGAAAATATTAAAATACATCTATTTTCGGACATGCTGTACTCTACGCTTTTTCCAAAATTTAATACTAATAGATTCAAAAAACAATTTATATAATCAGAAAGCTAACCTCAATATCTTTCTAACGCAAGAAACTAACCCTCGTTTGGAGTCCGGAGCTATGCGCAATGGCTTTTGGAAGATGAAGGAACCCTAGATGGCAATTCTCCAAAAATTGGCTCAAGAAAACCCTAGAAAATAACTTAAACTATTATATATATATATATATAGAGGAGAGAGAGTGCAGCCGTGGCTCGAAAAGTGCCACATGGCAGCCATCCACGCTGCCCCATCCAAATCGGACGGTCCGAAACTGACGCGGCTCGGCTCAGCTGAGTCCGAGTCGAACTCTGACTCGGCTCGGCTCGGGGTCGGCTCGGCTTCACCCCGCGGTCACTGACAGGCGGGCCCGGCACTGTTCGCTGTGGGAGGCTGACAGGTGGGCCCCCTGTTTGCTGACTGGGCAGAATTAATTACTTTTGGGTTTTTTTTTTCAGAAATTAGTTTTTAATTCAGTTTTTCATAATTAACTCAAAATAAATTCTAAAAATAATCAGAAAATTCCCAAAAAATTCTAGAAAATATATTTTATTATTTAGAACCTAAAATAAAAGTTTGGGATATTTTTAATTAAGTTTGAACATAAAATAAATTCTTCAAAGTCCTAGAAAATTAGTGTTACTAGTTTTTAATTAACTAAAAATTATGGAAAAATCTCAATAATCTAAAATAGCCTAAAAGTAATTCTAAATAAATATTTATATAAGTAAATATACTAAAAAAATTTATTTTCTAATTAACTAAGAGAATACTCTAAATAAATTCAACATCTATAATAAATATAATAATATAAAATATACACAAAATACCTATTTTGGGTGAGGGAGTTTACACACGGCAAGATGCAAGTCAAGAAATTAATTTGAATTCGATATAGATATCAAGAACGTTTCAAGCAAGTGGATGAGATCCTAAAAACTTATCCTATACTTATTGCAGGCTTGTTCGGTCCCTAAGTTAAAACAGAATAATTTAGTCGTTGACCTGCATGGGCCACCACAAAAACCATGTCATGCCCCAGTCCCAAAATACCGAGGGAATAGACACGTGGCAATGGCGAGCAGCACACACCGATGGACAAACCCAATTTAATGGACCCATCGGGACGTACTTAAGCTGTAACACAACAATAAATAGGTCCAATGATACAAGTCACAGTCTATTCTAATCTCATCCACAACAGATAATCACAGATCAAATGCCAGAATATATGCAAATAAATATAAACTAACATATCTCAATAAAAGTGTCTCGGAGAACAATCCGAGAATAAGTCTGATACATCAGTGCAATAGACTGGAAATAAAGTACTAGAAACAGAAATAATGAGTATCTCAAACCAATACTCAGGAGAAGTCCTCTGGTATGATCCCGTCCTATGGTCTTGGTTCTGCTCTAATGTAGGCACCTGCTTCTGCTAATGCTAATGCTCCGGTCCCGTATACCTCGGGATAGATCTCGTCAGCTAATCCTGGGGACATAATCCGGATCCAGGTCCTCAGGGGACATAGCAAGGTACAAAATAACTCAAGCCAGCATAAATGCAGTAAAATAGTAAATGAAATAAACAGGGTAAATATGTAACCATCTATATGAAATACAAGTGAGTGCATCACTAGTACTCAGGCTGAGACCACTACAAGCTCTGTGTCGGGGAGCCTGTAGCAGAGTTTACTATGTATTTTACTATATAATTTACTATGTATTATATATATAAAATTAGCCTGTAGCCTGTGTGTCTCTCTCCACCCCATGTAATCACACGTCTCATGTCCATAATGCCTTATGTCTATGTCACATAAGATCATATCTAATACAGCAAGTCATCTAATGTCTATGAATATAATGTCTATGTCATAAAATCTGTATTCTACACAGAATCACCATGAATATCTCAGGAAGATTCTGTCTCATGAATAGTGTCAAGTATCCTGGGTTATGATGTACTTGATAAAACAAGTACGAGAAGTATAGGGTCTCGGTATCCATGTCTATGTGACGTTACACAACTCCGCGTACGGTGTTGGCACCCAACTATTAATCGAACGCTAAGTAAAGTTACACGATCCTAGGTCAAGCATGTACAATAATATATATAAATAAGATAAGGAAATATGTAACCAGAATTGCAATGTTGGCAAGGTACACTTGCCTGTGGTTCTGGCTCCAATTGTAGCTCTGATCTCAGTGTGATCTGCAGGTACTACTCCGGTTGCTGAAATAAACATCACCATTAGATTCAAAAAATATCAAATAGCTAGAAACGCCTGTCCTTGAGTCTAATTTGGACACAGGGGCAAAAATGACAGTTTCTGGTCAAAGCGGGGTCCACATGTGGGCCGCTTTGCACCGAAAAATGTGTCAGGGTCAAAGGTCTCCAAATTCGTCAAACTTAGTGTCAACAAGTCAGGGACGATGATACGAACCCAACGAAACTTTCAGAACTGGATTTCGATGAGCCGATCACAAAATCGCCCGTCAAGTGGAGCCGCGGGGCCCACGATACGCGATTTTGTTAACGTTCTCAGAATCAAACCAAACTTGGGTCACATGACCAGCGTATTGCTATGAGTCCGATGGTGCAAGTTTTGTTTTAATATGACGTATGTACACGAAGTTACGATGTGTTCCAGAATAGGTAGATACGGGGCGTTGTCGGCGGATACGCGTTGATTCCGATGTGCATGCACATCCGAATCGACTTCTGCAAAATCTTGCACGTTCGTATCAACGGCGTGCACATTTCGGTGAAGACCGCGTGTGACCAAGTCGTCCTGTTTGGCGGGGCGTACTCAGTTTCAGGGTAAAACAGGGCGTTGGTTTTCCTGTTTTTGGATCGGGTTTGCGATCGCCACAGGATGCGACGCACCGAGCGGGTTGCACGGGCATCGAGAGGGTTACACAGTCTACGCATCACAACTGACAGAACAGGAAATGGAGCAACGAGGAGAGAGAACGGGTTACCTGAACAGGACTACGTGGAACGATGTTCTTCATGTCCGTGAGGAGTTACGACACGACACAAATTGTGTCCGGGTACTGTATGGCCGTGTCCGAGTACTGTGTCCGGGTTATAGGGTTTCAATCACAGTGGCTGGGACTGCGGGGTTCACCGGAGGACGGCAGCTCGGGCGGAGGCTCGTCTGCGGCTGCCGGGGCTAGGGTTGGGGAGATCGTCACGGGGAAGCGGGTGGCTGGGCTCTGCTCGGCTGTGGCTGCTACTGCTGGTCGTGGTTGAGACTGCCGGAGGAAGGCGGAGGCGTTGGGGAGAGGCGCTGTGGCAGGTGGTGGTGCGGGGCTGGGCTCAGGGTAGCGGGGCTCATGGCGGATGGAGGAGAAGTCCGTGCTCGGCGGAGGGGGAGGAAGTGGAGTCGGGGAAGGAGGAAGAGGAGAGATGGCTGCGGGTCTCGATGCAGCGGCGGGGTGTCGACGGGGCTGCGCTCGGGGGTTCGATGTCAGGCGGAGGATGATCGGGAGAGATGGTGGCGAGGGGAGTTCTGGTCGGTGGTCGGGGGAAATCTGGAGGAGGAGGAAGTCGAGGGAGGTGGCGTTAGGGTTCAGGGCTAGGGCTGCGAAGTGGGGCGAGTCCGGGCGGCCGAGGGGAGAGGTTCATCGGGCGGAGAGCGGTGGAAGAGATTAGGATTCCGGCAGCGCCGAGGGGTTAAATAGGCGCGCCGCCGGAACAGTAATTTGGGGAGGATTTGGATTAGGGTTTCGTTTAGGGTTAACGGGTCTGGGTCGGGTCGAATTTGGGTCGGGTAGGCAGGATCCGACCCGTTAGGTTCAGCCCGGTTCAAACCGGTTTGAGCCCGGTTCAACCCGGTTTGTTTGGGTTTAATTAAAAATAGGGTTTTTAGGGTTTAAAAAATATTTCCGAAGTCCAATAAATTCACAGAAAATTATCCTATGTCTAGTTTTTATTTTGCACCATAAAATAAAATTTTTATAATATTTTAATATTATTTAACAGTAATTAAAAATTATTTAATTTCAAAATACCTAGGTTTTAATTACAAAAAATTTCTGAAAATTCCAGAAAATTATGAAAAATCTAAATTAAAATTCTTGAAAAATCAGGGGTGTTACACAGAGTATCTCAGGATCGCCAGCGTCATTGGGCAGACCAGCCCTGTCGTCATCTTGAGTTCTCTGTCGGCGACCATGTATTTCTGAGGATTTTGCACCCATGGAGTTGTCAGATTTGGAGTACGGGGGAAGCTTAGTCCCAGATATATATGCCCATTCGATATTCTCGAGCGAGTTTGAGACGTATCTTATCGTCTAGCTCTTCCACCATCGTTTCATGAGGTACATGGCGTCTTTCACGTATCTCAGTTGCGCCGATATATTCCATATCCGAGCCATATCTTGAATTATTCTGAGTTGGTAGTTGGTACCAACTTATCATATAAGGAGAGACCCATATCTATTTTGGACCAGAGAAAGAAGGTTCTTAAGAACGGACTATCAGATTAGTTCGTATTGCTTGGGAGCATCACTGTAAACCCCCAAAACTTTTCAGAATTTTAAAAAATAAATTTTCGAGAATTTTCTGGTATTTCTTAACTAATTAAAATAAACATTTTTTGGAATTAAATATTTTTAAGTATTTTATTAAATATTAAAATATTATAAAAATAATATTTTTGGGTGTAAAATAAATAATTAGACTTACTGTAATTTTTTTGGAATTTATT
Organism: Iris macrosiphon; assembly: GCA_036927795.1. Classification (NCBI taxonomy): domain Eukaryota; kingdom Viridiplantae; phylum Streptophyta; class Magnoliopsida; order Asparagales; family Iridaceae; genus Iris; species Iris macrosiphon. Next base: position 86,075,232 of record JAYESA010000013.1, read on the forward strand.
GGACCCCAGAACTATTTTTAAAGACCTAAAAACTAAGTTTTTAATTAAAACCAAAATAAATCGAAATAAACCGGTTTAATCCTGAACCGACCCATTATTTTAAACCAATACTAATTAAATAAACCGGACCCAAACCCTAGCGGTTCAGGTCGAATTTATACCCAGAACCCGACCCGAACCCGACCCAATAATCCGCTGTCAACAGTAACCCAAACCCAACCGACGCCTCTCCGCCTCCCCTCCCCGGTCGTTCACCGCCGCTTCGTCTCCCCCAACTGCCCGCACCGGCGCCTCTACCCCTTCTTCTCCCCACCGAACGTTGTCTTCTCTCCCTTAACGGTCGACCCACCCTCCTATAAAAACCCCCAACCGACCCCCTACGCCATCAACCACCCACAGCCACCACCGCCCTCCGACCTCGACAGCCCGGTCACCCCGAGCTCCTCTCCGCCAGAGCCCCGACGATGCCACCCCTCCACCGTGATCTCGACGAGGCCGCCCTTCATCAACCCTCACACCCACCATCGCCGATGAACCCGAGCCCGATTCCCTCGCCCCCTCTGCCATGTCTCCCTTCCGCCCGAGCCTCTCCGACCACACTGCTCCGCCGTAAACACCAACGCCACCTCCGCCTGAGCTTCCCCGGCGACACCAGCGTCGTCGTAGGCCGACCTTTCAGTAATTACCCTTGGTAATGTAGCCTTGAACCTTCCTGTTCAAGCAGCCGCCGCCAACGAGCCCCACCGGCCGAGCATCGTCGCGCCACCGCATATACACGTAATTTCAGTCGTTACCGAGCCATCGTTCCGGTGAGTTTTTCTCTCTCCCCGTTGCCTCATTTTTCGTTATGTCGAATCGTGCGCGTACCCTGCGTGATCCTCTCGAACCCTGTGCAACGAATCTCTATTACTCTTAGGAAAGAGCTATAAGCAAGATTAGTTTGGTATTATGTCCTGTGTCGATCGTAAACTGTGACACAAAATCAGAAAAATAAACTCCTAATTTCTGAAAATCAGAAATTGTCCCGAACTTCCCAGTTCACGACCGTTTTACGACCAATCTGTTAAATGTTTTTAAAATTGTCTTGAACAGTAATTTAGATCATATGACCAAGTTTTAAACCCTATTTTAGTTAAATTTATTGAGCTGTAGATTGTATTTAATTCGAGGGTAAAAATAACCAAAAACTTGGTATTTAAAAACCCTATTTTTTCCTGAAACTGGGTGCGCCCCGCTAAATGAGATAACTTGGTCGTGTGCGAACTTTACCGAAAGGTGCGCGCGGATAATACAGACGTGTGGGATTTTACGGAAGTTGATTTGGATGTGCGTGCACACCGGAATCAACGCGTATCCGTCGACAACACCCCGTATCGGCCCTGTTCTGAAACTCGTTGTAACTTCGTGTGTACTCATCATTTCGAAATAAAACTTGCACCCTTAGACTCGTAGCGATACGTAGGTGCTGTGACCCAAGTTTGGTTCGATTCTGAGAACGTTGACAAAATCCCGTATCGTGGGCCCCACGGTTCTACTTGACGGACAATTTTGTGATCGGCTCATCGGAATCCAGTTCTGGATATTCCGTTGGGTTCGTATCGTTGTTCTGGACTTATAGACAATAAGTTTGATAAATTTGGAGAACTTTGTCTCTGGCATATGTTTGGTGCGAAGCGGGCCACATGCAGACCCCGCTTTGACCAGAAACTCACTTTTTATCCTGTGTCCAAATTGGACTTATGGACAGACAATTTTAGCTATTTGATATCTTCTGAACCTGATGGTAATGTTTATTTCAGCAACCGGAGGAGTACCTGCAGATCTTGCTGATACCAGAGCAGTAGTTGGAAACCAAACCCCAGGCAAGTGTACCTTGCCATACTTGCAGCATTTGTTTATACTATTCTCTTGATTTATTACTGTAATATCTCTATTCAACTAGGATCGTGTAACATAGCTTAGCGTCCGAACAAGATTCAGGTGTCAATGCCGTACGCGAAGTTGTGTAACGTCACCTAGAGATTGATATCGCGACCCTATACATATTCGTACTTGCATCATCAAGTACGTCATACCATAGGACACTTGACACTGTTCACGAGACAGAATCTTTCTGAGATATTCATGGTAATTCTGTATAGGTTACAGGATTCGTGATATAGATATTACATATGCTTAGCTTTCATTATGACTTGTTGCATCAGATAGAGGTTATGATCTTGCGTGACATGGACATGAGATATCGTAGACATGAGATGTGTGATTACATTGGGTGAGGAGACACACACAGGCTACGGGTTGATTATTTTATTACGGTGCCATAGCCATTCCGAGCTAGGCTCCTACATGATATCACTGCTACTGGTTCCCCGATACCGAGCTTGTAGTAGTCTCAGCCTGAGTTCTAGTGATGCTCTCATTTTGCATATCACTTAGCTGGTTATATAGTTTATCCTATTCATTTATTATTGTACTACATTTATTTGGCTTGAGTTATTCTTGTACCTTGCTATGTCCCCTGAGGACCTGGAATCCGAATTATGTCCCTAGGTTTAGTAGAGGAGATCTACCCTGAGGTGTACGGGACAGGAGCAAACATTTGAGCAGTACCAGTTCGAGAGGACGAGGTGATCGCTGAGGATTTCTCCTGAGTATCTACTTTATCTATACTCAGTCTTTGCTGTTGTTATACTCTTTATTTCTTGTCTATTGACTGCTATATCAGACTTATTATCAGAGAGTTCCCCGAGATATGTTTTATTGAGACTTAATATTGATTTATATTTCATATTAATTGTATTTATTGCTGTAGATGAGATTAGTAGTATAACCTCTTATTATTGTATTACAGCTTAAGTACACCTTGATGGGTCCATTAAATTGGGTTGCCCATCGGTATGTGCTTCTGGCCATTGCCATATGTCTAGTCCCTCGGTATTTTGGGACTGGGGCGTGACATAGTTTTTATGGTGGTTCATGCAGGTCAACGACTAAATTGCTTCAATTTTAACTTAGGAACTGAGCAAGCCTGCGACAAGGATATGATAAGTTTTAGGATCTCATCCACTTGATTGAATCATTCTTGATCTCCATATCAGATTCGTATTAAAAGTCTTGACTTGCATCCTGCCTTGATTCCTCTGTGCGCCTCTTATAGTTTATTTTGGATGCAGAGTAATGGATCCACCAGCAAGAAACGAGACTCCCGCAGGATCACCACAAGATGCTGTAGCCACCTACGAAGGAGATAGAGTGGCACCATTAAGTGGAGATCCCTCCACTCACCAAAGTAGTCAAGTAAATCAGCATGCCTCGAGAATCCAGCAAGATAACATTCTGCCACAGTTTACTCCACCATTGTCTATATTCCCACAAGGGCAAGCTATGGACGGGCAACAAATATTTTGAATGTTTTATGTAATGATGCAAGCCCAATAGCAGATTCAACAAGAGGCTCTGCGTCACGAGGTGGAAAACTTAAGAAAAAGCCTAGTAATCGCACTGGAGCAGGCAAACCTACCAGCTCGACGATCATCGACGGGATCTATCACCGATTTTTGCCAGCTGAAGCGCCGCACATTTTCAGGCAAGGAGAAGCCCACTGACGTTCATGAGTGGCTCACAAACACTCAACATCAATTAGAAGCAGCTGAGCTTCCAAGGAAATATTGGATGACTGCCATTCGGATGCAGTTGACGAACAATATACATCACTGGTGGCTATCTGAGGAGACACGGCTCGAACCAGACCGAGTCACTTGGAAAGAGTTCTCCAGACTCTTTCAGGAGATGTATATTCCATCTATTACTCGATCGAAACTTCAGGACAAGTTTAATCGCCTCACTCAAGACAATATGACAGTGGAAGAGTACAATGCAGAGTTCATTCGTCTGAGTCGCTTCCCACCTACCTTGATCCCGACAGAAGAAGAGAAGGCTGAGAAGTTCTTCGACAGATTAAACTTTGAGCTACAGAGACTGATCAGATCTTTTGCACCTACTTCTTACTCGGACGTCCTTGATGCAGCCCGACGCATGGAGCGTGTCACCAGGAGAGAGACCAGCCTGAAGTGGTCTTTTACATCAGCACCAGCCAGAGCACCACATGAAAAAGCTGCAAAGAGATCTCACATGCACCAGCCACCCGGAGCATCTCTGCAGGCACTGCTTGTCTGTCAATATTGTGGCAAGCGAGGCCATATTGAGAACGAGTGCAGACGCAAAATAGGATTATGTTTAACTTGCGGATCCAGTCAACATTCAGTGAGGGAATGCCCTGAGCGTCGAGAAGGAGCACCAATGGTAAACCAACAATCTCTACCAGCACCAGGAGGATATCATCTGAGGCTACCCTTGGTACCCCAGGCAGTACTCTTCTAGCAGGCCCAGCAGTAGCACAAGAATCCACCACAAGGACGCGGACAAGCTTTTGCGATGACCATGGAGGATGCGCAGACTCATGGAGTAGCAAATGCGCGTAAGATTTAAGTTATTCATTGATGTCTATTCCTAGTAATGCTTTAGCATGTGCTTGTTAGTCAAATCCTTAACCATAAAACCTAGTAATTTTGAACTTGTTAATAATTGATAACCTAGTTTTTCTAAGCTGTAGTTTACTTTGCTCTAACCAGATTTCTTTCACTCTTGAATTACCTAGCTTTCATTGTTTAGGAAAATATTTTATTCCTTCCCTATGTGTTTTGCTTAACTCTCATCCTTCGATTTATCTTTGGTCATGATTCTTTGGTTGTGTCGTGCTTCGAACATATTTTGCAACTGTGTCATCTCTTATGACTGCTTATGTTTTATTATTCTTTGATTGCGAGGACGTAATCCACTTAAGGGAGTAGATTATAAACCCCCAAAAATTTTTAGAATTTTTAAAAATAAATTTTTGGAAATTTTCTGGTGTTTTTTAACTAATTAGAATAAATATTTTATGGAATTAAATATTGTTAAGTCAAGTTGAACACTGAACGAGAATCGTATTAAGTAAAGCAATGAATTACAGCTCGTGGAGCAATGCTCGTTCAAAAAAAAGAATCAAGAATTATCATTATGAATCTGGAATGACCAAGACTTGCATGTCGCGGACAATATGTGGACAAGATTTTTGGTTTCCGTGGACGGTCGCCCTGGCGTTGGGACCGATCCGATCTGGACAAAAAGAATCGTATGGTCGTTTGGTAATGGACGAAATGTTATGTAGCGGGGTTCGCCACCTGTGTTGCATATCGTTCTCGCCTCGAGACTATAACTCGTCCTTTATGGCTATGTCAGCGACTCCTGTTCATATAGATAAGTTATCCTTGCTTAGCGGCAATCCGCGTGCGAGTCATTGTATTGTTAGGCAACTGCTCTGTATAACACACATATACTTATAACTGCATCGGAACACCTAAATGAATATGAATATGAAACACTTGTGCATAATTGAACACACTGAACATCCAATGCAAAATGTCTTATAATTTGTGTTATCGTGCACCGAAATATAATCTCGCTCACAATACTTGTGTTTGCACATACTATTGCCCCTGGTTTTTATTATAAATGCTCGTGCTTGATTTAATTTGGTTTTTCTTGGACAGGAAAGGACGGATAGTAAGTTGGTAAGTCTCACCGTGTTCCTTATGTCGTACGAATCACTGCCACACGAGTTAGGCTTTACATCATTGCCATAAAACTGATTCTAAGAAAGATTGCTTGCAGGGTGCGGAAGAAACTCGTTCAGTGTGGATGCCTCCTTCGTGCGTACTAAGGCGCGGAGTTCACTCCGAAGTCTTGGAGTATTGCGTCCGGAACTGAAACACATATACAAGACATAATGTTGGAACATCGCCTATGTATCATTTCACAAATGTAGCCACTTGGCATGCTTTTACTATTTGAGAGAGAGAGGCATGAGCGACTTGCAATCTCGGCCTAGCGCCATTTGTAACAATTATTCAATATCAATAAATAGCTTATTTTATTTTTATACATGTGTTATTCAATGCTTCCGCTATCAACGACTCTGTGAACTTGTTACCAATCGCCTATGCATTTATTATTCCGCTGCACTCGGACAATCTGTGCGACTCTGTGGCTTAGACCTCTTACCGCCTGCTTGGACCTCGGCCTTGCACGGGCGTGACTTACGCTGGTGCGGTATCACGCTCAGATAGGTCAAGCGATCGTCCCGCAGGAGTGCTGGCGCGGTAATTCGTGCCCACCGGGAAAGGTCGATTGCCTGCGGAAGATCGGGGCATGACAAATCGTTCGAGAGACAAAACCTAGTGCATAAGTTGTCCAAGACCAATGCATGACATAAAACATCTATCAGATAAGATACTTCTATGCACGGTTCTGAACAATAAGCACACGATTCCATCTTTTTAGTCTTATCCCACAGATCATATTCAAAATATAAGACTTTATAGATCAGGTTGCGCAATATAGAAACGAGGGACATGTAACATAAATTGATAGTAAAGCAAAATTATAATACTTCAAGCATGCAGTTCATTTTTTTTAGCTTATCTTGTTAGTGAAGTATCATTAAAACATAGGAACATGAAACTAAAATGAACTAGAGATCATTTTTATTAGGCGTGCAGACTAAGGATTTATCGAAGGGACAAAGCCACTCACCGAATGAATCAACGAGAGGATGGGGAAGCCTTATGCAACGATCACTCCTTGGTTATGCGTCCTAAAATTGTAAAGACACTTGGTTAACATTCTTCAATCTTTTTCTCTTATTATTCGAAAAGAATGCGCAAGCGAGAAAAATGAATCATGAAAACCAAGTCATCGAAAGCAAGACAAAACACAAAACCAAGCATTAAAACAATCAATGAAAAATCTTGGACTTATTTCAATAGAAATTGTTCCATCAGTTTGAAGGATTTATTGCATTTCATCCATGTTGATTTGGCGTTAAGGTTTTCTCGAGACTCAATTCTCAACCGAGTCAAAGTAACAAGTATTCCATAAGTAAACCGCTAGAAGCGGGACATTATATAATATCCCACCAAGAAGAAGTTTCGTCCTCAAAACTTAAGAGGTCAAGGAGTCGAGGATCAAGGCATCAAGAGGTCAAAGAAATCAAACTCACCAATATCGTGTTCGCTCACATCATGCTCAATATTCAACTGATACACTATAGTCCTTCCCGTCTGATCGGTTTGTCCACTAGCTTGAGCTGGAGCTGACACAGGATTCTGATTCTCATTCTGACCAGTATTATTGTTGTAGTGCGATGCCAAAGCCCTAATGATTAGACAATCTTGGATCACATGACCTTGTTGTCTATATCTAAAGCACCCCTTATTAAAGTTACGACAAAATTTCTTAGTGTGACCCGGATGACCGTAAAAGTTGTACTCCTTCCCACGGTAATCATCTATATTGGCATTCTTCTTAGTATCGTCCTTTTTCTCACTGTTGTGGTATTATTTAGCAGGAGAATTTCAAGGTGCCGATGCCTTTTCTGGAGTTCTTCGTGGTATGAACTGCTCATTCTGCAGCGCTGCCTCAAAAGCTTGTATGTACGATTTACACTCTCGGTTCATAACATCCTTTCTCAGGTTATCATTCAGGCCTCTTATGAACCGATGTGTAAGGGCCCCCGTCATTAGGAATCATTGAGCTAGAGAACTTAGCAAGCTTGGAGAATTCTGACTCATAGTCTTCGATGGACAGGCTTCCTTACTTACGTTTGGTAAACTCATCTTCTTTTCTCTTCCTGACAGCTGGCGGGAGATGTTATACAAGGAATGCATCCTTGAACATTCCCCAACTGATCTTACCATCCTGATGCTTTATGGAGAGATCTAGCTTCTTGATTTGCCACCAGTCATGTGCACGTAACCGCAAATGCATGACTGCACATGCCACCCTCTTGTTCGCAAGTATCAAAGCAAACTCAAACAAGCCCTACAACTTGGCGACCCAGTCTATCACCTTATTAGGCACAGTCCTACCTTCAAAATCTGGAGGGTTCAACTTCAGAAACTCGACACCCCTAAAGGTAGACTTCCTGGCCGCCCGTCGAGGCTCATCAGTTTCTGCTAAACCTGCTCCCTGAGACGCAGTCGCGGCTGTCACAGGTATCGCGGCGGTCCCCGATGCACTAATATTGGCTACCAGTGTTGTTACTATTTGAGCCAAAGATTCAAGCTGCTGTTGTTGTGCCAAGGCTTTAGCATCAGCCCATTGCTGTTGAGCTTCAAACCGTTCCTGTTGGGCATCATGTCGATCATTTTGATTTTTGAACATGGCAATCAGCCTATCGACTTGGTCATCGCTCACACTCGTTGCGCGCGATGTCCCTTGATTACATGTTATAGTCATCCTGCTGCAAAAAAGAGTAGCTTGCATTAGTCTCATAACTTATTATGGACTTATTGCATGGGACGTTAAATTTTTATATTTTTTAAGATCGGGACATTTAATATCTTCGATTTACTTATATAGATTCGCAACCTTTTTGAAATCCGGGACTTTTGAAATCGTTTGAAAACTTATATCATTTTTGAAAATGATATTTGAAGAGGCAAATGACGTAAAGCCGTGCTCTGATACCACCTGTCACGCCCTGATCCCGTAAGGGCCGATCATCCTCTCTTGGACTCGACGCCATACAAGCCTAAGTTATGCTTGCACAAGGCATAATATCTGAATAAGACACAAGCTAGACAAAAATATACATAAATTGAGGCACATAATGTAAATACAGAGAACCAAAGTTGAACACATTTGATAGGAATACAAAATACTTTATTTATTGAATACTTAAAGATTGGATTATAAAGTACTTGCTTGGATGATTACAAAATATGCCATAGATGGCTAATATCCCTTTTTACAAACCCAAAAATTAGCCACAACGTCCAAGCATCATATCCTTTTAGTAGGACCAAAAATTAAAACACCTAGCAGATGAAAAGCTTGCACAATGGAGAGAAAAGCCTTGGAAAGTAGCACGAACACGGTTCCACTTGAAGGAATGTGCTCCTAAAGCTTAAAAATGCTTGCCAAACTCTCGCTACCAGAATATGGAGATTTGTCCACAAACGTGGGTCAGTACTACAACATGTACTGGTGAGCGACCGTGGCCAAACTTACCTTAAAATCTACACTAAGTAAATATGTGAATCTAGCATTATTAGGTAATCTTTCTAGTTGTTGTCACGCTCCGATCTCCTGCCGGAATCGGCCGTCCCCGCTAGGCGCGAATCACCGTGCCAGCGCTCCCGCGGGACGTACGCTTCCATCGGGACGCGATGTCGCTCGAGCCTGGGGTTGCGTCCGCGCAAGGCAAATACCAAAACGGCCGTAGATAACTAGTTCACAGAGTCGTCATTGCGGAACATAAAATGAAACACAAGTATTGAATCCAAATCAAGCTCTTTATTGATACGAAGTAAAGATTATAAGTGGCGCTAGACCGAGATTACAATTCGCTCATGCTCTCTCTCTCTCTTACAACGAACATGCCCTTAGGCTCAGAACCAATACAAACGATCTGGATGATGATGTTGTTCCCATATATTATGTCTCGTATATGCGAGCTCCAGGTCCGTGCGCCACGCTCCAAGACACCAAGTGTGGTCCGGCGCCTCATTGCGTTAGCGATCTCTGAATCCGTACGAGTTCCCCCTGCACCCAGCATGCAGACTGGTTGGATATCAGTACATTAAATACACTGATGGGGAGGCCTCTCGCCCACGCCACAAAACAAGCACGTTCATTAGTTATGTGAACCGACTGGTTTCGTTGTCTTTCTATTCTTTTGCCTTAGGATCAGTTACATGGCAATATAAAGAAAAAAATCTTCGTGTCAGCTCAAGAGTGTCATATTAATGAACAATTGAGTTCACCTTACCACTTCTTACCATTCGACCTTCCCTGTCATATGCAGCAATATAAACAATAATCTATAAAATAACAAGAAACAACTATAAAACCCAAGTGTTATACCGTGCCTCTGCCTCACAAGACCCATTTTTACTAGAACTATATGTGATACCGTGCATCTATTCTACTTATGCAAAATATCGTGCAAACGCACTCCTTCCCGTTTCTCCTTTATTCAATGCGGATAGCCGCTATGCAAACATGACTTATCTATATGAATGTCACTGGCTCTGCTAGCCATGTTGGATATAATCTGCGATGGACGGTCGTCTTCCTAGCTCGGTTGCTAGCCTTGCTGGACCTCCTAGCCGTATAGCGAGTCGGCGTCCATCCAGGTCGGTAGCAAGCCTTGCTGGATGTCCCGCCCTCGCCTGCTAGTCATCATCTAGTGTATTGCCAGGACTACACTGGCACTGCCCTCCCGGGCCGACACGATTCGGATGCCTCAGCAATCGTGTCGAGGACTCTCTCAACCTGGTGCGCAACCAGTTGTCCGTGACCATGCAACAACTCCCCCACATTCCAATCCTAGCCGAGGACAACTCTCGGATCAATCGTTGCCGAGGACTACACTAGGATCTTTTTTTCTTTACGCAGCTCCCTGATTAGAGACTGCCTCGGTGATCTGGATATCCCGAGTACCTTCCTTTTCTTCCATCTCCTGACTCGGAACGACTACTTGATAGCCTTCCTCGTCTATGCATGCAACATAATTTTACTCCATCCCGTGTCATGTTCCGTGCGGTGCAACGCCTCAGTACAAACTCACACTACTTTATGGCATATATGAAGGAAATTACTACATTCCAACTCAATAATCCCGACTACGCAAATAGCAAGTAAAATCTCCATGTTCTATAAAATGATAAGGCGGGGTTATCCCCTTAGCTATGTGCGTTCATCTCTTTTATTAGCATGCAAAGGTTATCGCCTGTAAACTAGCATGAAATATTCATTTTTATTAGTGTGCATCTAAGTAGAGACAGGTTCACCGGGGCCACCCACCTTAGCGATGTATCGCATCGGTCGAGCGAGACTCCGAACGCGCCTCTGATAGCCTAAGTCTGACTCCATTGAAGATCCTAGCATAAATGCCTTTGCATCGAACGAGCCATCTCGCTGAGCAAGGCGGTCGAATAGCTACACTTGTGCCGTTTGAATCGGCCCTCCGGGTTGAGCGGAGCGGGTCGTTACAGTTGTCTAGTTTCTTTTTAACCATTCATGCAAGAAACATAAACGATAGATTGAACCATGCGTATGATAATTTTTTACCCACGGTCGAATGGTTATTCCTGCAGCAGACACAAAATTTAGCAACAATTTTCATATATGTGTCTAACTTATGAATCAATCTTGACATCAAATATTATGTATGCAAGAAGGTAAACCTAGCATGCAACCTAACTTATATGATGGTCCATGGGTTGCCCCATGATTAGCAACGGTGACTCAAGGTTCAGCTCTGCACCAGTATGCGCGTGTATCAACAGCTGTGACTCAAAGTTCAGCTCTGCACCAACACACATGAATACTAGCAGCTGTGACATCATGGTTTCACTCTTCATTAATAGAAAAATTACCCTACTAGATCACAAGGACCGTACCTCTGTGTGAAACAAAAATCTCTTCCGGACCGACCGATTTCCAGTGCCCCAGGAACCGTTCGAGAGATAAAATCTTGTACATAATTTGTCTGAGACCGATGCCTGACATGAAACATATTTCAGATAAGATACTACTATGCACGGTTCTGAACAATAAGCACACGATTCTATCTTCTTGTTCTTATCCCATAGATCATATTCAAAACATAAGGACTTGTTATTGATTAGGTTGCGCAGGATAGGAATGAGGGACATGCAATATAAATTAATAGTAAAGCAAAAAATCTAATACTTCAAGCATGCAATTCATTTCTTTTTAGCTTATCTTGTTAGTAAAGTATCATTGAAATATAAGAACATGCAACTAAAGTGAACTAGAGATCATTTTTATTAGGTGTGCAGACTAAGGATTCATCGAAGGGTCGAAGCCACTCACCGAACAAATTAACGAGAGGATGTGGAAGCCTTATGCAACGATCACTCCTTAGTTAATTATACGTCCTAAAATTGCAATAATACTGGGTTATCATCCTTCGATCTCTTTCTCTTACGATTCAAAAAGAATGTGCAAGCGAGAAAAGCAAATCATGAAAACCAAGTCATTGAAAGCAAGACAAAACACAAAGCAACACTAAATCAAGCAACAAAACAACCAACGAAAACTCTTGGACTCATTTCAATAGAAACTATTCCATCAGTTTGAAGGGTTCATTGCATTTCGTCCGTGTTGATTTGGCGGTACAGTTTCTCCGAGACTCGATTCTCAACCGAGTCAAAGTAACAAGTGTTCCATAAGTAAACTGCTAGAAGTGGGGCATTATAATTCTTAATCTGGATCTAGCAGCCCATGAGGCGTCACTCAATGAAGATATGGGACTTCTTCGAGCACATAAGGAAATCGACTTGGCGCAAAAGGCTAAATGCGCTTGGCTGACAGAGGGCAACCAATGTACCAAGTTCTTCTACGATGTAGTGCGAATGAGGCAACATCGTAACCATATTAGCAAGATTATATGGCCGGATGGGGAAAGAGGTGTCGACTCAAAGTAAATTGCAAGCCAAAGCAGTCAGGTATTACTCCGATGTATTTAAGCAGGACTCTTGTTATACTAATTTTTTAACTGTTGTGTGTAAGAGACTAGTTACGAGGCTTGGTAACAGAACACTACTAGCATCGATCAAGCTAGAGGAGATCGAGGCGATTGATTTCTCTTAATCAAGCAGCATTTATAAGAGGGAGAGCGATAGCAGATAACAACCTGCTGGCGCACGAGATGGTCCACAGATTCAATAAAAAAGAGAGGGAAGAAAGCATGTATTAAATTGGATTTGCGGAAGGCAAATGATACAGTCAATAGGGAGTTTGTCTGTCATATCATGAGCACCATGGGGTTTCACAGTCAGTAGGTGGATGGTTAGGGAGTGTATTTCGACGCCGACCTTCTCCATTCTGATTAGGGGTCAACCACATGGGTTTATCCAAAGCTCTCGGGGGCTGCAATAGGGGGATTCCTTATCACCGTATATGTTCACCATAGTGATGGAGTATTTTACATGTCTTATGGATGTGGCAGTTCAGCAGAAGCGTATATGCCCTATTCATAAGAAGGTACGATCGCACATATCGTATTTGATATATGCAGATGACTTACTTATTTTTATGTCTCCGACGTATGCTAGACTCCATGCATTGGAAGAGATTTTACAGTCGTTTGCAGGGAGTACAGGTTTGCATATTAAAAAAAGACAAACAGTATAGTCTTCTTTAACCTCCACTGCACATAAAAGGAAGAAAGGGCCAATGTGCTGGGTATGACGAAAGGGAAGCTGCTAGTGCGATACTTGGGGATCCCGCTCTCGGTTAATTATGCTAAAGACACAGAATGCCAGAGCATAGTGAATTATATGAAGCTAGTACAGTCAGTAGTTACTGCCATAGCATTGTATTATTGGCTACAGGCAGTTATGATATCGTCTTCTACTATCCTAAACATAGAGAAGATATGTGCTAATTTCAACTGGCACAGAGGTATTCATGCTATCAAATAGGAAGATATGTGTAGGCCATGGCAAGAAGGAGGCGTCGGACTCCAATCCTTGCAATTTCTTTGAGATATTGAAGGTATGAAGTTGACATGAACATTTATTTCTCAGAAGTCGTTATGGGCTACCTGGATGAAGGGTCGATACCTGAAAGGAGAAATTTTTTGGATACACCGAGGAAATAGTAACGTCTCTGTGACCTTTAAAATAGTGCTATGACACAGAGCTGTAGTGAAAGGGGAGGTCAGTAGGTCTTTTAAAGATGGTGCGACCACAAACTTGTGGTTTGACCCTTGGCTCCAACATACCAGCTTAGCGGACAAGTATGGCCCGCTGGTTGTGGGTCCGATCACAGGCCAACAGAAGGTCAACCGCATTCTATGGGATGGAGTATGGATGCCGGAGAATCATCGATGGGCACGTCAGTTTGCGGCGCAAATTATAGACATGCGAGTCGATCCGAGCCAGATAGAGGACATGTGGTTGTGGGAAAACTCCCCTAGCGGGAAGTTCGATCTGAGAAGAGTGTACAGTGCGGTTAGGGGGCAGCAGGAGATCATGGCAGATGTAGACTTCATCTGGGTGCGTGGAGCAGCAAGGAAAATGCAGCTGTGTATGTACAAGTTGCGCTTGGGGAGATTACTGACCTTGGATCGGTTGGCAAGGCTCGGGGTGCATGTTGAAGGTCATGGATGCATATTGTGCAAGAATGCTAATAAGTCTCTAAATCATATTTTCTTCCAATGTGTAATCACAGCACAGATAATACTTGAGCAGGGTCGAAGGATGGGTTTGTAATTTGCAGGTGAATGGGAGATATATAAAGTGATTACTGAAATCCGACTGAGGTGGAGTAGGGGTGTAGCGCGGTTCATAGCAGCGAGAATGAAGCTATCAGCAGCGGTCTAACATATCTGGAGGGAGCAAAATCGACATATTTTTGAAGGTTGGAGACATCTACGACTAGGTTATTACATAATATTGAGTATGATGTAGGAGTGTTAATGACTAAAAAGCATGCCACCAGTCAATTGGTTGGGTGGGTTGTAAGTTACTTATTATTAATAAAATTACCTTCTTCCAATATATATATATATATATCTATATATATATATATATGTATATATATCCTTGAAGCAATACTCTCTTCAAATCAATCTCAAACCCTTCAAATCTCATTTTCTCTTGGATGAAGAATTGCACCATTGAGAAAATTCTCTCCTTATATTGTAATGCATGGAAATTAGGATTCGAAAATTTCTATTTAAATCATTACAATTCAGAAAATATCTGAACCATTAATTTTTATCAAATGGTGTTAATAAAATACTCAAATTTTGCCTTCAACTTTGGTACATTGACTATATGCCGGCAACCATATACCGGCGGTGTTCCGAAAAATGGACACTCTGTGCTAGAAGCATTTTGGAACATAATATTGTACCACCAGTGATTGGCGGTATACCGGCCGCGATATACCAGCGGTGTACTGCTGGCACTCATACGACTTTGTCTATAGTTTAACACGGGCTCAAATCGTGTCACATTTGTCATATTCGACTCTCCGAACATCGTCGGCACACAAATAGCCCTATGGCTTGAAAACTCTGACCAACACCAACAAAACAGTCCAACTAGCATCATATTTTCTTTCAACTATCAATCACATAATTCAGTTAGGCTTAGGCGACTAAAGTTGCCTCGTCCTTGACATGGATCTCGTGGACAACGGATATTCTGCGACATGACCATGTCTCCGGAATGAGGTATTGGCTCTCTCAGGCGAGCTCGAGCCACATTCCAAAGGGAGAAACCTCCAAGCAGGGACGACATTGCCGAGTGGTGGGATGGACCAAGAAAATAAACACAAATTATGATAAAAGTTTAGGGGGACAGATGCCTTATATATATTTCAAATCTAAAAAAATTATATGAAATATTTTGAAAGTTTCAAAGTTAGAGAATTCAACACCTCCCCAAGCTACATATAATTTATAAGCTCCGTCCCCGTCTTCAATAATCTATTCTACTATATAATGCCAAAGTAGGCTTCACCGTGGAAGTTTTCTTCCCAAAAATGCCCTTCAATATATTTACTAATTAAAAGAATACCTACAATAAATTCCACTGATAACCATTTAAGAGATTCATTAATGTATTACGGAAATCGAAGGGTTCATACTACTTGCTAAATCTTCTAAGATGTTCCCACGAAATTTGAAGGGTTGAATTCTTAACCTATATAATTAAAAACAACAAAGTTAAATCAACTCATCAACATTATCCACTCCAAGATACGTGCAAAGCACGTGCATATATACTAGTGTTACTAATATCAAAACTGTCCACAAGTAAATTGTCCCAAAGTATCCCGATCCAGATGTGAGGGCAAAGAAGACAATCTTGATCCTCCTACTTAGTTCTATTCTCCTTGATTGGCCTCTATGTGCCAATTGTCCTCTATTAACTGAAGCTCCAAAACTATTATTAGTATAAAGAAAATAGTTCTAGTAATAAACTTGTGGGGTTTCTTTGGAGTTGCAGTACTCAAAGAAAATGCGATCCATGTAATTTCAAAACCTCAACCTTGAGTTACATTATTAAACACTTCAAATGCTTTCAAGGGGTTTCAGAGATATGTGAATCTTCCAAGAAGTCTTTGTCAAATTCATGCATTGGTTGCTTCAGATTGCAGACCAGTTCTTCCCGTAGCTCCATGTGGAATGTTCGTATCCGGACTTTGGCTTCCACGTAGTGTTGTTGAACATATTGTTAAGAGGGACGCAATGAGACCCGCATCCGGTAACCAACCTCTTTCGGATCCAATTTGGGTCGTACCCGAAATGAAGACCTCATACTTTCTGAAGTATGCATATTTATTGGATAAAAAATCATTGGCATCTTCCTACATTCTATCCTATATAAACACCAAGAATCCCATTCTTCAATGCCAAAACCTAGATCAAACTACAATATATCTTACAAATCTTTGGAGAATTAAGAGGAAGGACACAAAAAATGGCTCCCAAAATGCTCTTAGCTCTTCTAGTCTCCCTCTTCCTCCTCGTCGCGCCTTCCCTAGGTTGGTTGGTATATGTGTATCTCTATATATATCATTTCTATAAATCATGCATATAGACAATCAGTACTGATGTCTAACGAAAGTGTCGATCATCCATTGGATGGCTGAGATTGACCGTGATTGTTGTACCCAAGGAAAGTCTTGTTCAACAGATAGACAACGTTATGTATACTAGTAACGTGTATTGTATGTTACACGTATTCTCTTTTTGGTTGTGCTGGGAAAAAAGAGAATTAGTTTTGGCTTTCCTATTTTTTTCTTAATTAATTGAGATATATATACAACTTAGACGGTTAATTTCTGAACTATTTTGAAACCGCTTTATACTGGTCATGTGGATCGTATGTTATTCTTTTTTTGATTGTGCGGAAAGAAAGAGAGAGTTTTGGCTTCCTTATTATATTTTTTAATTAACTCATGAAGATATATACATACAACTTATACGACTCATTTTCGTATCGTTTTGAAGCCGTTTTATAATACTAGAGATATGTTGTCTGTGTCATGACTCTTTAGTTCAAATGTTTTATATATGGTCATGCATGGGTTTTGAGTTACGAAAATTCTATTTGGCACACGCCGAGTGCACGCCTCCCGTGCATCCGCGGGTGCGTAGGTGGCTGTGGAGGTCGTCGAGCGGAGCAAGACAAGGAGGACGGACGGGGAGTAGAGTACTGCGTCGCCGTTGTCGCCTCCTCAGCCGCCGCATACTCCTCCTCCTCCGCCTCCCTCCCCCTTCTGCTCCGCGCCGGAGAATCCCTCCCCCCTCCTGCTCCGCCGCCGTTCCCCCCTCCTGCACCGCCGCCATTCTCCCTGCGCCATCGCCCCTCCACCCTCCACCCCACCCCCCCCTCCCCTCCCCCCCCCCCCCCCACAAACACACCACCACCCCCAGCCGTGGGTGCATGGGGACGGGTGCATGGAACGGATGCCAAATAACACAGTTGTTTGAGTTGTGATCAAACAATTCTGTTTTGCAGCGGGAGTGATCTGTGAGGTGCTACCGAAGGACCTCTGTGCATTTGCTGTCTCTTCGTCGTCAAAACGGTGTGTGCTGGAGAGGTACCAGCGCGAGCACGTGATGACCGAGTACCAATGCCGGACATCGGAGGTGGTTGTGGACCGGATGGCGGACTACGTCGAGACGGACAGATGTGTGAATGCGTGCGGGGTTGACCGCGACACAGCCGGTATCTCATCCGATGCCCTCCTCGAGTCGCAATTCGCCGGGAAGTTGTGCTCCCCTGAGTGCTACATGGACTGCCTTAACATAGCCGACCTCTACTTCAATCTTGCTGCCGGTGAAGGTATCATGTCATCCTTTGTTTTCCGCTGTCTGATAAATTAAGAACATATATATATATATATATATATATATATATATATATATATATATACACGTAAGTCCATGGTTTCTTGAGATTTATTAACAACGTGCTCGATCTATGCGAAAAAGGCGTGTTCCTACCGGACATGTGCAAAGCTATGCGGGAGAACCCGCACCGTGCCATGTCGGAGCTCTCGAGTTCTGGTGCAGCCTCTGCCCCCGTCTCCGGTGAACAGACCAGGCTACTGGGTGAAACTTCTTTCCTGTCGCTGGCGGAAAAAAACAGTCAGATGGGTGATATTTATGTTGCTTCTCTGGAAATGCTTGTTCCTGCTCCCTCTCCCTCTCCCTCGGCATATGCTTAAATCTTGTTAAGAATTACATGATTTGCCTCTTCACATATTACAAATCGAATAATCAGCATGAGAGTGAGAGAAAGAGAGTTTTAAGTTAGAAACAGTACCAAATTGCTATGTGTTGGACGTCTTATATATATATCTACATATAGATACATTTTGTTTCTCTGTCTTTGAACCTGGCAAAGGGTGGTGTTTGGACCCAGATAGAAGTAGTAGGTTTCTTACTGGAATTAATAGTATATCAATATATAATCATCAACTTTGTCTTAATTTTAGAGTTTTATTTTTTTTATTTTTTTTTACAGTTGCAGGAACTTTATACATTACACTAGCAACTCAAACTTTTGGTTGAGATGCTACTTTAAACAAATTTGAATTAAATTACAGAGAACGTATTGGGAAATAACTCTACTTTTGATGCTTGATATTCTAAAATCAATATAGTCCACAACTCAGTCCTCAATATATCTTCGCACTAATTTAGTGAAGATATTGAGATTAGATCGGATTTTCAATCTATGTGGAGAACATTCCGGAGTGCGACGAGCATCATCTGTGTGTCGAACAAGCTTGGAGAGTCGAATGCGGCACGGTTGAGCGCAAGTCTGACATTTGAAGTAGTATCAGTGCCAACAATATACCGTTGTCGGTTTACCAACAGTACATTGTTGATACAACAGTTTGTTCCAGAACTGTTCTGACTTAAAGTGACCATATTTTGGTATACATTCGGTATACTATATACCGGTGTTGGAGCTTAAGGCTAAAAGTGGGTGTTTTATTAACAACATATTATCGTGATCAATAGTCCAAATCTTTTCAGGAGTTTGGTGCTTCAAATAGGTGTTTTCTAACCATAAATTGATGAGATGTAATCAAAGGAGAGAGTTCTCTCAAGGGTGCAATTTTCTAAGGAGAGAAAGAGGTTATTCATAGTTTCGTGGGTTGATTAGAAGAGAAATCGCTTGAAAGAGTTCTTTATTGGTTCTTCCTCGTCTTCTAGTTTTCGGTAATTTCTTTTTTACTTGTTTAATCTATTTTCATCTATTTGAAGTATTACGTTGATGCATGTGGATTGGAGGAGTTTGGAAAAGAGTCAGTGTATTTTTTTTATTCCATTAGTGGAGGCTTGTCCGGGTTGGACTCCGATAGTCTTATATTTTTTTTATCGAATTTTTCACGTAAATTTTGTTGCGTTTGCATTATGTTTATTGTCCTCACCAAGTCCTATTGGTTTGATGGAAAAGTTTTTCGCGTTCGTTCCCAACATAGTGGTATCAAGCCAGGATGATAGGTGTCATGGGTAAACAACCAAACATAGTAGAAAGGATGGATGTAAAACCAGTGTGCATGATAAACCTGAATGGTTTCAACTATCATTATTGTCGTAAAAAGATAAAGGATTTGCTATTCGTCAAGAAGCTGCATCTTCCGGTATTTGCTTCTGAGAAGTACAATGAGAAATCCGATAAAGACTGGAATTTCGAGTATATACAAATATGGGTATATTAGGCAGTTCGTGGAGGAGAACGTGTATAATTATGTTCAATATTAAGACGCAAAGACATTGTAAAAGAAGCTAGAATCCTTATATATGAAGAAGACCGGGGTAAACAAGTTGTTCCCGATCTGACAAATGATAGGACTTAGGCATAAGGATGATTTGTCCATTACGGATGACTTGAGTGAGTTCAAGGGCGTGGTTGACCAGTTATCCTCTATGAGAGTAAAGTTCGACAACAAAGTACATGGGCTTTCGTTGATGTATATATTGCTAGACTCGTAGGAGATCGAACGAGTGGGCACGATCACTTCTACTCTAGAAGGCGTAGTTAGTCTTAAATTTGCCAAGAGGAGGCGTTGAATAAAGAAATGTGAGGAAATCTAAAATACTACTGATCAACAACGCCCATATCCATCGCTAAGTAGTTTCTATATTCTATTAGCGACTAGCTGGTGATGGACCTTGGACAGATTGTGTATGTCGACAATCGATGTGCCGCTAATAACAAGTCGTTATCAAGTAGTCAGACATTCGACTAAACTTTGGCTACTTGTCGATAGTCTCTATAGCAACAGAATCTTGTCCTATTAGCTACGTTCAAAAATCGGTGTTGACTATGCGATGTCTTGGCGCCTAACCTTAAGTTGGATAAGTTTTGACAAGTTAGCGATGAAGGTAACCCTATAGAAAAAATAAATAGTAGCTTATTGGCGAAGGTTAATCTGTACAAAATTTTAAAAAAAATTTAAAATTATAGCAATCACAACATATATAATAGGAATTCATGTCAAATCATAACATATACAAATATATATAAACCACCCGGGGAGCAACCTGCCATAGAATTCTTTTTCAATCGGACCTTTAGCGACATAGAATGTATGTTTAAAACCCAAAAACACAATAATATTACAATGCAAGTAGTTAAACATAACATATAAAACAACATACAGAGTAGTCATAACACCCAATCCATCCAACTATAGAATTATCCACAATATACATACATATACAAATAAAGTATACAAATATACAAACATATCCTCTACAACATACAAATAAAATATCTAACAAACACTCCACATTATAAAAAAAATCAACTACTCACTTATCTTGTGGTGCCTGGTCCCGTAAACGAGTCAAGAAGTCCGAAGGAAGTGATCTCACTGCGTCAGTCGGTAGTGTACTCTGTCACTCCCTGTTCCCGATATACGTATTTGGAACATATTTTTATTTTAGCATGGTTGCATGTGCATGGAGACTAGACCCGTTCTTTGGTTTAACCTGGTTCATTGTTTATTTTGTGGGTTGGTTCAAGTCATTAGGACCATTGGTTCAACCCTCAACCTACCATATATAAACCAATCTCTCTCTCTCTCTCTCTCTCTCTCTCTCTCTCTCTCTCTCTTCTCTTCATTTCTCACTCTCTCTTTAGTTTTCTCTCCCCATTTTCATAGACAAGTGCACCTTGCATAAGAAATTGAGAAATCCTCCATATTATTATTCTATTATATTTGTTATGTATTTTTTATCACTTTTAGAACTTGAAGTTTTCTGTTTTGATAGGTGGTTTTTGGTAGATCTGTATTAATAACTTAGGATTTTTATAGATTTCATGAGTTTTTCTTGATTTTGATCTATTAAACATGTATTTTAGAAAACTAATTTTTGCTACATGATGGAGATTTTAATTTAGAGCATTTTGTCTTTTGGTTCACACGATTTGGACTTAAAATAAGAATTTTATGGACAAAATAAAATTTTAGTTTTTGGAGCTTTTTCGCCATGACCGAACCTGCTGTTTGGAGAAGACGAAGTTTTTATGCGGCCAGCGAACTATCCGGCTGAGAGTGCCATACTGCCTGAGAGGGTTTTACGGCCTGAACTCTTGCCGCATATTGACAGCATGCGTCCGTCTTGTTAGACACATGACTGCTTATTTACACAAGTGTCCTTGAACACCTTGTGTTTTCACTCGCTGAACGAATAAGAAATTTGCTTAGTCCAAGAGACCTCCATGCTGCATCGAACTCCATGCAGCATCGACCCATATGCGGCAAGCGAGCATATGCGACAAACAGAGCATGCTGCCACTTTCCCTTGGACGTATGACCATAAAACCTTAGCACTCCCCAGTACCGGAATAAGGAGATGGACACGGCCAGTTATCCCGTACAAGGTGCTATACGTCATACGGCAATCACGGGTGTATAAGATAAGGGGGTACATGCTACATTCAAGTCTCCTATGGTTAGGAACTTTTATGTCTGAATTATTCAAACAAGAAATAGTAAGCATAGAGTATATATGATAAAGCAATAAGGCATTGTCACGCCCCAGTCCCAAAATACCGAGGGACCAGACGCGTGATAATGGCCAGCAGCACACACCGATGGACAAACCCAATTTAATGGATCCATCGGGACATACTTAAGCTGTAATACAACAATAAGTAGGTACAATGATATAAGTCACAGTCTATTCTAATCTCATCCACAACAGATAATCACAAATCAAATGACAGAATAAATATAAATAAAATAAACTAACAAAACTAAATAAAAGTGTCTCGGAGAACAATCCGAGAATAAGTCTGGTACATCAATGAAATAGACTGGAAATAAAATAACTATAAACTAAAATAAATGAGTATCTCAAGCCAATACTCAAGAGAAGTCCTCTGGTACAATCTCGTCCTCAGATCCTGGTTCTGCTCCAAGGTAGGCACCTGCTCCTGCTAATGCTAATGCTCCGGTCCCGTATACCTCGGGATAGATCTCGTCAGCTATACCTGGGGACATAGTCCGGATCCAGGTCCTCAGGGGACATCAAGGTACAGAAAATACAAGCCAAAATAAATGCAGTACAGTAATAAATGAATAATAGGGTAAATATATAACCAGCTAAGTGATATACAAGTTGAGAGTTTTAGTCATACTCGGGCTGAGGCTACTACAGGATCAGTGTCGGAGAAACCCATAGCAGTATTTTCTCGAAGGGCCAGAACTGGTGCCATAGCTCTGTGTCAGAGACTAAGACACATCCAAATGTCAATATATATAATATAATCAGCCTTTGTTATGGTAATACTCTCCCCACCCAATGTAATCTCACGTCTCATGTCCATGACACGCATGATCAAAACTAATGCAACAAGTCAGGATATAATCTAAGCATGTAAACTGTGTATGTCATAAACCTGTATCCTATACAGAATTATCATGAATATCTCAGGAAGATTCTGTCTCATGAATAGTGTCAAGTATCCTGGGTATAGTGTACTTGATAAGACAAGTACGAGAATGTAAAGGGTCATGAATGTCCATCTCTAGATGACAATACACAATACCGCGTACGATGTTGGCACCCGACTATAATCGGACGCTAAGTAAGTCACACGGTCCTAGGTTAAGCATGCACAACAATGTAAAAGAATCAAGAACAATATGTAACAAGACTGCAAAGTTTGGCAAGGTACACTTGCCTGGGGTCCTGGCTCCAACTGTAGCTCTGGTCTCAGTGTGATCTGTTGGTACCACTCCGGTTGCTGAAATAAATATCACCATTAGATTCAAAAAATATCAAATAGCTAAAAACGCCTGTCCTTACGTCCAATTTGGATACAGGGACAAAATGACATTTTCGGGCCAAAGCGGGATCCACATGTGGGCCACTTTGCCCCAAAAAGCGTCTCAGGGTCAAAGGTCTCCAAATTCGTCAAACTTAGTGTCAACAAGTCAGGAACGATGATACGAACCCAGCAGAACTTCCAGAATTGGAATCCGATGAGCCGATCACAAAATCGCCCGTCAAGTGGAGCCTGTGAGGCCTACGACACACGATTTTGTCAATGTTCTCAGAATTGAACCAAACTTGAGTCGCAGGACCAACGTATTGCTACGAGTCCGATGGCATAAGTTTCGTTTCGATCCGATGTATGTACACAAAGTTATAGCGTATTCCAAAATCGACGAATACGGGGCGTTGTCGGCGGATACGCGTTGATTCTGGTGTGCACGCACATCCAAATCAACTTCTACGAAATCCCGCACGTCCGTATCGACAACGCGTACGTATCGGTGAAGACCGCATGCGACCAAGTCGTCCCGTTTGGCGGGGCGCACTCAGTTTCGGGGTGAAACAGGGCGTTGTTTTTCCTGTTTTTGGATCGCGGTTCGCGATCACCACAGGACGCGATGCCCCGAGCGGGTTGCACGGACACCGAGAGGGTTACACAGTCTACGTTACGCAACTGACAAAATCAAAAATAGGGCAGCAAGGAGAGAGATAATGATACCTGAACAGGGCTCTGTGAAGTCTGAATTACTCGTGTCCGCGTGTCTAGATCGTGTCAGGGTGCTGTGTCCACTGTGCTCTAGGGTTAGGGCTAGGGTTTCGCCGGAGTTGGGAGGCTGCTGTCGGCCGGAGGGATGCAGGGGACGGCGGCGAGGCCAGGGGTTTGCACGGTGGCTGCTCCGGTGATGGCGCCGGTGGGGGAGAATCGAGGAAGGAGTGGCGGTCGACTGTGGAGGTGGTGTTGGTGCTCGTCGGAGACGGGTGGAGCAAGGAGGTGGACGGCGAGGGTGAGGCGAGCAGGTCGAGGGGAGTCTGTGGTCGAGGAGAGGGTGGAGGAGGTCGGGCTCCGGCGTGCGGGGCTGGGCAGAGGGCTGTGGGGTCGAGTCAAGGCCGGCGAGGTCGACGGATACGACAGGAAGTAAGGCGGAGACGACGGGGAGTAAGGCGGAGACTGGCGGCGAGGAAGAGGGGCTAGGGCTTCGTCGAGCGGCTGAGGCGGTGGATAGGGCGGTTAGGGCAGGGAAGTTTGTCGGGGACGAGGGTGGCTCATCGAGGAGGCGGAGCGGGCGACGCTCGCGGGAGAAAGGGAAGTCGACCGGTGGTCGTCTGACTGCTCGAGGCAGGAAGTCACGAGGAGAGGGCGCGGCGGCTAGGGTTCAGTCAGGGGCTCGGCGGCGGAGAGAAGAGAGAGAGAGGGTGTGCGGCGGCGGCGGGGAACGGATCCCGAGGCAATTAAATAGGGTGAACAGTGAATCCGGCAAAGATTGGGATTAGGGTTTGGTTCGGGTCGGGTCTCAAGCGGGTCGGGTTCATAAGAATCCGGCCCGACCCATTATTGCTTAAGTGTGGGTTTCGGGTGTTCGGATTTCGGGTCGGGTTTAGATCTGACCCGACCCAATAAGGCTTGGTTTGGTTCAACTGAACCGGGTCTGGGTTGGTTTGGTTTATTTCAAATAAACCCGGTTTAATTCAGGATTTAAATTGGTTTATTTATTAATAGTTTTTTAGGGCTTTAAACGGGTTTTCGGAGTCCAATAAATTCCCGAAAAATTACCCTATGTCCGGTTTTCTATTTTACACCATAAAATATTATTTTCATAATATTTTAATATTAATTAACAGTAATTAAAAATCATTTAATTACCAAATGCCTAGGTTTTAATTACAGAAAATTCCTAAAAATTCTCGAAAATTATGAAAAATCTAAATTTAAAATTCTTGAAAAATTAGGGGATTTACAGGTATGCCAAATACTTTTTCAAAATATTCTGGAGACAAGCTATGCAAAATAAGAAGCTGGAAGAGTAAAAAAAGTGTCACGATCCGTACCCGATGTAAGAATACTAGTCGGAAACAACGCCCAGCCTACGCCACAGAATCAGCGGTAGAACGCTGTCTAGATAGTCTATCTAATGTAATGAACCACCAAAAATGATAGAATACTCAATCACAGAACTAAGATAGAAATGAGCACGAATCAGATAAAGAATAGAATAGTCACCATACAACTCATGAGTTTAAAATAATATATCAATGAGTCTGAAGAGTAACAAAATAAGCAAGAGACAAATCCAGTACAAAAGAATACTATCATACTACAAAGCTACACTCCAGGGTCAACTGTCTCAGTTGGGATAGTCTCTCTTGAGCCAGGGTCTCAGAATCTAAACCCACAACACCCTGGGGTCCATAATAGGTAGGGTACTCCTCAGTGTCATCTGGAAAAATATATCCAGTCAGGAAAGGAGCAGAGTACATCTCTAACAGCAGTTCTAATCCATGATAAAAACTATGTAACAGTAAATAGCTGTGGATAAACAAGATGCACAAAATAGATACAAGAGATATATAGACAATAAGGAAATACTGGAAAGAAATACAATAATGAACAATATGCCAATGAAACAATAATACTAATGACTAAGTGTGTGAGTACTAGCTTAACATGTGATCGGCTTGGGCAAGATACAATGCGGCCTGGCTAATCATACGTGCGATGCATGATCAACACTATTCGCTTACCAATACTTTATTCAATAGGGATTTGATCACATATCTATACTAATAATCCCCACCCCCAACTGGTATAATAGATCCAACCACGGTATGCTATGGCACTAGATTCCCCAAGAAGATAGCTAGTCTCCCCGAGAATCGGTGTCTGTACATGTACAAGATAACCAATGAAACAATACTTGCACCATATACACCATATACCAAGGAATAACATCTCATGACGAGATCCGAATATACCAATCCGTGTAACCATAGTGTCGAGAGAAACATGTAAATCTATACTAGATACAACGAACATAGAAGATATCATAAATGAGAAACTATCAGAGAATGTACTCGCCTGAAATCCAAAGAACAGTCTCACAGATGTCTGACTCGGTGCCTCGAAGACCTAGATATGGAATATCACATTAATACAAGGTCCCGGAAAGAGAACAAGTCAAACTAGTCAACTCCTAGGTCAATAAATAAATTCTAAGTCAAAAGTCAACTATGGTCAAGTCTAAAGTCAAACATGGTCAAACCAAGGTCAACCTCACAAGAAAACTATATAAAATAATATAGAAATAAAATACAACAATTTAGGAATAAAAATTAGATCCCAAATCATACTCACACAAAGTATACTACTAATACAAATAATATATACCCTAAAATAATATATATACAACCAATATGTATACAAATAACATAATATATTATTACAAATATTATACCTCACAAAACACATATATATACACATATATATATATAAAATAATAATATATAAAATGTAATTTAAAACTGCCAAAGCGTCACTGAAAACAGGGAGTTAAAAATACAATTTAATTAAAACAGCTTATAGTGACAGTCTCAACTGTCACAGAAAAATATCGCAAAAGCCACTGTGTAATAAAATCCACTGCTGCTGCATTGGTGATAGTTAATCAACTGTCATCGAAAACTGTCGCCACTGCTGCTAAGATCCCGCCCGCAGCATTAATGACAGAACTGTCATTAATATACAGTGGGCTACAGCGGCTGCTGCTGACCCGCCTATTTAGCGACAGTTTCACTGTCACAAACCCACTGTCACTAAAACACAGAAATATATATATATATAAATATATATATACAATAATAATCATAATACATATATATAAATAAATAATTATATACTTATATATATATGCACATATAAACTTATAATTAAATACCAATAGTTACAACACATGCACATATTAATGTTCATATTTTACATGGCTAGAAGCACACCTAAAATATATACATTAATATACAAATAATTACATAATAATTATAAATAATATAATTACACAATTAAACACATAAATATATTTTATAAAATATTTATGTATAATTTATACTATTAACATAAGTGCATATATAATTACATGCAAGAAAGCTACATATTATATTTGTACATCATATTAGCACACACAAAAATATATAGATCTATGCTACAATAATTACTATAATAAATACACAAAATAAATATATAATATCTATATATATTTACTAATTATAATTGAAGAATTTAAACCATACATAATTAGATCTATTCAAAAATCCACACAATTGGAGAGTATCCCACCGTATCCCACTAGATCTAGGATACGCATGTGACACGAGTCCAATACACAACCAATTACACCCTGAAGGATACAAACAAATCACAAATAATATTTATGAATAAATCAAAGTGTCAAAAGTAGATCTATGTGTCCGTATCAAAATACGACATGTTCAAAGCCCCGTGTCGGAGGGAAAACCCCCAAAATGACACGTATCACCAAATAGTTGGGATACGAACCACATGTACCAAATTATGGACACGACACTAGCCCCAAACACATAAGCTCATGTCCAATTGATCTATAGGATCAATTGATACACACAACAAAATATAAATTCGGAATTCCAACAAAATTAACACAAAAAGCACCATAACTTTCTCCATGGGTCTCCTATGAACACAAAACAAAGTCCTATGGGTAGTACATACATATAGGTTGATTTTACATGATTAAATCTCAGATTTAGAAGCTATTTTAATGGGAAAAACTGAATTATACCTATTGGGAGATGGATTCCCAATGAAACCTCCAATTGAGATGAACTTGCTTCCAAATTGTAGATCCTTGCTCCTCTTTGTAGATCCTTGCTTCCTCCTTCTAGATCCTTGCTTTTCAACTTTCTAATGGTGAATTGGGAAGAATTTGGAATAAATTTGGTAGGGAATTGGAATGGGAATGGAGGGAATTTGGGAGTGGGAAATTCTAGATCTAGATTTGGAATGAGAATGAGAGGAGAGAGAAATTTCCCCCCTCTTTTAATAGGCCGGCCTTGCCCCTCTCCCAAGCAATTGTAAAATGTCCAATGTACCCCTTGGGGCCTCTCATGAAGAAATAATTAAGGAAGGAAGCTTCTAGTCTAATCACTTAATTAATTTAATCCATCTCCTTAACTATAGGCTTTCTAAATGGGCCAAATCTAACTATTTAATTCATGTTGGTCCATGGGTCCAAACTACACTAGTTGGGTCCACTAAAATAAGTCCAAAATAATTAAATAACATCCAACAACAATTAAATAATACAACAAATATTATTTATCATGCACAATATTTATTTAAATAGGAAATTACTAAAATACCCTTTTTCCTAAAATGTGGTAGTGACAAGTCTACCCTCCTTAAAATAATTTTGTCCTCGAAATTCAAAGACGAAAACTACCCCCAGAAAAATACAGAACAGAACTAAAGAATCACAACTAACTAATGAACATAACATAACAATGAACAGAACATAACTAGAAATAACATACCTCAAGGTACAAACAAATATGGATAACGCTCTCGCATGTCATCCTCTCTCTCCCAGGTAGACTCCCCCGGAGAGTGATGCCTCCATGTGACGTGCACCAAAGGAATAGTCTGGTTCCTCAGCACCTTCTCTCTCCGATCCAGAATCTCAACTGGCTGCTCTGGATAGCTAAGAGTAGGGCCCACCTCTATCTCCGAGTGATCCAATACATGACTAGGATCTGCCACGTATCGTCTCAACTGCGACACATGAAACACGTTGTGCACTCCCTCCAATGCAGGTGGCAAGTCTAGTCTATAAGCAACTGCACTGACCCTCTCTAGAATAGTGAAAGGTTCGATGAATCGCGGACTAAGCTTTCCGCCTCCACCGAAGCGAATCGTGCCTCGTGTCGGAGAAATCCTCAGAAACACCAAACCACCCACCTAGAACAAAACACCATCTTAAGAACTTAATCTATAACAAACAAGAACAAGCACAAACAAAATCTAAACTATACCTCAAACTCCAAAGGTCTCCGATGGCTATAGGCCCAATGCCGCTGTCTGTCCTGCGCCACTCGAAGTCTGTCTCTGATCAAATGAACCTTCTCCGCTGCATCCACAACCATCTCTGGCCCAAGCAAAATTCTCTCTCCAACATCGTCCCAAGACAAAGGAGTACGACACCTCCGACCATATAGAGCTTCAAAAGGTGACATCTCTATACTGGCCTGGTAACTGTTGTTGTAAGCAAGCTCTACCAAATGGAGATGGTCCTCCCAAGAACCCCCAAAATCTAGTACACAAGTGCGCAACATATCCTCGAGAGTCTGGATAGTCCTCTCTGACTGTCCATCTGTCTGGGGATGATATGCAGTACTGAACTTGAGCTGAGTGCCCAAACTCTCCTGCAAACTCCTTCAGAAATGAGAAGTGAAACGACTATCTCGATCTGAGACTATGCTGACGGAAACTCTGTGTATCCTAACGATCTGCCTCACATACATCTCTGGCAGCTTCTCCGTAGACAAACCCACCTTGAAAGGCAAAAAGTGGGCCGACTTGGTCAATCTATCAACAATGACCCAAATCGCGTCTTTTCCTCCTGGAGATCGTGGAAGTCCGGACACAAAATCCATAGTAATGTGTTCCCACTTTCACTCTGGAATGGGTAATGGCTGAAGTAACCCTCCTGGCCTCTGCCTCTCGGCTTTCACCTGCTGGCACACTAAGCATCTAGATATAAACTGTGCCACTTCCCTCTTCATGCCATACCACCACACACTCTCTCGCATATCCCGATACATCTTGTTAGCACCTGGATGTATGGAATACTAAGATCGATGCGCTTTCTGCAATACCTCCTCGCGCAACTCCCCACTAGGCACACACAATCTAACTCCATGCCTCAAGGATCCATCCTCTGTAATAGTGAAATCATCCTCCAATCCTGCTTTCACCTGAGCTCTGATACTCCTCAAAGATACATCATACTGTGCTGCCTTGATCCTGTCCATCAAATCTGAGTGTATCTGCAATCCCCACATCTGCATAGCACACCCAGGAATAATCACCTCAATGCCCAAGCTCTCCAAGTCCTCCAACAGATATCGATCCTGCGTCAAGAACATAGCTACCGGATACCTGCTCAAAGCATCGGCAACTACATTGGCTTTCCCAGGATGATATTGCAAAGAGATATCAAAATCCTTCATCAATTCCAACCACCGACGCTGCCTCATGTTCAACTCCTTCTGCGTGAAAACGTACTTCAAGCTTTTGTGGTCTGTGAAGATCTCCACACGCTCTCCGTACAAATAATATTTCCACAACTTCAGGGCGAATATGACAGCTGCCAACTCCAAATCATGGGTAGGATAGTTCTTTTCATGAGGACGTAATTGCCTGGATGCATAGGCAATAACTTTCCCATGCTACTGAAGAACACAACCTAAACCCTTCCCCGATGCATCACTATAAATAGTGAAACCTCCGGACCCTGATGGCAACGTCAAAATAGGAGCAGACGTCAACCTCTTCTTCAACTCCTCAAAAGCAACCTGACAATCCTCCATCCAAACAAACTCCATATCCTTCCTTGTGAGTCTGGTCATCGGCTCGGCAATCCTCGAAAAATCTTGCACAAACTTCCTGTAATAGCCTGCCAATCCCAAGAAACTTCTGATCTCTGCTACCGAACTCGGAGTATTCCAAGATTCCACTGCTGAAATCTTCTTCGAATCCACTGAAATACCATCACCAGTCACAACATGCCCAAAAAATTCTACCTTATCCAAGAAAAACTCACATTTGGACAACTTTCCATACAGCTTCTCCTTCCTCAGCACATCCAACACAATCCTCAAATGCTCCTCATGCTCCTCCGGTGTCCTCGAGTATATGAGTATGTCGTCGATGAACACCACCACGAACTTGTCAAGGTACTGGTGGAACACCTTGTTCATCAAGTTCATAAATACCGTCGGTGCATTAGTCAAACCAAACGGCATCACCATAAACTCGAACTGACCATACCGAGTTCTAAAAGCAGTCTTCGGTATGTCCTCCGGCTTCACCTTCACTTAATGGTAGCCTGATCTCAAATCTATCTTAGAAAACACCTTCGCACCACTCAACTGATCAAACAGATCATCAATCCGTGGCAAAGGATACTTATTCTTGATAGTGAGATTATTCAAAGCCCTGTAATCAATGCACATGCGCACCGATCCATCCTTCTTCGGTACAAACAATACCGGGGCTCCCTATGGTGAAGAACTCGATCTGATAAACCCCTTATCCTGTAATTCGTCCACCTGCTTCTTCAATTTGACCAGCTCGCTGTTGTTTACTCTATAGACATGTTGCAAAATTGGTTCTGCACCTGGCACCAAGTCTATAGAAAATTCAACATCTCGATCTGGTGGCAATCCTGGCAATTCCTCAGGAAACACATCCAAAAATTCTGCTATCAACGGATGCGGCAACTTCTTGTCTTCCACCATAGCTCCACAAATAATACCTTCCCCCTGCTCTGCAGCTCCTCTAGCAAACTCGAACTCTGGCTCTCCTGGCGGACCAAACAAAACTCTACCTCCTCTACAGTCTGTGTTAGCACGGTGCCTACTCAACCAATCCATCCCAAGTACAATGTCGTAGCTCGGAAGTGGCATTACAAGTAGACACGCACTCAACTCCCGGCCTCCCAGAGTAACTCTCCGATCCTTGCAAATATCATTAACCAGGATAATGCCTCCCCCGGTCATGATCTTGCAAGTCCTAAGCAAAGACTCAGCTACCAAACCATGCTTCAGAGCAAAAGAAACAGATACAAAACTATGGGAAGCACCACTATCAAACAAAGCTAAAGCTGGAATGGAATCAAGAAGAATAGAACCTGCGATGACATCTCCTGTGGGTTCCTCCTCTTTGACGGTCATAGCAAACCTCGTCCCTGCCGAGCACCTCCCTGCTGTTGATGCTGGACAAAATGCTGCTGCTGTGTCAAAAACGGTCCCCTCGGCTGTGCTGCAGGTGGTCTCGTCTGTGTCCTCGGAGCTGGAGCTGCTCCTTGAACTACACGACGAGGACACTCCCTCGATTGATGCCCTTCAGTACCATAATACAAACAAACTCCTAGCCTCCTCCTGCAAACTTCCCAGATGTGGCCGGGCTTCTTGCAGAAGTTGTATGGGGCCTGCTATAACTGTCTCTGCTGCTGAGGTGCCTAGTGAAAAGGTGCTCTAACTGGAGTCTGGTTCTGCTGTGGCTGCTGGAAAGGTCTGGACTGGAAATGAGGACGTTTGGTAGATACTGCACTGCCGTTGGCCCCCAAAAAAGAATCACGGTCTCTCTTGGTCTTCAAACCCAGATCCCGCTCAACCTTGCGTGCCTCCGCAAGTATCTCCGAGTATGTCTCATAAAAAGACGGAATGAGAATCTTTACTTCCCAGTTTAGACCCTCTCGGAAACGAATAGCTCGAACCTCCGGCTCACTCACTAAGTACTCTGCAAATTGGCTCAACCTACCGAACTCTGCAGCGTATTCCTCCACAGACATGCTCCCCTGAATGAGACTCTCAAATTGTCTCCCCAAGTCAAGCCTGTCTATCCGGGTGAAAAACTTCTTCTTGAAAAGGTCCTTGAATACCTCCCAAGATTGTCCTGCGTCAACTAGAACCGGCTCATTTCTGAACCAAGTGCGAGCGACGTCGAACAGTTGAAGTCCTACCGCCTCAACCTTCAGATCTTCAGAAAGACGGGACACCCTCATAAGACGCTCAATGTCCTCGAGCCAATCATCAGCATAGACGATGCCCTCCGTCCCTTTGAAAACCCTAGGCTCCAGTTTCTTGAAGTCCTGAATGTTGCCTGGCCGAAGCTGAGCAACTTGAGGAATAACCTGCTGCTGGATCGGAACTCCTCTCTCAACTACAACACGAGCAAGCTGATGAGCACTCTCGATGCCCTGCCGTAGAACGTCGGTCTGCCTCTGATGTGCCTCTAACTGAGCCCTCTGTGCCTCGAGCATCTCACGAAATAGTGTAAACATCTGTGACGCCTCTGCTGGCACAGGAGGTGGAGGTGGAAGCCCCTCAGATACAGCTGGCACAGTCCTCTGAGTAGGTGGTGGACCTCCGAAAGCAGCTGACACTCCAATCACCAAAGAAGTGATTGGTGCAGGCCCTCGGGATATCGCAGACCTCTCAGAAGCTGCTCTCCCCTGCTGTGATCTAGTCTTAGGCGGCATCCTGAGACAAAGCGAAAGAAAGAATCAATATGGCACAAGATGTAAGACATCAAGGAAAGGACAGTTTAAGGGATCAAGTATCAATGTCAAAGGAGAATAGTTGAATCAAAAGAATTTTCCTAGATGTGATTGAGTATCTCAGCCTATATCCTATATCCTATTACAGGCTCGCAGTAGTACAACTAAGTTGTCGCACTACCACGATATCACATACTTGTGAAGCTGGACCTGCATGGGCCACCACCAAAAACGTGTCACGACCCGTATCCGATGTAAGGATACTAGTCGGAAACAACGCCCAGCCTACGCCGCAGAATCGGCGGTAGAACGCTGTCTAGATAGTCTATCTAATATAATGAACCACCAAAAATGATAGAATACTCAATCACAGAACTAAGATAGAAATGAGCACGAATCAGATAAAGAATAGAATAGTCACCATACAACTCATGAGTTTAAAATAATACATCAATGAGTCTGAAGAGTAACAAAATAAGCTGGAGATAAATCCAGTATAAAAGAATACTATCATACTACAAAGCTACACTCCAGGGTCAACTGTCTCAGTTGGGATAAGTCCCTCTTGAGCCAGGGTCTCAGAATCTAAACCCACAATACCCTGGGGTCCATAATAGGTAGGATACTTCTCAGTATCATCTGGAAAAATATATCCAGTCAGGAAAGGAGCAGAGTACATCTCTAACAGCAGTTCTAATCCATGATAAAAACTATGTAACAGTAAATAGCTGTGGATAAACAAGATGCACAAAATAGATACAAGAGATATATAGACAATAAGGAAATACTGGAAAGAAATACAATAATGAATAATATGCCAATGAAACAATAATACTAATGACTAAGTATGTGAGTACTAGCTTAACATATGATCGGCTTGGGCAAGATACAATGCGGCCTGGCTAATCATACGTGCGATGCATGATCAATACTATTCGCTTACCAATACTTTATTCAATAGGGATTTGATCACATATCTATACTAATACTCCCCACCCCCAACTGGTATAATAGATCCAACCACGGTATGCTATGGCACTAGATTCCCCAAGAAGATAGCTAGTCTCCCCGAGAATCGGTGTCTGTACATGTACAAGATAACCAATGAAACAATACTTGCACCATATACACCATATACCAAGGAATAACATCTCATGACGAGATCCGGATATACCAATCCGTGTAACCATAGTATCGAGAGAAATATGTAAATCTACACTAGATACAACGAACATAGAGGATATCATAAATGAGAAACTATCAGAGAATGTACTCGCCTGAAATCCAAAGAACAGTCTCACAGATGTCTGACTCGGTGCCTCGAAGACCTAGATATGGAATATCACATTAATACAAGGTCCCGGAAAGAGAACAAGTCAAACTAGTCAACTCCTAGGTCAATAAATAAATTCTAAGTCAAAAGTCAACTATGGTCAAGTCTAAAGTCAAACATGGTCAAACCATGGTCAACCTCACAAGAAAACTATATAAAATAATATAGAAATAAAATACAACAATTTAGGAATAAAAATTAGATCCCAAATCATACTCACACAAAGTATACTACTAATACAAATAATATATACCCTAAAATAATATATATACAACCAATATGTATACAAATAACATAATATATTATTACAAATATTATACCTCACAAAACACATATATATACACATATATATATATGAAATAATAATATATAAAATATAATTTAAAACTGCCAAAGCGTCACTGAAAACAGGGAGTTAAAAATATAATTTAATTAAAACAGCTTATAGTGACAGTCTCAACTGTCACAGAAAAATGTCGCAAAAGCCACTGTGTAATAAAATCCACTGCTGCTACATTGGTGACAGTTAATCAACTGTCATCGAAAACTGTCGCCACTGTTGCTAAGATCCCGCCCGCAGCATTAATGACAGAACTGTCATTAATGCACAGTGGGCTACAGCGGCTGCTGCTGACCCGCCTATTTAGCGACAGTTTTACTGTCACAAACCCACTGTCACTAAAGCACAAATATATATATATATATAAATATATATATGCAATAATAATCACAATACATATATATAAATAAATAATTATATACTTATATATATATACACATATAAACTTATAATTAAATACCAATAGTTACAACACATGCACATATTAATGTTCATATTTTACATGGCTAGAAGCACACCTAAAATATATACATTAATATACAAATAATTACATAATAATTATAAATAATATAATTACACAATTAAACACATAAATATATTTTATAAAACATTTATGTATAATTTATACTATTAACATAAGTACATATATAATTACATGCAAGAAAGCTACATATTATATTTGTACATCATATTAGCACACACAAAAATATATAGATCTATGCTACAATAATTACTATAATAAATACACAAAATAAATATATAATATCTATATATATTTACTAATTATAATTGAAGAATTTAAACCATACATAATTAGATCTATTCAAAAATCCACACAATTGGAGAGTATCCCACCGTATCCCACTAGATCTAGGATACGCATGTGACACGAGTCCAACACACAACCAATTGCACCCCGAAGGATACAAACAAATCACAAATAATATTTATGAATAAATCAAAGTGTCAAAAGTAGATCTATGTGTCCGTGTCAAAATACGACATGTTCAAAGCCCCGTGTCGGAGGGAAAACCCCCAAAATAACACGTATCACCAAATAGTTGGGATACGAACCACGTGTACCAAATTATGGACATGACACTAGCCCCAAACACATAAGCTCATGTCCAATTGATCTATAGGATCAATTGATACACACAACAAAATATAAATTCAGAATTCCAACAAAATTAACACAAAAAGTACCATAACTTTCTCCATGGGTCTCCTATGAACACAAAACAAAGTCCTATGGGTAGTACATACATATAGGTTAATTTTACATGATTAAATCTTAGATTTAGATGCTATTTTAATGGGAAAAACTGAATTATACCTACTGGGAGATGGATTCCCAATGAAACATCCAATTGAGATGAACTTGCTTCCAAATTGTAGATCCTTGCTCCTCTTTGTAGATCCTTGCTTCCTCCTTCTAGATCCTTGCTTCTCAACTTTCTAATGGTGAATTGGGAAGAATTTGGAATGAATTTGGTAGAGAATTAGAATGGGAATGGAGGGAATTTGGGAGTGGAAAATTCTAGATCTAGATTTGGAATGAGAATGAGAGGAGAGAGAAATTTCCTCCCTCTTTTAATAGGCCGGCCTTGCCCCTCTCCCAAGCAATTGTAAAATGTCCAATGTACCCCTTGGGGCCTCTCATGAAGAAATAATTAAGGAAGGAAGCTTCTAGTCTAATCACTTAATTAATTTAATCCATCTCCTTAACTATGGGCTTTCTAAATGGGCCAAATCTAACTATTTAATTCATGTTGGTCCATGGGTCCAAACTATACTAGTTGGGTCCACTAAAATAAGTCCAAAATAATTAAATAACATCCAACAACAATTAAATAATATAACAAAAATTATTTACCATGCATAATATTTATTTAAATAGGAAATTACTAAAATACCATTTTTCCTAAAATGTGGTAGTGACAAAAAGTATATGACATTGATCAGCAGCAGTCTGATTTAATACAATCATGTAAGAAAACTAATATCCATACGAGCCGGCTAACAGGTGTCGGTGGCTAAACGCCAAAAGAAGTAAATGTTCATTGATGAGTAGGGAAGAAGAAAATACACTCGTTATCCCTTGCGACCATGTTCCTGGTATGCGCTATGAGTTGGGAAAAAGTATGTTGGATCCTTAATGTGCGTCGAGGGATGGCATATCGTGTCACGTGTTAAGTGATATATTTGGGTTGTGCATCAAGAATGCCTCCAAATTCCTGAATGCATGATATTATAAATATATATTGTTTCCCCAACATGGGCATAATAAGTGAGTCAACTACCAAAGCATGGCTAGGATATTAATTTTCTGAATGTTGTATATACGCTCGGGTGAATCCAGATATGACTTCCATGGATTCGCATCTAGCATGCCCGTACTTTGTACGCATCTTAAGAGAAATTCTTATATGACTATGCCTTGAGATTTTAAACACAACATAGGGCTAAATAGGTAACTAAAAGTGGTAGTAATATTGGAGGGAACGGTATCCCAAGATCATGCCAACAAACCTTCCCACATAGATTTATTCTAAGTGTGTTGTGGGCTGGCCACCACAGATACTGTATATCATCTTTCTTAGTGGAGTGCAGTATCTAACCTATTATTATGTCAAACCACTATTTTACTATAGGAACACTGGAACCGCTATTACCTTTTTTTAGTGCAGTGGCCCTACAGAGAACTTGTGCATCCTGTAAGTGCCTATTTTATTTATTTGGTTCGGTTAGCTCATGTTCGCCACTGGCGTGATCTGAGGATACTTATTATGGATTATTTTTGAGATAACCTCAGACTCCACCAAATAGCAAGTAGTACAAATGATTGACCGATATAAGAAAATAAACTTAGTTGTGATTGTATTATTCGGTTAGTAGCCTTGGAAAATGAACTATCATAGTATGATGGTTTGAGGCATTGCCAGTAGCATTGTTTGATTCAAGTGCATCTCATTCATTCGTATCTGTACGATTTGCCACACGCATCAGATTGGAGTTCAAGGCATTGCCAGAGAGGTTAAATATACTCATTGATAATGGGCTCGTAGGAGTTAGTAGAATATGTATAGCGTGTCCAGCCGTAGTGTGCGGGTATTCACTACCAGCACGTTTGATCGAGTTCCCTATGGATAACTTTGACGTTATCTTAGGCATGGACTGGCTGAGAGACAGTCATGCTACGATAGATTGCCATAAGGGTAGGATATTATTTAGTATCCTGGGTACAGAAGACTTCATCTTTGAGAGATTTGTAGGAGATCAGCATAAAAAGAGGATCACAGTGGCACTGATAGCAGAATAACAACTTTTCGAGATAGTCAAGGAGTTTTTAGACGTCTTCCCAGAGGAACTTCCAAGGTTACTCCCAGTAAGAGATGTGGAGTTTTGTACAAAGTTGATTCCTGGAGTAGGACCAATATCTTGTAAAGTATACCAAATGGCACCATCAGAGCTAGACATACTGTATCAACATATAGAAAAACTAAAGTCAAAGAAGTTTATTCGAGACAGTGGATCACCTTGAAGAGCGCCAGTGGTTCTAGTGAAGAAGAAGGATGGGTCGTCACGGTTATGTATCAACTACGGATAATTAAATACAGTAATAGTGGAGAATAAGTATCCATTACCAATGATTGATGATTTGTTTGATCAGCTGAGTACAACCAAGATTTTCTCTAAGATCGATCTTCGATCAGGGTATCATCAAGTAAAAGTTTGGGAGCAAGACATACCCAAGACAATATTTAGGTCACGATATGGGCATTACGAATTCTTAGTTATGCCATTCGGACTGACTAATGCTCCAACGAGCAGGGATATTCGACAAAAAGTTATGACTGAAGCACACAGTTCCCAGTATTTTATTCATCCGGGAGGCATGAAGATATACCATGATATCAAGCAACACTTTTGGTGGAATAAAATAAAAAGTAAAATAGCACGCTTCATATCGCGATATCTGATATGTCAGCAAGTGAAGGCAGAACAACAGAGACCGGCGGGATTATTGCAGCCGCTTCCTATTCCAGAGTGAAATTTAGAACACATCACGATGGACTTTCTGACTGATTTACCTAGATCACCGACTGGTCGAGATACAGTTTGGATGATAGTGGATCGTCTCATAAAAGTAGCTCACTTTCTCCTTTTTTGAGTAGGATAGTCTACAGTATAATTGGCTAAAATATATATGCAATAAATAGTGAGACAACACGGTATCCCAGTAAGTATCGTGTCAGATCGAGACACTTGGTTTATTTCTTATTTTTGGAAAAGTTTGCATCAGAGTTTGGGCACCAAGTTAAGATTCAGCACAACTTACCACCTCCAGACAGATGGACAATCAGAGGAACCATCCAGACCTTGGAGGATATGCTACGATCCTGTACCTTAGATCTTGGTGGATCTTGGAAGAATCATCTTCACTTGGTAGAATTCTCGTATAATAATAGTTATCAGACCAGTATTCAGATGGCACCTTTTGAAGTATTATACGATAGGAAGTGTAGGTCACTGTTCGCTTAGGACGACATTGGTGAGTGAAAGATGTTAGGCCCTAAAATAGTCATGCAGATAATAGAGGTTGTCAAGCAGATTAGAGAGCGACTTCGGGTTTCATAACATAGGCATCGCCATTGGGCAGATCAACATCGTAGACCTTTAGAGTTTCGTGTCGGCAACCACGTATTTTTGTGGATTTTACTGATCTGTGGAGTCATTAGATTCGGGGTTCATGGGAAGCTTAGTCCGTAATACATAGGTCCGTTCGATATCCTTGAGCGTGTAGGCGATGTTGCTTATCATCTTGCCCTTTCACCTTCACTACGTGAGGTGCACGATATATTTTATGTGTCTTAGTTGCGTAGGTATGTTCCGAATCTGAGTAATATCCTCGATCACTCTGAATTAGTTATTGGTACCGACTTATCTTATGAGGAGCAATCTGTATTCATATTGGACTGAAAGGAGAAGGTGCTCAAGAACTGGACTATTTTACTTGTCCGGGTTGCTTGGGGCCATCACTCTCTAGAAGAATTGTCGTGGGAGCACGAGCACGATATTCGATCCTAGTATTTTCACCTATTCAATTCAGAAGGTATATTCTTTCTTACGCCTTTATATCTCGAATTCTGTGATCAGGTGATCACCTGTATATTGTGATGATATTACTTGTATGTGTAATTGCTAGTATATTTGTATTATTCTTGTCCTGAGTCCTCTAGCTATTGCTTGGATTCAAATTTTGAGGACAT
This sequence comes from Iris macrosiphon, assembly GCA_036927795.1. Taxonomy (NCBI): domain Eukaryota; kingdom Viridiplantae; phylum Streptophyta; class Magnoliopsida; order Asparagales; family Iridaceae; genus Iris; species Iris macrosiphon. The sequence continues at coordinate 86,115,883 of JAYESA010000013.1, forward strand.
AATTTTTCTAAGGTGGATAGAAATGTCACTCCCCGTTCCCAATATACGTATTTGGAACGTATTTTTATTTTAGCATGGTTGCATGTTCATGGAGACTGGACTCATTATTTGGTTTAACCTGATTCATGGTTCATTTGGTGGATTGGTTCAAGTAATAAGAACCATTGGTTCAACCCTCAATCCTACCATATATAATCCAACATTTCTCTCTCTTTCTTCACTTCTTCATTTCTCACACTCTCTTTAGTTTTCTCTCCCCATTTCCATTGGAAAGTACCCCTTGCATGAGAAATAGAGAAACCCTCTATATTATTGTTCCATTATGTTTGTTATGTATTTCTTAGCAGTTTTAGAACTTAGAGTTTTCTGTTTTGATGGGTGGTTTTGAGTAGATATGCATTTCTAACTTAGGATTTTTATGGGTTTTATAAGTTTTTCTTAGTTTTGATCTATTAAACATGTATTTTAGAAAACCAATTTTTTCTACATGATAGAGCTTTTAATTTAGAGCATTTTAGCTTTTGGTTCACCCGATTTGGACTTAAAATGAGGAGTTTATGGACAAAACAAAATTTTAGTTTTTGGAGCTTTTTCGCCAAGACCGAACCTGCTGTTTAGAGAAGACGAAGTCTTCATGTTGCCAGCGAACTATGCGGCTGAGAGTACCATGTACCCGAGAGGGTTATGCGGCCTGAACTCTTGCCGTATAATGATAGCATGCGTCCATCTTGTTGGACGCATGACTGTTTATTTATACAAGTATCCTTAAACACCTTATTATTTTACTCGCTAAATGAATGAGAAATTCGCTTAGTCCAAGAGACCTCCATGCAACATCAATCACGACTTGTACCCGATGTAGGGGCACGAGCACGTGGGTACGTCCAGCTAATACCACAACATCGATGGTAGAACATTATCTAGGTCAACAATACTATCTAAACATCTCACACCATATGTATAAGGTACATGTCATGCTATCTCAACTCTAATTGGAAGACAATATGTTATATAATAATTGGTAATCAATACTCAATCACAATAACAACTAATGGAAGATAAAAGGTACAATTAAAATAGAAGAAGAGAACAAGAGTTGTCATACATCACAAGACTAAGTCTCAAAATCTAATCTCAACACAGAATCTCAAATATAGTACATGACATAAAGTCTAATAACTAGAGCAATAAAATATCACAAAGAATAATATAAAATTCTCCAACTGATAGTACTATTCAACATGCTCTACAACCTCACCATTTGTGGCCCGTAATAGGTGGGAGATATCGCCTCTAACCAATCATCTGAAAAATATATCCAGTCAGGAAGAAACGAGTACAACCCTAACAACAATTCCAATATATTGTAAAAACTATAATACTGTAAATAGCAATAAATTACATGATGAAATAAACATACAATATCATAACAGAATAAGCAGTGGAGAAAAAAATAGGCAGATACAATAGGCAATAAACAATAATGTAGGAAAAGTAATTAGATAGATACAATATGGTAATAGACAACAATGTGAAACCATACTGGAAAGAATGAACTAGACTGACTGTGTCTTTGAAGTACTGCTTTTAATATGTGAACAATCATCCACGATACAATATAATATCTATAATAGTATGGTTTAATTATACTGGTAAGGTATGATCAGCTATCAAACAATGTTTGCGATGGTACAACTCAATCACATAAGTGATTAGCTATCATACAATATTTATGATATCTATAATGTCTAAAAATAGTTCATCACATATCTACTTAGCACTCTCCCACCCCGACTAGTACGATGGATCCAAGTCACGATACGTCACGACACGATAATCACGATGCAAGGTCTATAATATGAGCATAATGATCACGGTCTATATAATTAATGAGATATACAAGGTAATCATGATAGAGTAACATCTCATGACGGAGATCTACTATATACCAGTATGTGTAACCACCGTGTCAGGAATCAAAATAAGATATCACTAAATACATGCATTATAATAAGTATCAAGTAAGAAAACTGTCAGAGAATGTACTTGCTTGTGGTCCTGAGCAAATGATGCAAATCGGTGACCGAACTGGTGTCACACTGACCTATGTATAAAATTCTAAGTTATTTGGTGTAATAAAGTATTAAACATGCTTAAATAAACTAAAATATAATTTCTAGGTCAAAACTAGGCCACACTAGTCAAACTAGATCAATATCTTGATTTTAGGTTCAAACTAACTTCTACATGGGTTAACAAGGCTAAACTAGTTAATACTAGGTAATACTAGGCCATACCTAGATTTTTAGGTCCATACCTTGCTAGTACTAGTTTCTAAGTCACACTAGCCCTTACCTTGTAGATAAACTAGATAATACTAGTTACTAGCTAATATTAAGTAATACTAGCTAATATCTTATACTAAGTATCATATAATATATATATTTAGAGTTATATATACCAATACCTTAATTATCTACTTAGTAACACAACCTTACCTTAATAGCCCAACATTACCTATTACCACAACCTAATATCTTGATCACATACTAATATCCTGTGATACTAGATACCCAATACCCAATTGACACTTATTACCTTAGCTTATACTATACTAGATGATACCTCAACTAGTACTACATGGTATCAACCCTCACTAACACTTAATCTCCAACACCAACATCACACTCTAGCTATTACCTATTACTGACCTCAAACACTCACTCAAACATGCATCACAAACCACACCCTACTCTCCCTCACAGTAACAAGCACTTAATATCAGTACCCCCAACTTATAATCCTTATTCTCTATTTAAAACCCAGCTCCTCTCTTCAGTTGTTGCCACTGATGCATTGCTGTAAACTCACTTGCACTGATACTCAAAAATCTGTGCCAATACAAGTGTATTTGCATTGTCACTTATAATTCCTCCACATACCTGATACATAACATAGCCTAGTTTCCCCCACATAACTGTCCTGATATTCCTCCACATAACTGCTCCCAAGCTTGCTCACTGTATATACAAGTGTACATAATACCCCCACTCTTCCTTGTACATCCTGCTCCCTGTCTTCAGACCCAAGCCCCACACTGGCACCCTTGGCTTAGTCTGCTGCACAAAGCAATGCAATCTCTGAGAAGATTGTTTCCGCCTCATTCTTCACTCCAATACCAACAATACTATATACTAAACACTAACTCTAACAATAATGCATAATAGTTCACCTTGATACTACTACAAACATCAACACACTTTAACCTTTTACAAACATCAACACACTTTAACTTTTACCCATGAGCACCACCACACCCTAAGTTAATTTTACCTAGACTGCAACTGAGAACTGAGTTGCTACTGCAACTAAACTGAGTGCAAGTAGCAATACGTATTGCAGACCTGAATGGAATTCCCATCAGTGCATTGCCTTAAGCAGTGCACACTTGCCCATTGCCCGAGCCAATCACCTGATACCACTGGCACCCCTCTAACCCAACTGCTACCACGACCCGACACAATGCACAATACACATAAGCAATATGTACAGACACAAATCTAATTGAGCACTTGCCATCCCAGACCATCCAATTACCCAAAAGGAACCCAACACACACACCACACACATACAACAACTACTAATACTTAGCCTCACAAATACTCACAACTCTGTACTATATTGCAACCCTAACTTACATGCTACCATGCACCCGGCAGTACCACCATAATCTACTGGTCCACTCAAGTTGGCAGCTCATGCAGTACCTTATCTTCAAGTATTGCACTCAGGTGCAATGAATCTACTGCACTGATGTGCTCCTACAGATATACAATAATAGTTATTGTACAGGCAAGCTCCTGCACAAGGTATTACACCATGCTCTTTGAACCCTACTATATGCAATACAGGCGACACAAGAAGCACCCAACTTCCATACAAACACTCATCTATACTCACTCCAAAAGCCCTAACTTATCACTAACCTTATACTCACTGCAAGTAATTGAACTCAGGTCTCCCCCTCTTGACTGCTGTCTGGAATCTAAGTTTTCCTCTATGGTACACATATGTTGATCCCTAGCTACTGAATTCACTCTTCTTCACTGCTACCTACCTGAACTCTACTCTAAGTGTACACATCCAATCCCGATCTCCACTGTAGTAGACAACTTACCTCTGAGTTGAACCCGAGCTCCTTGGTGTCTGCAGATCAATATCTGAACCAAATTTTCCCCCTCACTGGAACTGAAACACACTTCTCCATAAAATGGTACACATCTTTTACCAAAACCAACTTACAATAGCATTTAGCCCCATCATACTTTACCACTCCCTCAATACACACTAGTACTAGGCCAAGTACCAAATACTTGGTGTGAACTCTAGTATCATCCCTTGATACACAAGGATACTCACACCAAATCATGATACCACTACCAATAACACTATGAACAAATCTAATATATCAAATATAGTATAGATAATAATAGATATGGCTAACCAATATGAAATTAATGATGAATGACACAATGCAACACCAATACGCTAAGATACCCAAATCTAGCCATGCATATCATGGTGTATCATGATATACACTTTACGTATCCAATTATGGACATGTACACCCTTAAAATCATGAATTACAACTTAAAATCATTAAGGAGATATTCCAACAAATACCTAGTGGTCCAAATTTAGATTTTTCTCAATTTGACCACAAAAGTCAATGTAACTATCATAATAGGCATCATAGGAACCTAGTTCTTCCTCCTATGGGTAGTCCTTAGCCAAGGGAAGGTCCCTATAGGTGTAATACACTAATTAGAATAAAAATTACTAGGAGAATATGGATTATACCTATTGGGAGATGGATTTCCAATATTTCACAACCAATGGACACAAATGAGAAGTTTGACACAATCCTCAAGAATGGACATCTCCTTCAAGTTTCTCTCCTTCCAATGCTTTCTCCTTACTAATCTAAGATCTAGCCTCCTTGAGATAAAAAAAGAAAGGGTTAGAAATCAATTTGGGAATGGAAGATGTTGGGGCTTCTTCTCAAATGGAGAAAGAAATGAGAGAAGGGTAATTAGGGTTTGATGGAGGCTTCCAAATAAATCAAGAGAGGGGTTTATAAAGAAATATGACCAGCCACTATTCTTAACCCTAATGCAATATAAAATGCCCAATAAGCCCTCACAGTTAGTCATGAGAATTTAATAAAGAAAAGGGTTTAATTAAAGATAGGTTCTAATAATTAAAGGAAGGGTTTTGCTAACCATTCTCACTAAATTAAATGGGTCAACTAAGACTAACGAATTGGGTGCACTAATTGTGTCATGACAAGTCTAGTTGGGTCTAATAGTTCACTATCAACTAGTCTAACTAAAGGTCAACATCTAACTATCACATACACAAGCATATGTAACAATACTAAATATTATAAAATAAAATATCACTCAATATAGTAATTATAAAATACCATTATTAACAATATTACTAAAAATAGGAAAAATACAAAAATACCCCTCTTCAGGAAAGTGGTGGTTACAACATCGAACTCTATGCGGTACCGACCCATATGTGGCAAGCATGCATATGCGACAAATAGAGCATGTAGCCACTTTTCCTTGGACGCATGACCCTGAAATCTTGGCACATATTTCTCTAATTTTTGTTTTTTTTCTTGACACACTTTATTGCATATGACATAAATCACTTTATGTCACATTACTAACACTTCATTCTTTGCCCGTCACTTCATCACTTGTCAAAAGGAGTAGACTTTAACCCTGAGCATGCAGCCAAGGCTCTTCATGTGGCCAAGTGGTTCATGCGGCCTGACTTCATATACGACCAAGGCTTTTTATGCGGCCTGACTTCATATGCGACCTCGAATTCCAATACGACCTAGAGACCCATGCGATCTTGGTTGTTTGATTGAATGTTTTTTGTTCTTTTGTGACCCTATGTATAATTGGTAATTAGACTCGAATACTGTATCTGTACTGATACCTCTATTGCCTGATAACTATTCATGATTTAATGTGTACCAAGGTGTGACACATCGTGTCACGTGTTAAGTGATTATATTTGGATTGTGCGTCGAGAAAGCCTCAAAATTCATGAACTTGTGATATTATTAATATATATTATTTTCTCAGCACGAGCATAATAAGCGAGTCAACTACCAAAGCGTGGATAGGATATTGATTGTCTGAATGTTGCATACATGCTTGGGTGAATCTAGATTTGACTTCCATGGATTCGTATCTAGCGTGCCCCTACTTTGTACGATATCTTAAGGGTAATTCTCATGTGACCACGCCTTGAGATTTCAAATACAACATAGGGCTAAATAGGTAACTAAAAGTGGTAGTACATTGGAGGAAACGACATCCTGAGATTATGTCAATGAACCTTTCCACAAAGATTTATTCTAAGTGCGCTGTGGGCTAGCCACCATAGATACTGTATATCATCTGCCTTAGTGGAGTGCAGTATCTGACCTATTATTATGTCGAGCCACTGTTTCACTATAAAAATATTGGAACCGCTAATATCGTATTTTTAGTACAGTGGTTCTACGGGGACTGGTGCATCCTTCAAGTGCCTGTTTTATTTATTTGGTTCGGTTAGCTCATGTTCAGCACTGGCGTGATATGATGATACTTATTATGCATTATTTCTAAGATAACCTCATACTCCACCAAATAGCAAGCAGTACAAATGATTGGCCGATATAAGAAAATAAAATTAGTTGTGATTGTATTTTTCGGTTAGTAGCCTTGGAAAATGGACTATCATAGTGTGATGGTTCAACTTTTGTCCTTGTTTAGTTGTAGGGTTGGGCCTTACGCTAGGATATGCTATGGACCTAAGTTATAACACTGAACCTATGTATTATTATATATTTTTCTTGGGTTTTTGTTTCTCTATTTTGTGCTTCCTTTGTGGTACTTGCTATTTGGGGTCTAATCCCTCTGGTTTTGCGTGGCCAGGTTTTGAGATAGCACCCGAGGATCCATCGTACTTTCCTCCAACTTATGGCGCGTACCAGGAACATGGTCACAGGAGATAGCGAGTGGGTTTTCTTCTTTCCTGCTCATTAATGAACATTTATTTTTTTGGCTGGTAGCCACCGAAACCTGTTAACCGGCTCATCTGGACATTAGTTTTCTTACATGATTGTATTAAATCAGACTGCAGCTGATCACAATCATGTTCTTTTGTTACTCGTTTAGCTTCTTATTTTGCATAGCTGGTCTCCAGAATATTTTGAGGAAGCGTTTGGGATACCTTATTGCTTTATCATATATGCTCTATGCTTACTATTTCTTATTTGAATGATTGAGACATATAAGTTCTTGGCCATAGGGGACTTGATTGTAGCATGCACCATTTTGTCTAATACAGCCGTGATCGCCGTATGACATATAGCACCATCTACGGGGTAGCTGGCCGTGTCCGTCTCTATATTCCGGTACTGGGCGTGACAAACTCAATACCTACGACTGAAGTAAACTCAAAACACTAGTCAATATAGTCATAGATATGGTAGGGGCAACAAGAGAGAGGAAAAATGCTAGGAGAAGAAGACGCAAAAATACTAGGGGAAAGATGATGACACATGCAATATCGTTGAGGTGGCATAAGTTTTTAGGATAACATCTGTAGCAAATGTAATCCTCTTTGATTTGTTGATACTAAAAAATTATATAACCGTTATGTGTCAATGTATGGTGGTCATCGTTGTAACCATCTGTGACATCTACGCTGAGAGTCATCCTGATGCAGAGCAGAAGAAGAAGGTAGTAGAGGTCTCAAGACAATTGATATTTGCGTCGCTAAGGATCCGGCTGTAACACATAAGATTTTTTGCTCCACCGAGACGTTGTTGTAAGCGTAGGAATTTAGTTGGAAGTCTCTAGAATATGGTAGAGTCCTCTTGAACTCTCATGAGGCTTCTCTTAATTTCTACAAATTCTAGAATTTTCCCACCATGTCAATATATCTATGACTGGAATATTCTTTAGAATAATACTTAGAATATTTTCTAGAAATACCTAGAATTGTTTTATTCCAAAAAGTTTCTTGTAAGCCCTTTAATTTTCTATAAATAAGTGGGAGACTCATTTGCTCTTCACCACCCAAGAAGTTGTAAACTCTCTTAGTATTGTAGAGTTTTCAATATTCTAATCTCTCTCTCTCTCTCTCTCTTTATATATATATATATATATATATATATATATATATATATATATATATATATTCTCATTCTCATTCTCATTCTCACCTTAGCGATCTAGCTAAGTGATCGCGGAAGGCTTGCATGGGTCTTAAAGGAGGAAGTTTGTATGCCGCACAGAGCAAGATATATATAGGCAAAATTACTAAATCCATGACAAGTAGTATCAAATCCAAGTTTGGTTGGTTCCATATCTATATCTAAAAAGGTTTAGGAGAATCCTACATCGCCTAAGGAGAGGAACTCCAAGACCACCAAGAGGGACAAGAGCAAGGATCCTATGATGAACCATACCCTTATCGATCTTTTGGAGCACCTCGAGATCTTGGAGATGGCTTCGAGGGACATAGGGATGTGCATGGACTCCGAAGACCAAAGCAACACAAGGCTAGAGGAGATCTATGATGGGCTAATGAGTGACGTTGCTTCGTCCACGATAATATTTTGGAAGAAAATCCAAGAGATTCAATCCGCACTTGCAGGAAGCTCAAGGAACATCATATGGAGATTAATGACTTGTGTGGGAAGGTTCGAGGCTATGAGGAGCTAAAGACCATGATCGATAGTTACGGAGAACTGAAGATCAAAGTTGCCATTTTGGAGAAGGCCGTTACAAATGGTGGACCTTTGAGTAGTGAGGAATTGAGAAGAAAGATCCTCAACCAAAATCCTTTATTGGGGTAGAATATGCCAAAGAAGTGGAGAACTTCTTGTGGAACATGGAGCTATACTTCAAAGTATTGCATATCGAGGATGAGGTCAAGAAGATAAACAATAATTCATTCTATTTTACAGATGTTGTTATGTTGTGGTGGCGTCACAGCTGCACAAAAATAGAGAAGGGTTTGTGCTCGATTAAGTATAATCTTAAGAAGGAGAACAAATATCAGTTCTTCCCAAAGAATATGGAGTTCACAACAAGGCAAAGCTTGCGTCATCTCAAGCACACCAGAATAGTTAAAGAGTCTATTGTGGAGTTCACATGGTTCATGATTGCGATATCTTACATGGGTGAGAAGGATCACTTATTCTTCTTCCCCAATGGAGTTCAACCGTGGGCGGCTCAAGAATTACAGCGACAGAGGGTGCTAGACTTGAACGTCAACGTGGCAGCAACCGAAAGGCTCATTGAGTATAAGTGGAACGATAATGATGCCATGGCCAAGGCAAAGACCACTAAGGAAAAGGGTGGTAGAGAGAAGGAGAGCCCTCCTAATGAGGGTACATTCGAGGGAAAGAAGCGTGAAATATTCCAACCTGAGCAGATAGTTTTGTACTTTATATGTGGAAAAAATCACTACCAAAACTGGAGAAAAGGTGTCTTGCCATCCGAAATGAGGAGGATGATGAGTACGAAGTGGGGGCACACATGGGAGCATTGTGCTTACTTAACGCCATTAAAGATAAGTTTGTTGTGTCAAAGACTTCGAGAAGGGAGTTCATGTATGTGAACGTAAGGATAAATGGCATGAGCACACATGCATTATTGATACGTGGGCCACTCATTACTTTATTTTGGGCATGTAGGTCTATCACTTGGGTATAGCAATAGAAAAATATTCAAGTAAGATAAAGGCAGTCAATTTGGAGGTACGCCTCGTACATGGACTAACCAAGAGAGTTCGCATGGAGGTGAGACATTGATCTAGTTTTACCAATTTTATTGATATATTATTGGACGACTTCAAGATGATACTTGGCATGGATTAATTTTCTAATCGAGACGAAGGCATCTCCAATGCCACGCTTGGAAGTCAACATCTTTTTGTAGGAAGGCTTATCGTACATGGTGAGAGTTGCATGTAGTGCGCCATCAAAGGAAAAAAAGCTATCTTTGTTATTCAGCTCAAGAAGGGTAGCAAAAGGAAGACAACCTACTTTGCGGCGCTCAAAATAAAGGAGGACTTTGAGGAGGAAGACCTTTCAAGCGAGACCAAGGGTGTTGCAAATGAGAGCCCCGATGAGTCACTTCCGTGGAGGGAGCTGGATCGTGCTACCAAGCTGGGCACGAGTAAGGAGAAGCATGTCATGGACAATGAGGAGACATATACAACAAAGATATGTGTACGATAGTGGACTGTATCCTGCAAGGAGTAATTCAAGGATCATAGTGGATGCTCTAGTCAACATAATTACAATTAGCCTTACATACGCAAAGGTATAGAGAACTATATGCATCCACGAGAGCAGGTGGATCTGTGACCTGATTGCCTGCTAAAGTCTCTTTTTGTGCTGATGAGGATACACAAATAGAAAAAAGTGATGCAGTGAATCAGATAGCTTTCGATCTTGAGAAGAAGATAGAAAAGTCTGAAAATGGCCGTACGAGAAAGAAAAAGAAGTAATGACACGTGATGACCAAGACTACAGGGGTGGAAGCCTTTCGAAGACTTGGTGCCCCTGTCGACGAGGGCATCGACGAAACAGGTAGGGAGAATATAACGCATAAGATTTTTTTCTCCATCGAGATATTGTTGCAAGCGTAGGGATTTAGTTGGAAGGCTCTAGAATATAGTGGAGACCTCTTGTACTCTCATAAGACTTCTCTTAGTTTCTAGAAGTTTTAGAATCTTTTTACCATGTAAATATATCTAGGAGCTGGAATATTCTTTGGAATAATACCTAAAATATTTTCTAGAATAATATCTGGAATATTATTATTCCAGAAGTTTCGTGTAAGCCCTTTGAGGTCCTATAAATAAGTGAAAGGCTTATTTTCTTCTCACAACCCAAAAGAAGTAAACTTTTTCTAGTATAGTAAAGTTTTAAATATTCCAATCTCTATCTCTCTCCCCCTCTCTCTTCCTCTCTCTTTTGCTCCATATTTTCTCATTCTCACCTTAGCGATCTAGCTAAGTGTTCGAAAAAGGCTAGCCTGGGTCTTCGAGGAGAAAGTTCGTGCGATACACGAAGCGAGGTATAGATAAAAATACTAAGTCTGTGACACGATACCATAGATATATTATTTCTTCCCTCTCCTACCAACGACCTTTATCCAAAGGTCATTAGCTTTAGGGGCATGGGTGTGGGTGTGCATATGGATTTGGTGACACTCTTGGCTACCTCATCCTACAAGGTTCGAGATGTTATCTCATTTTGTAGAGACTAGAACACAGCCTATACACTATGTTAATATCTTAAAATGTGTTTTCGTACTATATATCCTAGGTTGTTTTAAATATTCTATGTTATAATATAATACTTACAATAGTCTTTCCCGTCTTCTCATCCACATATGTATTATCCTCTCTTGTGCGTCTAATCGAAAATCTTGGTGAATCCAAGTCTAGGGGGATCTCCGCCCTCCTTCGCAATCTTATCTGCCTGTGTATGAAACATTAAGCAAATAAACTAGCTTAGTAATTAATGTTATTAAACTATATAATAAAGGAATTTAAAAAGGTTGATTTATCATATGTACTAGGTTTCGATGGTGCACATCGGTAGGGAACAATCCACCCATATGCAGTCTGGCACAAGACCGAGCCTTCTTCGCTTTTTTCCACCTCTTCTTAAACTCTGGAGTCTTGAGCTATCTCTGAATATTATTCCAATACACATATGAAATCCAGGGTATCGTTCCTCTTCCACGAGCAACCAACATCTGTTTATCATTCTTCGTATCACATATCTTTTTGCTACAAGCATTTTGATAGGTCTTTCTAAATGCCTTATCTTGATGCTCCGACCAATAATAGTTTTTTTAAAATAACTTACAAATAATATGAATAAATTAAATAAAAAATTAATATATTAAATATAATTAATTTTTAAATGTACCTACATCTGATGAAGCCATATATAAATCTTCTCCGTTTGTACTTGGGTGAAGTTAATGCAGGCCCCATGGTAGCTCCTTCTAATGACCGCACTTGGTATTTGGTAGAAGTTAATGCATGCCCTATGGTAGATTCCCCTAACGATCGCACTAAGTGAAGAGATATCAATATGAAAGAAAAACCTACAAAATCTTGAATAACAACCAATTATCTAATTGAGTAAACAAATAATTATTTTACTAATGTTAGGATAAGCCATGATGTCACCTCTTCAACTTTTCTAGGGTCCATTGAAATTTCATCACCCAGTATGATGTATACAAGGAAAGATACAAGGTTTAGCCAGAATTCACTCTTACTTAGCCTGTCATATAGTCTTCCCATTCATAATATGCTCAGCATGATCCTCAAATATCCTCATGCATTATTTGAGTCTTGGAATATACCAAAATATCGTTAATGAACATTATCAATAACTTATCGAGATACTGGTAAATTACTATGTTTATTAAGTCCATGAACATTGTTGGTGCATTTATCAGACCAAAATGGCTTACTAAAAATTCATAATGGTCATATTCGATTCTGAATACTATCTTTAAATAAAAATAAGATTAAGTTTATTTTCTTGTCTTGATTATGACTTAGTTCATGGATGATGTGTGTATTGTACTTGTTATGGACCATTGTGTATCATAGACAACGTACTACTGACGATGTTTCGACATAGGCCAGACTTGGCCAGATACTTGTATCCCAAAACTGGCAGCGAATCATGATAACTTATGATACTAATCTAAATTCCTATTTACAATTAGGAATCAAAGAGATTAAATAGGGGTGGTTTATTACCTTCTGGTAGTGGCTCTCTAGTGAAAGTCTCCTGCGATTGAGTTGATACAAGGAATATGACGAGATGATACGAGCTTGATCGTCATCGGCACACTCCCCAACAAAGATCTACAACCTCCTCCCAATCTCGAGCTTAAACTAAGATCTCGACCCCGAGCCTAGGTTAGCTTATTAGGACTGATTCTAAATGAGTTGGATTGCTTAGTAAGCTCACTGTTGAGTTCGTAATGGAAGAGATGAGGTAAAAGAAAAAGAAATAGGAGTTCTAGATTAAATAGGGGTGGAGATGAATTAGGGGCCGGGAATGAGAAGGGGTGATTAGGGAAAAAAAGAGGAGAGGATATTTGTTCTCTATAGAAGAGGGATTGATAAAAGGGGAAATGATTAATCACTAATCATTTGATAGCTAGAAATGGGGTGGTCCCCACCCCCAAGATTAGTTACACAATTCCTAAAAACAAGGGATTGTATATTCTTCTAGAAGGGTTATTTTTGAAAATAAGAATTGGCCAGATAATACATAAAATTCCTAATTAATTAGTTATTTACCATGAACTATAATTATTAAATGATTGATTTAGGCTATTTTTTTAAATAACAGAATTTGAATTTAAAGAGGTTATAATAGATGCCCTCTAAATCAATGTGAATGTGGATACGATATGTTCCATGCTCCTACATCTCAAGATAAACCTGTTGGCCAATCTACACACCTCCTAGGTATAACCTCCCATCCTACAAAATGTACATCCTACCGATGCCTCCTGGTGCTGCTGCTGAAATCTCAGTTGCTACTTCTGAGCCGATGCCATCACTGGTGATACTGTCGACCGACGCGATACTCCAGAATCATAAATCCTAATCCTGGATGCTAGTGCTAACTTTCGAGAAATGGCCCTTCCAATATGAGCATGGGACCTCTTTTTGCCCCAGTCCTCGTGATAAGCCTTTGGATGCTGATCTCATTACTCCTTATTGCCATCAAAATTGTATCAAAACTATTATAATTATGCCAGTCAACTAGGTGCATTATCTCCAAATGAAGTCCTTGTTGTAACTTCATAGCCCTATTTGGCTCCGTAACTATCATCACCGAAGCAAAATTTCTCAATATGTATAACTCTGCTATATACCCATCCACGCTCCTCCCTGACTATTTGAGGTTGATAAATCTCTACTGTGACTCATATCATGTTACCAAAACCAAGAACTTGGTCTGGAACTGGGTCCTAAAACTATTCCAAGAGATAGGACATGCAAGACCATTCTAAACTAATGCCCACTCTCGAGCAAGGTCCTGCACGTAACCTCACTTGGTCCTATTCCATCTCTAGTATTTTGGCTGCTTCCAGGATAGACTTAAGGTCATGCATCCAAGTATCTAAAGTAATAGCATTGTCCATGCCACGAAGTAACAAAAATTGAGCTGAGAGAATCTAACTAACACCTTAAAATCTAACCTCTCGCCTCTCTTTAAGGCTCTATGTAGTTTCTAGTTGAGCAGAACATTCTGCTTCTACTGTTGGTGCTGCTGATGCTGCAGGGAAGTCAATAACCCACAAATATTCTCTAATACTATGTAGGTGTCTACTGTTGTTGGTGATGTCAGAGTCACTGCAACCCACAACTTTGGATGCTCACACGGTTATGTCATTGCCTCTACTAGAATATGGCCCTGAGGAGGTGTTGCCTCTTATTAATGACCAATCGAACCCTGATTCGCTGACTGCTCTACCATGACTGAAGAGGAAGAAGTATCCCTTAAAGAAAATGACAAATATATCAATAAAAATGACAAGAATAAAAAAAATACAAGCAGTTTAATAGTTCAAGCATGGTATAACAGAGTTTGAATCATAATATCAAGGTGAACATGTCTAATTGAGACTCCTATAAATTATAAAACCCTACATGTCTAAAAATATATATAAGTATGGGCTACCACTAAAATCTTGTCAGTACAAGAATACAAAAAATAGGGATATGACATGGCCAACTACGTACTACAAGATAAACTACTACCTCTCAATAAAGTCTTGTCTGTCCATAGAAATGTGGGATATATACTGTAATACAAGTCATCTAAGGTTTCAAAGAATATACTATGTCTCAATTAGTCGAACAAAAAATAGGAATATAAAACATATAAAATAATCAGTAAGGCATCCCCGATGCATAATCAAAATGACTATGAAAGTAGCTACCCAAAATGAAGAGCTAGCACAGTATCAAGTAATACATGATCATATTGTATATATATATATATATATATATATATATATATATATATATATATATATATATGGGGTAGGGATAGACTCCTAGAATAACAGGCTACCTAGCGGCTAAATGCCCAAAAGAATCAAAATTATAACAATATTGGTGGAAAATAAATACACTCAGGATCCTCGATATCCTATGGGTGAGAGCCATTAGGAGAAAGTACACTAGATCCTGGAGCTCTGCTACAGATCTGGCTAAACAAAATCAAAGGGGTCAATCCTTAATAGCAAGTACCACAAGAAAGTACGGGTGAATGAACAAAAAACTAACGACTATATACATACATAGTAATCTATGCCATATAATAGACTTGTATTCCATCTCAAGGCAGTAATCCACCCCTAAATCAAACAAGTACAATGGGTGTATTACTATACTTAGACATATTGCAATTCTAGACTATGGTTAGGTAATAAGGTACACAATCAAGCTAGTTTAACATAATTGGTCAAGTAGATCCTACATCTTGCTAGATTAATATATATAGGTTATCCTAGTAATATAATATAGAGATTCTCAAAACGTGCGATGCCAAAGCAGGATAGGTCAAATAATATAACTATGAATAAATCAGTAAAAGTCCATGATGTTCCCCTCTCAGACAGCCATTGGGTCGATAATGTCACGTTCCGATTCCGTAGAATCGATTATCGTCTTCCGGATATGATACCTTGAGAGTCTAAGTTGCACCCGCATAAGGCATACTCATATTGAATCATTAAACACAACAACATAGTACACAAATATTGAATATCATGCATTGAATAGAAGAAAAGTTTTCTTTATTGATAATGCACATTATTTATAGACTCCTGAATACAATAGAGGGTTGCCGCGCGGGCTTACAAGATGGACACAAAATGAGATAGCTGTTTTATACGTTACATCCCTTTACTAATATTCAAAAGATAAAACACCTTTCATGTGGGTTTGCACCATCAACGCTGAGCTATAAAAGATTTTATGCAAGAGATCCAAAGATTTGTACAGGCTTCAAAAGACACGAACATAGTGCACCAATTGATGGAATGGTTGGGGAAAGAAGCTTCAGCTCCTCGCAGCATCACCTTGGCTCGGAGATCCTGTTGCAACATGGGTCAGTACATCAAAATATACTATGAGGGCGAGCTAACCCAACTCACCAAATCAATATGATATTCATATGAAGCATGCAACATTATTATTAGGTGATCTTTCTATCTTACCTTAGTCCGGGTTGCAAGCATACGATAAAAATAAAATGACATAATAAAATATGGCACTGTTTGGTGACTTCTACCTGCGGTCGTCTTATCTATCTGCACAAAACTTACCACGTCCTTTCCTGACACGAAGACATTGTTAGCTTGTACAGTTCAAATATACATAGTAGGTTATTAGTCGGATGTTGGATGAGGTAGCTGTCTTCCTAGTTCGGGTAGCTAGCCCTTATTGGGCATCCCATCTCATTCTATTATAGGAGTTCAACTAGCTTTGTTCCACCTAGGCCGAACCGGTCCGAGTGCCCGACGACCGTTCATAGAACCGTAACCTTGTGTACAAGTCATCCTTGACCACACAACATCTAAGAACTAAGTTATCAAATAAAGCATGTAAGACAACGTGAAGGAAATGAATCTACTCAGTATAGCCTGATTGCATAGTCTACTTATTTTAAGTGATCGTATTATAAAATATGTACTACTCATTACGCAGTTATAGATGAATAAATTTTAGCTACAACTAAACATGATAAAAGCAAATTCATAGCGGACAAGCATGAAATAATATGACCATTTTAAGTAAGTTTTGTGACAAGCATCAAGTATTTCAAGCCTACTTCTTATTATTCTAACTTAATTATTATTATTATGGTACCGTTGATATTAACACACAAAAGAGTCAGATTATTAAGTGTGAAAACTTGGAAAGAAGGGATAACTAATCAAAGATAAATCCACTCGCTATTGGAGAATTTGGGAAGAGGAAAGAAGATCTTCAAGACTCTGCTCGCACGTCGCCTACTCGATCATCTGTATTTCTACGAACAGACGATCAATACGATCAATACTCTTCTTCACTTTCTCCCAAAATCAATACAAATGCAAAGTTCAAAGAATAAAAGCAATGAAATCCATCAAAATCATTCAAGAAAATGCAAGTTCGAAAACCAACGAGAAAGCAGCAAAGCGACAACAAAAATCAACGCAACGGAAAGGTCCCTCGTAACTCTGCCGCTGAGTCATTGCTTGAGACATGATCCATTGAATGTAGGACTTGATTCTGAAGAACTAATCCATAATGTAGAAAAAATCTTGATTCAATGTGTCCCAATGAACCGATACCAAAGTTTTCTATAGTCGTGCTCCCTGCATCGGGGGAACGGGACACTACATCTTAACCAACCAAGACAAAGTTTCGTCCTTGAAACTTAGGAATATAACTTGCCCTAAGAAAACAATAAGGGAAAATTTTCCTTCATCTCTGATTCGAGTTCCTAGGTTGACCCCTCGACCGCGTGGTTCCTCTAAAGTATGCTCACCAGAGGGACTATACGATTTCGGAGCAACTTTTCTTTTCTTTCCGATCCAATATCTGAACAGGCTCTTCGATATACGACAAGTCTTCCTACAAATCCAGCTTGCCAAAATCTACCACGTGTCTTGGGTCATGAACTCACTTTCTAAGTTATGAACATCGAAGATGTCATACACTTCTGATAGGGCTGGTGATATTGCGATTTGGTAGGCAACTGGAGCGATTCAGTTGAGGACTTCGAATGGCCCAAAAAATCTTGGACTTAGCTTCCCCATTTTTCCAAATCTCGCGACTCCTCACATGGGTGAGAATTCGAGAAACACATGGTCATCTTCCCGAAACTCAAGAGGTCGACGGTGAATGTCGGCATAACTCTTTTGTCCGCTTTGTGTAACTTTCAGCCGCTCATGAATCAGTCAATTTTTTTGGACGGTTTGCTCAACTAGCTATGGTCCAAGGAATTATCATTCCCCAACTTCATCCCAAAAGATAGGTGACCTACACTTTCATCCATATAAAGTTTCATATGGAGCAATCTGAATACTGGAATGGTAACTATTATTATAAGTGAATTCCGCCAGCAGTTGATGAATGTCCCAGCTTGACTTTGAATTAATCGCACAAAGTCATAATTGTCTTCAAAAATCTGATTCACTCGCTCAATTTGGCTTTAGATCTGAGGATAATAGGCTGAACTAAACTTTAACTTGGTCTCTATAGTTGACTGAAGGCTTCCCGAAAAACATAATAAGAATCGCCCATCCCGATCTAAGATAATCGATACTGGAACTCCGTGCAGACGGACTATCTCGTCAAGGTAAATCTGAGCAAGTGATTTTCTTGCCATTTTTCATTCTTCTTTGAAGCCGCAAAATAATAGTGAGGCAGCAAGGATCCCTCAGTGGCAGCAGGCCATGTCGTCTGAGGAATTTTTTTTTGAAATAAGATATTAATCGCGGCGAGAATGGAATTTCTACAAGAATAGCAAAACGTGATCGACGCTCCAAGTAACTTTTATAGGAATGAAGTGTGCTGACTTGGTTAATCGTTCGACGATCACCCAGACTGTATCATTCCCCGGTTGAGTCTTCGGTAAGCCAATAATAAAATTCATGCTGATGTGCTCCTACTTTCACTCTAGAATAACAAGATTCTGTATCTCCCTGTCCGAACTCTGGTTCTTTGCTTTCATCCTCTGTCAGGTTATATACATTGCAACATGAAGTGCACCATATTCTTCTTTATGCCATGCCACCATAAAATTATGCGAAGATTTTGATACATCTTCGTACTTCCACGGTGTGCTGTATAGGCTGTATAATGGGCTTCCATGAGGATTTCCCTTCTAAGTTTGGATCATTGGGGATGCATAGTCTTCCTTTACCCACATCGTTTCGCTCTTGTCCACTACAAAGTCAGTCGTCTTTTCTGCTAAAATCTACTCACACATCTTCTTCAAAAATCGGTCATCCTTCTGAGCGGATTTGACCTTCTCTAACAAGTTCAGCTCAAGGCACAATTAAGCCAGTTGTGTGCCTTATTATCTGATTCAGAGCTTAATACCCATGCTTTTTAATTCCCTCTTCAATTTGCTATCAATGGACAAGGATGCCATAAACACTTGACTCAAAGCGTATGCTACGATATTTCCTTTGCCTAGTGTGTAATCAATTGTCAGGTCAAAGTATTTGATGAGTTCTAACCAATGCCTTTGCCATAGTTTTAAATCCCTTTAGGTGAATATATATTTTATACTTTTTGTGATTCGTATAGATTTGCAAGGCATACCATATATAGAGGTAGTGTCGCCACAATTTCAACGTGAACACATCTGCCGCTAGTTTCAGATCTTGCGTGGCATAGTTTTTCTTGTGTTGTTTCAGCTACCTTGAGGCAAAAGGATCACCTTATTCCTTTGTATAAGCACACACCCCAAGCCCAGACCTGACGCATCACTGAAAATATAAAACCCTTCTAGCCCATCCGGAAGTGCAAGGATTGGAGTTGAGACGAGCCACTGCTTTATCTCCTGAAACAAAGCTTTGCAATCGTCCGACCACTCAAATGTGACTCCCTTCTGAGTGAGGCATGTCAGAGGTGATGCAATTTTAGAGAAATCCTTGGCGAACCGTCTGTAGTAGTCCGCTAAACCGAGAAAGCTTCAAATTTTACTAGTTGAGTTAGGTTGCTTCCAATCGACCACGGCTTCTATATTCTTCGGATCGATGGTGATGCCTTCCGCAGAGATGACATACCCGAGAAAGGATATAATGCTCAACCAAAACTCGCACTTGCCTAGTTTTACGTATAGCTTATTTTCTCGAAGTGTCTGAGGCATGGTCCACAAGTCCTCTGCATGTTCCTCTTCATTCTTCTAGTGCACCAAGATATCGTTGATGAACACCACCATGAACTTGTCAAAAAATGATCAAAATATTTGATTTATTAGGTCTATGAAAGCGGTGGGGGCATTTTTCAGTCCGAATGACATTATCAAAAACTCATAGTGGCCGTAGCGAGTGCAAAATATTGATTTTGACATGTCGTCCGGCTTGATCTTGAGCTGATGATAACCCGAAAGAGGATCAATATTTGAAAATACCGACACACCTTTCAATTGGTCGAAGATGTCATCGATTCTTAGGAGGGGATACTTATTTCGGACGGTGGGTTTATTCAGCTCTCGATAGTCTATGCAGAGCCATATCAAGCCACCCTTCTTTTTCATGAACACCATAGGTGCACCCCATGGAGACACACTCGGATGGATATACCCACGCTCGAGAAGCTCTTGCAATTGGATTTTCAGCTCTTTCAATTCTACATGGGCCATTTGGTACAGAGCTTTAAAAATTGGTCTGGTGTTTGGAAATGTGTCAATGGTGAATTCAATCTCTCGGTCGGGTGGTATACCGGACAACTCGTCTAGAAACACGTCATAAAATTCTACTATATCAGAAGTATGCTCTACGTGTAAGCCCCCTTATTTTCTAATAGGGATAATTTGGTAATTTATAAGTATTTTTATTATTTTATTTAATTAGATTGATTTACAAAAATAATTTCTAAAATTCATATATATATATATATATATATATATATATATATATATATATATATATATATATATATATATATATATATATATATATATATATATAACACTTTTCTATGGCTTGAATATTTTGAGCAATGCACAACCTTTATCTTTCCAACAAAATTCATATTAATGATCCTGACTGTACTTAATACACTTGGGACATGGGTGTTGCATTTGTTTGTTCTCTTCCATGCTCCAAAAATATTAACAAATAACTCGAACCATCGTTACCGTAAAACTACCGTCATTTGACTAGGACTTGACCCAAATCAAACCTAAGCCCATGTAGGCATATAGTGCACCCAAATACCCCCATGTATATATATATATATATATATATATATATATATATATATATATATATATATATATATATATATTGTATTTAAATTAATATGTTTCTATTTATAGATATTTTTATTTATAGAAAGTATCCATAGGTGTCACCCTAGTTGGCAAATACCTAACTACACAAAACTCTAACCAACCAACACCCTAACCTACCCAAAGCCGACCCAAGATGTCAACCAACCCAAGGCCGAACACCCTATGAGCAGCCCCTATGGTTGTCGACCATCATATGCTTGGGAAACCCCTTTTTTATATATGTAAACCCATTAAAAGGTCCATATATATAGCAACATATCACCAAAACCCAACCCTACCCCTAACTAATCTCTTTCTCCCTCTCTTGGCCGCCCCCTTCCCTCTACCTCACGAAAATAGCATCCCCCTTGCCATTAAACCCATACAACATCAAATCCATTACCACAAACCTTCTCCTCTCATCAAAAGTTCAACTTCTCATCATGGTTTCACCCAATATCCACAAAACAACCAAAGACTCCATCTTTTCTATCAAACCCATCAAACCTCTATTTCCATCATCTTTAATCTATCAAGAAAGGAGTAGTAAGGCAAACACAAGCAAGGAGGAGTATTTTTTGGACAAAAAGAGGTAGCACCATCCAAACCTTCAAAGCTTACGATAAATATTCGAACTTTCTTTCTCAAATTCCCATGGCATGATTCTCTTAGAATTTATGTGAATATATTGTTTAGAACCCATTTTTCCATCTTTTTGCCATCTTAAAAATCTATGGAAATTGTATCTTAGATTGGTAATAAATTGGACTATGGTAGGACTAGTTTGAGACATTGTGATACAATTCTTGAAGGGTTTGATATTAAAATTTTAAAATAAATTTATGTGTGTTTTAATCCTGGAAATAAATTATTTTAACCTTATATTTATGTTATTTTTATGTCAAAAATGAATCCTAAAAATATGGGCCAATAGACTAGGTTCTTGGATCAATTATGACATAGTTTGGCTCCTAATTAGGGGTTGATTTTGTTATTTAAAAATAATATTATTTTTTTGAGTTTTAATCAGGTTTTAATATGACTTTATTTGGGATTTTATCGATCTAGGTCATAACTATGGATTGGTAATATTTTTGACAAGTTTCGGACAAGACTAGTAGGCCTAATATATCCATAACAATAAAATATGCTTAAAATTTTAAATCTGGAATTCAAAGGTTAAAATCAGTATAAATCATGTTTAAGTTATGATTATATTATTTTTAAATAATTTATATTCATTTCATTCAATTGGGGACTTAACCGAGAATTTTGGAAGTTAGAAACCATAAAATTAGGTCCCGATACCTCATAAAAATATGTGAGTTATTGTGTCAAGAATTCACATATTATGATGATATTGGATCATGTGAGTTGTTGTGTCAAGAATTCACATGTTATGATGATATTGGATTTGGTTATATATGATTAATAATAATTTAGACATTTAAGTTGTGTTTACAAGATTCTTGATTTGAAACTTAAAGTAGTAAATTGATTGTTTAGGTTAATTTGATTCTGGAGGAGGGGATGCAGGATCAACTCTGCAACTACATATTGTAGACCCAGGTATGTGTAATATCATGCCCCAGTACCGAAATACGGAGGCTGACATGGCCAACTACCCCATACAAGGTATAGAACGTCGTACGACGATCTCGGATGTACGTAGACAAGGGGATGCATTCTACAAGCAAGTTACTTAGGGTCATATAGAACATCTAATTTTTAAATCAGTCAAACAAGAATAACAAGCATAGAACATGTATAATAAAGCTGAAAGGTGTCCTAATCGCCGTATCAAAATATTCTCAAAATCAACTGTACAAAATAATAAGCTGGCATGGTAGCAAAAGTATATGACCATGATCATCTGCAGTCTGATTAATTACAATCATGTAAGAAAACTAAATATCCAGATTTATGACTAACAAGTACCGGTGGCTAAACGCCTATAAGAGAAAATGTACAATAATGAGCAGTGATTAAGAAACCTACTTGTATCCTTTAGCGGCCATCCGTCTGGTGTACGCCATTATTCAAGGAAAAGTAAGCTAGATCCTCGGATGCTGGCTCTAAACCTGGCCATACAAAACCAGTAGGGTTAGACCCCAAATAGAAAGTACTACAAAGAAAGCACGAATGAAGAAGCAAAACCAGTAAGAAATAAACGCATATATATATATATATATATATATATATATATATATATATATATATATATATATATATATATATATATATATAGTTTTGTCTTGTAGTTTTGGTCCATAGCCTACCGTGATATAACAATCTAACCCTACAACTAAACAAGGACAATGATTAGACCATCGCACCATGATAGTCTATATCCCTAAATTATTTAAAAGAAGATACAATACACAATCAAGCTCAGTTACATAATCGGCCAATCAATTATACGACTTACTAGGAGGAGTATGGGTTATCCCAGAGATATATGCATATAATAGGAATCCTTAGATCGATCTATGTATTAGCAGGGCTAGCCGAGCCATGAATCATCGCATAACACGTATTATTTAAGCACCGGTCCCTCGTAAGGCCACCGTGCTAAGATCACATAGAATAACTAGTACAATATAATAGTCGGATATTTTTGTCCAATAATGAGGATTTAAAAATTATCCATGGGGACCAGCCTGCACACCCAAGACAATTGTTTGGAGGTGTCTAGTTAAGCATGATTTTGGAATTCCGTCCTTCCCAATGCTCTACATATTTTAGTTGCCTAGTTAACCCAACTGTTATTGAAATATCATGGCATGGTCACATGATATTCTCCGTATATGTCGTACCGTAGTACGGACACGCTAGATACGAATCTACTTTGTCACTTGCTAGTCCAATTTGGATTCACCCTAGTATGATGCAACAATCAAACAAGTCCTAGCCATGCTTGGAAATTGACTAAACCATTTTGTTTCTGCTTGGAGGAATCGTATTATATCATATGTCACATAGCACGCAGGTACCCCTCAGTGTAAACATGTAATATAATCACGTTGGAACACTTAGCACGTAGGAACACATAGCATGTAGTAAGTTTATCAGCACTGATACAAGTGGTCGAGTAAAGTCACCAATCACAGTAAATCACATGAGTTCTATCACATTTTAACACATAAGTTAAGTCATGCACATATGTGGTGTAGTCACTTGGCGCATGGTCGAACTATACACATGGTCGGGTCAGGAACACATGTGGGTCTAATACTCTCACAGTAATCAATATTACACATATGAATCAAAAGTCCAATGGAACCCTCAAACCAAATCAATTCAATAAATATATGCAGGGGGGCGCATGCGCGCTTGAAGATCAAGGACGCATCATCGATCAGGGCACATAAGAATCGGGAGCGCATAGAATATGGGACCCATAGATAGACAAAGTCCACTATTCGAGGCAATTGCTAAGTAACAGATAATAAATACAAGTCAGAGAAGTGACTGACGTGACTTGATGTGTCAAGCCTCACAAAATTTGTACAAAGACATGCACCCAAAAAGAAGAGACACATGGCTTGTAGTCGCATAGTCTTCTGGCCATATGGGCACAAGGAATATGTCCCTTGTGAATTCCTATGCGTTCAAGGTACTATGCGTCCGACTTTAGAACGCATGCACAGAGCAGACATGCATCCAACAAGATGGAAATATGCTGGAGGTGCGCATGTTGTTGGGCCGCATGGTACTGTATCATCCCAGAACAACAAGTTCGGCCATGGAAAAGCTCCAAGAACCCAAAAACTTGTCCCCTTCATAAATTTTTTATTTCAACTCCAAATCAAGTGAACCAAAAGCCAAAATACCTCAAATAGAATGCTCTATCACCTAGAAAAATAGATTTTTCTAAAATACTATATTTTAATATATCAAAACAAAGAAAAACTTATGAAACCCATAAAAATTATAAACTAAAAAAATATAGATCTACTCACATCCACCTATCAAAACCGAAAAATCTAAATATTATAAGTATTTAGAATCATAATATACACATATTAGGCTAATAAAATGCAAGAAAAGAGCAAAGATTAAAATATAAGGGTTTCTCCATATCATGAAAGGTGTACTTGCCTAAAATGAAAGAAAGAGAAAAAAATAAGAAAATAAGGGAAGAGAGAGAGAGATAGAAGTTGGGTTATATAGTTAGGGTTTGATGTTTAGACCATGGGTTCTCTCATAACTTGAACCAACCCACAAAATAAACCATGAACCACGCTAAACCAAAGAATGGGTCTAGTCTCCATCCAACCTAATAAACATACAAATAAGAAATAATACGTCCTAAATACATATATCAGGAGTGGTGAGTGACATATCTAACCACCTTAGAAAAATTCTGTCCTCGAAATTCAACTCAAAGCTAGCTAGATAAATCAGAATAAGTACTACTAACTATAAGCACATTTACACATGTAATCAACAATCAATCATATAATGAGGAGAAGCAACATCACACAGCATGGGTTAACGAATCACAAAATTTGAGATACGAAAGCATAAGGACAAATATACTTTCCGAGTCAAATATGTACGAATACTGAGATTGGATATCGTCCTCGTGCTTCTATGTTGACTCTACCAAAGGATGATAACCCCAAGCAACCCGGACAAGATGAATAGTCTGATTCTTGAGCACCTTCTTCCTTCGGTCCAAAATGGATATATTTTGTTTTTCATAAGATAAGTCGGTACCAACAACTAGCTCGGAATGGTCGAGAATATAAATTAGATCCGGGACATACCTACGCAACTGAGACACATGAAATACATTGTGCACCTTACATAGCGAAGGCGAAAGGGAAAGACGATAAGCAACATTGTCCACCCACTCGAGGATATCAAACGGACCGATGTTGTCACTACCACATTCCAAAAACAGGAGTATTTTAGACTTATATATATATTTAATATTGTAGTAGTTATTTTAAATAATTGCATGATAAGTATATTTAATTTAAATAATTATATGAGATGTGTATTTAAATATTTACAGTGTTCATTAATGTTTGAGCTGGTAGACTTGACCTAGAAGCCCACTAGACGAGCACCTGACCAAATTATGGGATTATGTATTTAATTTTTTTATTTAGAATTTAATTGTTGGAGGTAGTAATTAATTACCGTAATTTATTTAATTGTTGCGTATTGTCGTTGCTTCGATATTTGGAGTGCTACCCTGGCTTTTGCCTTCCAACAAATTTTATAACCTTGCCCTAGACGTGCCCGCCTTCCATTCTGACCTTTTTGTAATTCATAATTATGCTCTTTTTTGCTTCATTTTAGCCGCACAATAATCATCGCGGACGTTTATTTAATTTCTAAATAAATTCTAACTTTGTATCGTTGTGCGTTCCAATCGAAATTGGAGGCAATCTTGACCCATTTTTCGTGCGACCCAAATTAGGGTAATATTCTATTCTGAGTATTCTTCACTAATAATATTGGTGATCCAACCTAATTTTGGCCCCATGTACTCCTAATTAATTTTAGAACACAGCTTGTATTTATTTCTAATTAAATTGAGGATACCATTTTGACTGATTTCGTAAATCCTGATTTAATTCCAGTACCCTACTAATTAAGCCCATACAACCCACACAACACCCCCTCATCCTACAAAATGCCAAACACCGAATCGCCCACCAAATTTTTATCATTTCGTGTGTCTGTGCAAATATCCAAATTTAAGGGGGCTATTTTGCAAATCTTGCATTAGGTGTCAACACCCCATTGGTTCAAACCAAATGGAGAGCCCAAATAATTTGACTAGTCAAAACCATCATCCCCGCATGAAGAAATTCCTCCATGTCTAATCCTGACCATCCATTCAATGGGTGCATCTACACCATTCATTCCCACACACTCTCCCTATTTAATGTCCCATCATCCTCTCTTCCCAAGAAAACCCTAATCCCCAAACCTAGGGAAGCCCCCATTTTTTTCTCACCTCACTCCTCTCTCTTCTCCAACGTAGGAAACCAATTTCCTTTCCTTTCTTCTTCTCTTTTCTTCTTCTTCTTCCTTTCTTCTCCTTTGTTATTTCAAATTTATTAAAAAGGGGGGGGGGAATGAACTAAACCTTCTGTTCATCAACTCCGGCCCGCAGCTCAGGTGATCTCCTACCCCGGCTGCTACACGACCATTGCCACCCTCCTCGGCCTGCAGCAACCTCGACCCGCAGCTCCACCTCCCTCCTCCCGCAGCTCCGGCCAGCCAACTCCACTTGCATCCCGAAGCTCCTCCCTACGACGAGTCTCCCTGCATCTGCTCAACTCCGGCCAGTCGAGCCTGTCACCACCCCATTCTGCTCATCTCCTCCGGCTGCTGCAGTACTCCTCCTCCGGCCCACTGCAGCAGCCTCACCCCACCACGAACATCCTCCCTCTCCGGCGTAGCTCCACTCGACTCCCTCATCTCCGGCCCGGCAGTGCAGCCTGTCCCCGCTGCTCCTCCTCCTAGCTCCGGTCGGTACCCTGCACCCCGTTCGATCTCGACCTCTGACCATCTGGCCTCTCTGACCACTCCCAGTCTTCCCCGACGATAGCCTGCACCCCCTCTCCGGCCTGCAAACCCCGGCCACCACCACGGGAATCACCTCCACCATCTGTATCAACTACCACCACAAGTACTCACTGCCCTGTCCGACCATCCCTTCAGCCCGAGCTCCTCCCTACACCGGTTTCTCCTCCCCCGCCTGAACACCCCTGTCCGGCCATCCCCTCTTCACGACTCTGGCGGCCTCCCTGCTGTACTCCGGCACCATCACCACCATGAGCACCCCTCTTCCCTCCTTCACTTGATTAATTAATAGTATAGTGTATATTGATATATAATGTATATATTTAATTACTGTATAGTATAGTGTATGCTTAATATATATTGTATGTATTTAATTAATGTATATGTATGATGTATGTTTAATATATAATATATGTATTTAATTAATATATATACTTGTATTTATTATTTATGTAATAAATTGGTTTACATATATATATACCAATGAATATTAATGTATATGCTAAGATTAATAAAAATGAATGTATATGTATACGTACATAAATATATATAGTATAAGACTCTATTAAGTATATCAAAATGCATATATCTATTATAATTATAATTAGTTAGAATTAATGTCTATAATAAATAATAATAGATATTATGTGCCCACATACTAGATGACCCTAATGTGATTACGAATACCCCGTAGCCACCTTGACCTGTGCCCATGTAGTATGATAGCAGACTGTCATATGTACACTGACATACTGGCAAGGACCGTATCACCGACTGTTTGAATTCACAGAATTATTGATGCGACGCCCGTGCAACTTGACTCACTTGACCCTAGTTGACTAGTGTCATACCTGGCACAGCCCTAAGTTCGATGTATTTTGATTGTGTGTTAGTGTAACATCTGATGCAAGTGTTATATTATAATTTGTTTATAGGACTGTTGGATCATCCAGACGATACTCTGGGACAGGACATTGGTATTGACAGCTAAGGACCCAAGGCGAGTACATTGTCTGACAGTTTCCATTATGCTGATTATTTCTATAACTCTTGTTGTATAGCGTACATGACTCTGACACTGTTCTTTACACGAGTTGGCATCATTGAGACCGTCATGAGGAGTCATGATCTGGAATCCATCGTGCTAGCTGGGGGAAAACGGGGAAATATTAGTAGCTTATGTGATCATATCCAACTTTACATGCATCATAGCTCACCCACGTCTCACGTTGGTGCAGCCTTACCATTACATGTCTTATCACTGTTACATGTGGTTAGTCTGACTATTACTCGCATCATAGCTATCCGTATGGATTAGCCTGACCTCAGGGATGATCGCTAACCAATGTAATGAGTCTTATCAGTCCCAAGCCGATCATATGATATGCTGATATTTCACACACTTAGTTAGATAATTCTTGACATGTATCTCTAGTGTATTGATCTATCATCCCCACATGTTCTAGCTATTATTCTTGTACACCTTTACATACCAGTTCATTTCTAGCGTGTACTTGGATTTCTATTTTATTTCTAGATGTACATTATATGCTCCCGTATTCCTTATTCCAGTATTTCTGTTTCCAGTATATCCATGCTCGTCAGTATTCCTTATTCCAGTATTTCTGTTTCCAGTATATCCATGCTCGTCATTATTCCTTATTGCCAGTTTTTATATCTGTCTGTATTTCTTTACACTGTATTATAGTTTTATCAAAATATGTGGAACTGCTGTTAGAGGTGTAATTCGTTCCAATCCTGACTGGATATTTTTCCAGACTGCTACATAGAGGACTTGTTTCCGACATACTTGGAGACCGGATGTTATTGATTGCAGGTTAGACTATTTATTGTTGTTTAGACTTGTCTTGTATTTTATTGCTT
The DNA here is from genome assembly GCA_036927795.1 of Iris macrosiphon. NCBI lineage: Eukaryota > Viridiplantae > Streptophyta > Magnoliopsida > Asparagales > Iridaceae > Iris > Iris macrosiphon. The sequence goes on from JAYESA010000013.1 coordinate 86,145,464, forward strand.
GCTTCGATATCTCATCGTGCTTTAGCTTATGTGATTGAGTATATTTCCTATTAGTATTGTGATATCTGTGCCTCCTTATGGAGTTGGATATTCAAGTGAGATTATCTAGATAGTATCATAACCTAGACAGCGTTCTACCACCGATACTGCGACGTAGGCTGGACGTACCCACGTTCTAGTGCCCCTATACCGGGTGCGAGTCGTGACACATTTTTAGTGGTGGCCCATGTGGGTCAGACTTCGCAAGTTGTACGATGTCGTGGTAGTGCGACGTCTTAGTTGTACTACTGCGTGCCTGCTATTAAATATAGGATATAGGATACTAGGATGAGAGAGGATACTCAATCACAAAATTCTTGAGAGATTCCTGGGACGAGCCCTTGAGAATCTTATTACAATTTCTAATTTTAATCCTTCGCCCTTGTTTCCGTCCGTCCTCACTCGTTGATATCGAGTTTGATTCTTGTTGACCAGTTGTTAAATTTAATTTTTGGTATCGTTGTTGAGTTAATTTTATATCAAGATGAATTTTACGGGCTAAAATTTATGGTATCACCTGATGACGTATGTTGATGAGGACAGTGAGAAAGGTAAAACGTCTACTTTGGTTATGGAACCTAGAGTTTATCGCAGCCATACTAGCTGTCGTGACGAGAACGTAGGAACCTAACTTGGATGTACATACTGTAGTTATGAAACTTAGAGTCTCTCGCAGCCATACCGGTTGGCGTGGCGAAGATTCTAGATGACATAATTATAGGATTGCATACTTTAGTTACGGAACCTATCGTTTATCGCACCTATGCTTACTGGCGTGGCGAGGATTCTAAGTGTCATGATTTCGGACAGACGTGTATGATTATCAGGTTGTATCTTAAATTGGTTCTTAAAGTCTCATCTCAATACTTATTTTCTGTTATTACAGGACTTTATTCCATCGCTTCTTTGTTTGTTAGCAGTAGAAATACCTTCAGTCCTCAATCTAGTTTCTTTTGAGCTTCTATTCTTTGAGGATTCCTTGTTAAGTATGATAATTTATGACTTGTAATTATGTCTGTGTCCTGAGTATTAGACTGAGTATTGCTTGTGAGTTTGTAAGTGTTTCCTAGTTGGAAATGTGAGCAGTAGGCATTAATCTAGAGTTAACACATAGTGTAGTACCTTGTAGCAATAGTTCTATGATAGGTGTGTTATAATTAGTATTGGCACTATAAGTAGAAGGAGAATATAGAGTATCAGTGATAGTTCCAAGAGTTAGTATCAGAGCCAGCATACCCGTCCTGGATAATCATGATTATATAATTGGAGGAATCTATGTAAACAATTAAGTATCAAGGAATTGTGTTAAGGATTAATGGAGCATGATGTTTAATTTGATAATTGATATCGGGTGTGTTAAAAGTAAAGAGATATATATACATAAAGGGTTTTGATGAGATGTCATGAGTAGAGAAATATCAAGATTGGTAATGAAAGTTGTGAAGCATATCACATCTTAGTTTAACAGGCTGTAAAAGATTAAAGAAAAATACATATACCTCAGTCGAGGTGAGGAACCATATACTTGCCCATGAGGGTAAAGTGAAGCATGGGTGTTATAGAAGGTGCAAAAAATCGTAGGTTCTAATAAGTGTGATGAGGTAATCTAATAATGAAGTTAGTGTTACCATGCCAAGAGTATTAATGTTTCTATATCGAGGATTATTAAAAATGGTGCTAGTAACAGTAAGTACTTCGTGTAATGATAATTAGATTGGTGTACCCGTTGATATAGATTAAAAATCATGGAAGAAATACGTGTGATGATAACTCTAATTATTGGGAGTAATAGTGCAAGTAATCCGTATAGTACAAATTTTAGTACACAGTTGAGGTTGTAAATAATTGGTGTAGTAGTGTGCACCTTGAGTATTAGAGACTGTGAGTATTTATATGTATACTTGTGGATTTAATTTTATCATTTAAAGAGTGGAAATGAATTGCAATTTTTGAGAATTTTTAAGGAGTTGAGATTTTATGTTGTTAAATTTTGAGGATTCCAAATTAATTCAATAAACATGGTCAAGGCTATAAAGATTTTAGAAGTGGTTGAAATTTGATTTCAATATTGAATATTTGACCCTTGAGGAAAGTATACACTTTTTATTTTAAATTATTCAAAAAGTTAAATTTTGATGATTTAAGTATGAGGATAAAATTTCTACAGTGGGTAAGAAATATATATTAGTATATGAGTGGATGAAGTGCATACGTAAGGATCTGTTGACTTGGGCAAGATTGAGATGGCACCGCAAACAGACTTTGTGTGTCCATCTAGAGTCGTATTAGGGAGAACAGTACTTAGTGTGTTGTGTTGCACTTGACGTGCACTTGAATGATAAGAATAACCAGTATAAACAATTGTGGTAAGTAAGAGAACTAGCAGTGGGTGTACTTGTAGTAGAAACTATGGTACTAAAGGGATACAGGTATCAAACCTTGGATGCATTATTAAACCATGGATATATTAAAGATTCTTGGTATCAGATTTAGGTATCAATAGACAGGTATATGCAATGAGTATGTATTCATAGATGTCTTGTGGACTAATGATTAGTTGATATGGGTACCAGTGTACAAGGATAGGAATTTGTTAATAAATGTGCCAGAGTTAAGTGTATATTAAAGGACGAAGATATCTAAGTAATGGGTTAGAAGACTATGTTCTGTTCCTTCCTTCTGTTCCTTTTTCGTCTATTGATTGATTGATTGATTGATTGATTCCTTAGTACCGTAGCTTCTATTCATGATTTCCTTGATAGAATATAGCTAGTAGTACAACCTGACAAAGACTGCAATACCATGATAAAACAGACCATAACCATGCATGTTTTCTCTAGATTGTATGTTGTATGACTGTAGGTAAATTTTTCTTAGACCATGATCATTGGGGTTTGACCATAGCAAAGATCTATGAAGAGGTTATGACTTGACAAAAAAGGACTAGATGATTGAAATTTGAGGATAAGCATTAACTTAAATGGAGAGTTAAGAAATTAACATGACAAAATTGATGATTTATTAATTTTAGGAAGGTTATGATATGATTGAATTGGTTATTAAAATTTGAGAAAATTAGGAAAATTATCATTATATCTATTTGATTGCAAGATAGGAATTTGAAATTTTATATTATGAATGTTACATTTGGAGATTCCGTAAGTATCGCATTGTTGAGTATTTTGAGGAAAAAGGAAATAAGGAAATAAAATCGTTAATGGAATAGTGTCGAATTCAATTCTCGGGATGAGGATTTAGATTTTGAAAATGCATCGATTGGATTTAAATTGAGGAGTAAAAAGCATTAATGGATTGGTGTTTAAATTCAAACTTTTTGGATGACATTTCAAATTTTATGAATATAGTTGATTAATTAAATTGAAGGGTTGGATTTATGGATTGTGTTTTTAGATGGGAGTCTTAATGTGCATTGAGTGAATAAGAGGATTGGATGTCAAATTTCGAGTATTTAATTTTAATTTAAATTTGGAGGAAATTGTGAGAAAAATGGAAAAAGATTTTTATTTCGAGGATTTTTCAGGAATACAATAATTTCAGAATTTTTGAAAATTGTAAAATGACAAGGTGGATTATATCAGGATTATATGGGTTGGTGAATTTAACTATTGATGGAAAAAATATAATGAATAAACACTACTATGAGAATTTTAAATTTCGAGGACGAAATTCTTTTAAGGAGGGTAGACTTGTCACTACCACATTCCAAAAACAGGGGTATTTTAGACTAATATATATATAATATTGTAGTAGTTATTTTAAATAATTGTATGATAAGTATATTTAATTTAAATAATTATATGAGATGTGTATTTAAATATTTATAGTGTTCATTAATGTTTGAGCTGGTAGACTTGACCTAGAAGCCCACTAGACGAACACCTGACCGAATTATGGGATTATGTATTTAATTGTTTTATTTAGAATTTAATTGTTGGAGGTAGTAATTAATTACCGTAATTTATTTAATTGTTGCGCATTGCTGTTGCTTCGATATTTGGAGCGCTACCCTGGCTTTTGCCTTCCAACAAATTTCACAACCTTACCCTAGACGTGCCCGCCTTCTATTCTGACCTTTTTATAATTCATAATTATGCTCCTTTGTGCTTTATTTTAGCCGCACAATAATCGTCGCGGACGTTTATTTAATTTCTAAATAAATTCTAACTTTGTATCGTTGTGCGTTCCAATCGAAATTGGAGGCAATCTTGACCCATTTTTTTTGCGACCCAAATTAGGATAATATTCTGTTCTGAGTCTTCTTCACTAATGATATTGGTGACCCAACCTAATTTTGGCCCCATGTACCCCTAATTAATTTTAGAACACTGTTTGCATTTATTTCTAATTAAATTGAGGATACCATTTTGACTGATTCCGTAAATTCCGATTTAATTCCAGTACCCTACTAATTAAGTTCATATAACGCACACAACACCCCCTCACCCTACAAAATGCCAAACATCGAATCGTCCACCAAATTTTTATCATTTCGTGTATCGGTGCAAATATCCAAATTTAAGGGGGTTATTTTTGTAAATGTTGCATTAGGTGTCAACACCCCATTGGTTCAAACCAAATGGAGAGCCCAAATAATTTGACTAGTCAAAACCATCATCCCCACATGAAGAAATTCCTCCATGTCTAATCCTGATCGTCCATTCAATGGGTGCATCTACACCATTCATTCCCACACACCCTCTCCCTATTTAATGTCCCATCATCCTCTCTTCCCAAGAAAACCCTAATCCCCAAACCTAGGAAAGCCCCCATTTTTTTCTCACCTCACTCCTCCCTCTTCTCCAACGTAGGAAACCAATTTTCTTACCTTTCTTCTTCTCTTTTCTTCTTCTTCTCCTTTGTTATTTCAAATTTATTAAAAGGGGGGGGGGGGGAATGAACTAAACCTTCTGTTCACCAACTTCGGCCCGCAGCTCAGGTGATCTCCTACCCCGACTGCTACATGACCATTGCCACCCTCCTCGGCCTGCAACAACCTCGACCTGCAGCTCCACCTCCCTCCTCCCGCAGCTCCGGCCAGCCAACTCCACTTGCATCCCGAAGCTCCTCCCTACGCTGAGTCTCCCTGCATCTGCTCAACTCCGGCCCGTCGTGCCTGTCACCACCCCGTTCTGCTCATCTTCTCTGGTTGCTGCTGTACTCCTCTTTCGGCCCACTGCAGCAGCCTCACCCCACCACGAACATCCTCCCTCTCCGGCGTAGCTTCACCCGACTCCCTCATCTCCGGCCCGGCAGTGCAGCCTGTCCCCGCTGCTCCTCCTTCTAGCTCCGGTCAGCACCCTGCACCCTGCTCGATCCCGACCTCTGACCGTCCGGCCTCTCCGACCACTCCTAGTCTTCCCCGACGATAGCCTGTACCCCCTCTCCGGCCTGCAAACCCCGGCCACCACCACGGGAATTACCTCCACCATCTGCATCAACTACCACCACCAGTACTCACTGCCCTGTCTGACCATCCCTTCAGCCCGAGATCCTCCCTACACCAGTTTCTCCTCCCCCGCCTGAATACCCCTGTCCGGCCATCCCCTCTTCACGACTCCGGCGGCCTCCCTGCTGCACTCCGGCACCATCACCACCGTGAGCACCCCTCTTCCCTCCTTCACTTGATTAATTAATAATATAGTGTATGTTGATATATAATGTATATATTTAATTAATGTATAGTATAGTGTATGCTTAATATATAATGTATGTATTTAATTAATGTATATGTATGATGTATGTTTAATATATAATGTATGTATTTAATTAATGTATATACTTGTATTTATTATTTATGTAATAAATTGGTTTACATATATATATATACCAATGAATATTAATGTATATGCTAAGAATAATAAAAATGAATGTATATGTATACGTACATAAATATATATAGTATAAGACTCTATTAAGTATATCAAAATGCATATATCTATTATAATTATAATTAGTTGGAATTAATGTCTATAATAAATAATAATAGATATTATGTGCCCACATACTAGATGACCCTATGTGATTACGAATACCCCGTAGCTACCTTGACCTGTGCCCATGTAGTATGATAGCATACTGTCATATGTACACTGACATACTGGCAAGGACCATATCACCGACTGTCTGAATTCACAGAATTACAGACGCGACGCCCGTGCAACTTGACGCACTTGACCCTAGTTGACTAGTGCCATATCTGGCACAGCCCTGAGTTCGATGTATTTTGATTATGTGTTAATGTAGCATCTGATGCAAGTGTTATATTATGATTTGTCTATAGGACTGTTGGATCATCCAGACGATACTCTGGGACAGGATATTGGTATTGACAACTAAGGACCCAAGGCGAGTATATTCTCTGAAAGTTTTCATTATGTTGATTATTTCTATAACTCTTGTTGTATAGCGTACATGACTCTGACACTGTTCTTTACATGAGTTGGCATCATTGAGACTATCACAAGAAGTCGTGATCTGGAATCCATCGTGCTAGCTGGAGGAAAACAGGGAAATATTAGTAGCTTATGTGATCATATCCAACTTTACATGCATCATAGCTCACCCACGCCTTACGTCGGTGCAGCCTTACCATTACATGTCTCATCACTGTTACATATGGTTAGCCTGACTATTACTCGCATCATAGCTATCCGTATGGATTAGCCTGACCTCGGGGATGATCGCTAACCAATGTAATGAGTCTTATCAGTCCCAAGCCGATCATATGATATGCTGATATTTTACACACTTAGTTAGATGATTCTTGACATGTATCTCTAGTGTATTGATCTAGAATCCCCACATGTTCTAGCTATTATTCTTGTACACCTTTACATACCAGTTCATTTCTAGCGTGTACTTAGATTTCTATTTCATTTCTAGATGTACATTATATGCTCCAGTATTCCTTATTCCAGTATTTCTGTTTCCAGTATATCCATGCTCGTCAGTATTCCTTATTCCAGTATTTCTGTTTCCAGTATATCCATGCTCGTCAGTATTCCTTATTTTTAGTTTTTATATCTGTTTGTATTTCTTTACACTGTAGTATAGTTTTATCAAAATATGTGGAACTGTTGTTAGAGGTGTATTTCGTTCCAATCCTGACTGGATATTTTTTTCAGACTGCTACATAGAGGACTTGTTTCCGGCATACTTGGAGACCGGATGTTATTGATTGTAGGTTAGACTATTTATTGTTGTTTAGACTTGTCTTGTATTTCATTGCTTGCTTCGATATCTCATCATGCTTTAGCTTATGTGATTGAATATATTCCCTATTAGTTGTGATATTTGTGCCTCCTTATGGAGTTGGATATTCAAGTGAGATTATCTAGATAGTATCATGACCTAGACAGCGTTCTACCGCCGATGCTGCAGCATAGGTTGGACGTACCCACGCTCTCGTGCCCCTATACCGGGTGCGGGTCGTGACAGATGTATCATGGACTAAGCTTCCCGTAAACCCCAAATCTAATAACTCCATGGGTCAATTTTTTTATAAGAATATGTGGTCGCCGACACAAAACTTTAAAGGCCTATGATGCAGATTCGCCCAATGATGATACCTATCCTGCGCAACCCGAAGTCGCTCTCTGATTTGCTTGACATCTTATATTGTCTGCATGATCATTTTGGGGCCTAAAATCTTCTATTCTCCAATATCGTCCCATACTAATGGTGACCTGCACTTTCTTCCATATAGTGCTTCGAAGGGGGCCATCTGAATACTCGCCTGATAACTATAGTTGTACGAGAACTCGATGAGATGAAGGTGACCTTCCTAAGAACCTCCAAAATCCAAAGTATAATATTGTAACATATCTTTCAATGTCTGGATGGTTCTCTCTGATTGCCCGTCTATTTAAGGATGATAAGCGGTACTGAATATCAGCTTGGTTCCCAAACTCTAGTGCAAGCTCTTCCAAAAATGTAAAGTGAACCGAGTGTCTTGATCTGATACGATACTCACTAGGACACCGTGCTGTCTTTCTATTTTCCTTATGTATATATTTGCCAACTACTATGTAGACTGTCCTACTCGAAAAAGAAAAAAATGAGCTACTTTTGTGAGTTGATCCACTATTACCCAAACTACTTCATGACCAGTCGGAGATCTAGGTAATTCGGTCATAAAGTCTATCGTGATATGCTCCTACTTCCACTCCGGGATAGGAAGCAACTGTAATAATTCTGCTGGTCTTTGCTAGTCAGCCTTCACTTGCTGATATACTAACCATCGAAAAATAAATTACGCTATCTCCTTCTTTATCCGGTTCCACCAGAAATATTGCTTGATATCTTGATATATCTTGTTACCTCCTGGATGAATTGAATACTGGAAACTATGCGCCTTGGTCATAATTTCTTGTCGGATATCTCTGCTCGGTATACAAAGATGATTTCCAAATCTAAGTGTTCCATCATCGTGTATTGTCAGCTCCTTTCTTAGACCAGACTCATATTTTGCCTGAAGCTTCTGAAGTTTCGAATCATCTTCCTGAGCTACCTTAATCCTCTCAACCAAATTAAACTGTATTTGCAAGCTTGTAAAAATTTCTCTGTCCTGCGAAAGTATTATCTCAATACCCATATCTTGAAGATCCTCCAATATGTCGTTGCAGACATATATGCACTACCTCTCCTACTTAGAGTATCCGCTATAACGTTCGCCTTGTCTGGATAGTACTGGAATTTCAAGTCATAATCTTTCAATAATTTTAACCACCTCCTCTGCCTTATATTCAAATCCTTCTGGATAAACATACTTCAGGCTCTTGTGATTTATAAATATCTCCACCCGATCACTATATAAGTAGTGCCTCCATAAATTAAGTGGAAATACTACTGCCGCTAACTCCAAATAGTGTGTTGGATAGTTTTTCTCATGATCTCGAAGCTGCCGAGACAAATAACCTATCACTCTTCTATGTTGGATCAATATACACCCCAGTCCCTTACCAGATGCATCACAATATACTGTAAACCCTCCAGAACCTACTAGAAATATGAGAATCGGTGCCGAAATTAGTATCTACTTTAATTCCTCGAAGGTTATCTAACACTCTACTGACTAGTCAAACTTAGCCTTCTTGCATGTCAAACGGGTCAATGGTGCTGAAATCCTTACAAAGTCTGCTATGAACCTCCTGTAATATCATGCCAATCCCAAAAAACTATGCACTTCAGCTACCGTCTTAGGAACTGGTCAACTTTCTATGGCCTAAAGCTTCTTCGACTCTACTGATACTCCTGCTCCAGAGATAATATGTCCCAATAATGATACATGATCTAACCAAAACTCACACTTGCTGAGATTTGTATACAACTGGTGTTCCCTCAAAATCTGTAAGACCTTTCGAAGATGCTATTCGTGCTCCTCTTCTCTACTGGAGTAGATGAGAATGTCATCTATGAAAACCACCATGAACTAATCTATGTACGGCATGAAGATGCGGTTCATCAGATCCATAAATACTTTCAGAGCATTTGTCAGTCCAAATGGCATAACTAAAAATTCATAATGTCCATATCATGTCCTAAATACAGTCTTGGGTATGTCTTGCTCCCGAACTCTTACTTGATGATATCCTGACCGGAGATCGATCTTGGAGAAAACCTTATCTTTGCTTAACTGATCAAACAAATCATCAATTTTTGGTAATGGGTACTTGTTTTTCACTGTCACTGCGTTCAGCTGCCTGTAGTCGATATACAACCATGTTGAACCATCCTTCTTTTTTACTAGAATCACTGATGCTCCCCAAGGTAGTCTACTAGTTCGGATAAACTTTTTTGCCTTTAGCTCTTTTACGTGCTAGTATAACTTGTCTAGTTCTGATGGCGCCATCTGGTGAACCTTATAAGATATTGGTCCTGCTCTGAGGATCAATTTTATACAAAACTCTATATCTCTTATTGGGGGTAGCCCTGGAAGTTCTTCTAGGAAGACATCTAGCAACTCCTTGACTATCTCGGGAAGCTATCTTTCTGCTATTGTAGCCACTGTGATCCTTTCTTCATGTTGGTCTCCCACTGATCTATCAAAAGCAAAGTCTTCCATAACTGGGATACTAAACAATACCCTACCCCTATGAAAATCTATCATAGCATGAATGTCTCTCAGCCAGTCCATGCCTAGGATAACGTCAAGGTTATCCATAGGTAACTCGATCAACCGTACAGTTAATGAATACTCGCACACTATGACTGAACACGCTATACACACTCTAATAACGCCTACGATCCCATTACCAGTAAGTATATTCAATCTCTCAGAAAATACCTCAAACTCCAATCCAATGTGTGTTGCAAATCGTGTAGATATAAATGAATGATATGCACACGAATCAAATAATGCTACAGCAGGAAAATATACGACAAAGATGTTACCTGCCACCACGTAGACTGATGCCAAAGCTTCTTCAAAGGACAAAGTGAATGCTTGCCCTTTGTAAACACCCTGAATTTTTGAGAATATTTTTAAGATGAGTTATTACGAACTTTGGTATTTTCTGGAATTTAAGGCGAAGATGATTGTGATTTAAAGAATTTTTAGTGTGACCAAATAATGTCAAATTATTCTGGAAATAATAAATTATGATGCACCATAGAAAACCGGACCTACAGTATTTTTCGGTGAATTATTTGGACCCCGGAAACGAGTTTTAAGCTTAAAAGAGCTATTGGATTTCTAAGCCGAACCAAACCACCTTCGAGAACCCGACCCGTTGGCTGAACCCTACCCGCATGTATACTGTAGCAGCTTTATAGGTTGACCTAGGGATCTGTGCCGTCACCCCTCTCATCCAGCATCATCCGCCGACTCCCCTTGCCGATCATTGCCGCCGCCTTCCGCCGGGTTGCTCAGCCGACCGTACCCTCCCCCGAATCTAGCGTCCCCGACCGGCGGCTCTCCCCCGCAGTCGACTCGGCACCCCGCTCCGCCTGAGAACCCTCGCGCCGACCAACTCCGGTCTGCCGTAGCGCAGCCCTCGACCGGCCGCAGTGCACGCCGCTCCAGCAGCAGCGTCCCCGACCGATCGGAACAGCCCCACCCGCCGACGGAACTGAGCCCGCCCGCTGTACGAATTCCCAGACCGAGCGGAGCCCGCCATGCGGTGTCCCCGACCGGACGTGTCGCGGCGTCGAGTTCCCTGACTTCTCGTAGCCTTGGTGATTCACAGCAGCGTCCCCGCAGAACCCGGACACGTCCAGGATACGAATCCTGGATCGAAGTGACTCACGGACACTTGAAGAACAGAACTCACGGGGCCCTGTACAGGTACTGATTTCTCTCATCTCGCAACTCCGAATTAGTTTTTGTCAGTTGCTATGCGTAGACTGTATAACCCTCTCGGTGCCCGTGCAACTCGCTCGGTGCATCGCGTCTTGTGGTGATCGCACACCGCGATCCAAAAACAGGAAAAACAATACCCTGTTTCACCCCGAAATTGAGTACGCCCCGCCAATCGGGATGACTTGGTCGCACGCGGTCTTTAACGAACCGTGTGCGACGTTGATACGGTCGTGTAGGATTTCGCAGAAGTCGATTCGGAGGTGTGTGCACCCCGGAATCAACGCGTATCCGCCGACGACACCCAGTATCCGTCCTTTCTGGAACACGCTGTAACTTTGTGTACGCACGTCGGATCGAGACGAAACTTGCGCCATCGGACTCGTAGCAATACGCTGGTCCTGTGACCCAAGTTTGGTCCGATTCCGAGAACGTTGACAAAATCACGTATCGTGGGCCCACAAGCTCCACTTGACGGGTGATTTTGAGATCGGCTCATCGGAATCCAATTCTGGAAGTTCCGTTGGGTTCGTATTATCGTTCCTGACTTGTAGACACTGAGTTTGCAGAATTTGGAGACCTTTGACCCTGACACGCTTTTCGGTGCAAAGTGGCCCACATGTAGACCCCGCTTTAATTCGAAAATGACCTTTTTGCCCCTGTGTCCAAATTGGACGTAAGGACAGGCATTTCTAGCTATTTGACATCTTCTGAGACTAGTGGTGATGTTTATTATAGCTTTTGGAGTAGTACCTACCGGATCCACCGATACAGGGACAGTTGTTGGTATTCGGACATCAGGCAAGTGTACCTTGCCAAACTTTGCAGTCTTTATATATATTTTACTTGTTTTATATATATCACTGTACATGCTTAACCTAAGACCGTGTGACGTACTTAGCGTCCGATTATCAGTCGGGTGCCGACACTGTACGCAGTGTTGGGTACGGTCATCTAGAGATGGACATCCGTGATACTTTATATGCTCGTACTTGCCTTATCAAGTACCCTATGACCCAGGACACTTGACACTATTCATGAGACAGGATTTTCTCGAGATATTCGTGGTAATTCTGTATAGGATACAGGATATGGCCATTATATTCTTAGATACTTTATGACTTGTTGCATTTAGCTATGATCACGCTTGACATGGGCATGAGACGTTATGGTCATGATATGCGTGGTTACATTGGGTGGGGAGAGACACACAGGCTACAGGCTGTATTTATATATATCTTCTATTATTGAGAGGTCGTAGACTCTCGTAGCAGAGCTAGACCCACTACCGGTTATTACCGCTACCGGCTCCCCGACACAGAGCTTGTAGTGGCTCAGCCTGAGTTTTAGTGTTGCTCTCACTTGCATTTCACTTAGATTGGTTATATATTTACCTATTGCTTCATTTAGTTATTTATTTGCTGCACTGTTATTTATTTATCGGCATGAGCTTTCTTGTACCTTGCTATGTCCCCTGAGGACCTGGATCCGGATTTTGTCCCCAGGATTTGAGGACGAGATTTATCCCGAGGTATACGGGACCGGAGCAGGAGCTGATTCAGGAGCTGTACCACCATCCGTGGACGAGGTCTTAGCTGAAGACTTTGCCTGAGCATCCATGTTCCATGCTCAGCTTTTATTATTTATTTCAGTCTTTTATTTCTGGTCTGTTGAACCATTGTACTAGATATTTATCGGGTTGTTCCCCGAAGTACTTTGTGAGACTAGATGATGATTTACATTTCTTTATTTATCCTGTGGATCATACTTTATATTTTGTGTGGATGAGATTAGTTGTACCATGATTGTCGTAGACTTGTTATATTACAGCTTAAGTATGCCCTGATGGATCCATTAAATTGGGTTTGTCCATCGGTGCGTACTGCTGGCCATTGACACGCGTCCAGTCCCTCGGTATTTTGGGACTGGGGCGTGACATGGTTTTTGTGGTAGCCCATGCAGGTCTACGACTAAATTGTTCGGTTTCAACTTAGGGATCGAACCAGCCTGCCCTAAGGATAGTATAAATCATAGGATCTCATCCATTATTAACCATTTGTTGAACTCTATATCGAACTCAAAATTTGTTACTTGAATTGCATCTTGTATTGATTCCTCTGAGCGTTCTTATAGTTTATCTTTTTGCAGAGTAATGGATTCCAGGAACAGAGATGATATTCCCTTGGATATGCCGCACGACGCTGTGGTTACTTATGGAGATGGAGTGACACCAGGGGATGGAGGACAAGCATCGCAGAGTGATCAAGCCGGACAGCCTAATCCAAGGTTCCGGAGAGATGACATCCCACCTCCAACACAGTTCACTCCCCAGATGCCAGTATTCCTGCCAGGACAAGCCATGGACGGGCAACAGATGTTCCAGATGATGTATGCTATGATGCAAGCACAGCAACAGATTCAGCAGGAGGCCCATCGGCAGGAGGCCGAGTATCTGAGGACCAGCCTGGTATCCGCATTGGAATAGGCAAATCCCCCAACGAGAAGAACATCGACGGGATCTATCACCGACTTCCATCATCTCAAGCCTCGCATATTTTCTGGTAAAGAAGGGCCAACGGAAGTTCATGAGTGGCTCACCAACATTCAGCATCAGTTGGAAGCCGCTGAACTTCCAAGAGAGAAGTGGATGACTGCCGTCAGAATACAGTTAACTGATAATGCGCATCACTGGTGGTTAGCAGAAGAGAGGAGGCTTGGACAGGACCGAGTCACATGGGAAGAGTTCTCCAGACTCTTCCAAGAGATGTACATTCCAGCAGTCGCACGGTCAGAGCTCAGAGACAGGTTCAACCGCCTTATCCAAGGCAACATGTCAGTAGAGGAATACAATGCAGAATTTATTTGCCTGAGCCGCTTTGCCCCGACATTGATCTCGACGGAGGAAGAAAAAGCAGAGAAGTTCTTTGACGGCCTGAAATTCGAGCTTCAGAGAGTGATTGGATCGGTAGCACCTACCTCTTATACCGATGTCCTTGCAGCGGCCCGACGCTTGAAGCGCGTCACCAGGAGGGAGTCTAATCTGAAGAGGCCTATCACGTCAGCACCATCCAGGCCAGCACATGGGGATTCAGCAAAGCGAACCCAGAGGGGTATGCCAGATAGAGCAGCACATAGGGATAGACCTCTTCCTACTTGTCACCACTGCGGCAAGGTAGGACACATTGAGAAGGAATGCAGGCGTAAGTTGGGACTATGTTTGAGCTGCGGATCCAGCCAGCACTTTTTCAGGGACTGTTCCGAACGCAGAGACGGAGCACCAAGACTAGCATTACCTGCACCACGACCAGCAGCAGGAGCCCAGCAGACGGGAGTTGGTGGGGTCAGACCACCAGCCCCAGGAGGGAACCAGCAGAGACCACCCCTAGCACCACAGGCAGCTTTATTCCAGCAGGTTCAGCAGCAGAGAGGTCCAGCTCAGGGACGAGGACAGGCATTCCCATTAGCTGTTGAGCAGGAGACTACAGCAGGTGAGGTCATCGCAGGTACTATTCTAGTAGCTTCATTACCAGCTGTAGCATTATTTGATTCTGGAGCATCGCATTCATTTATAGCAGCTAGCTTTGTAGCCACCCATAGAGTAGCTACCGCACCCCTTCCGAAGATGAAGAGGATTCTTACGGGAGGTAGAATTATTCCGGTTAGTGACGTCTGTAGATCATGTTCTGTAGTAGTTTGTGGCAGAGAAATGCGAGCTTAATTTCTGATCTTTTTTATGCCGGAATATGATATCGTACTTGGTATAGACTGGTTAAGTCAGTACCATGCGACTCTTGATGGCCGACTTGGGCGGGTTATATTTAGACCGCCTGGACATCCAGAATTTGAGTTTACTCGAGGAGCAGTAGAGCAAGGAGTTCAGCCTACTCTTAGGGTACTATCTGTAGAAGAGGAGACAGGTTACCCAAGAGTCATCTCAGAATTTGTGGATGTATTTCCTGATGATCTTCCAGGTTTACCGCCTGATCGGGAAATAGAATTCACAATAGACCTAACTCCAGGAGCAGAGCCTATCACTTCATCAGTCTATCGGTTAGCACCTAAGGAGTTAGTGGAATTGAAGGAACAGGTTGATGATCTTTTGGAGAAGGGTTTCATTCGGCCCAGTGTTTCACCTTGGGGAGCACCCATATTATTTGTGCCGAAGAAGGATGGAACGGTACGATTGTGCATTGATTACAGGGCACTAAATGCTGTAACCATCAAGAACAGGTATCCCTTACCACGCATTGATGATCTCTTCGATCAGTTGAGTGGTGCAAGGGTATTTTCGAAGATTGACCTTAGATCCGGCTATCATCAGATCAAGGTGAGGAAAGAAGACATCCCGAAGACAGCTTTCAGGACGAAGTATGGGCATTATGAGTTCTTGGTGATGCCGTTTGGTTTAACCAACGCACCAGCAGTGTTTATGAGCTTGATGAACAGAGTCTTTCATCAGTTCTTGGATAAATTTGTAGTGTATTCATCGACGACATTCTCATATATTCCAAGAACCATGAAGAGCACGAGGAGCATCTCAGAATCGTGTTAGAGACCTTGAGACAGGAGAAGTTATATGCTAAACTCAGTAAGTGTGAGTTCTGTATGGACAAAGTGCCTTTCTTGGGACATATCATCTCAGGAGAAGGACTTTCAGTAGATCCAGAGAAAGTTGTGGCAATAGAGACTTGGCCTACACCCACATCAGTTGCAGAGGTGAGAAGTTTTCTCGGACTTGCGGGATATTACCGAAGGTTTGTAGAGAGTTTCTCGAGGATTGCAGAACCGATGACGAAGCTGACACGGAAGGACCAGGAATTTCTATGGACAGAAGACTGCCAGAAGGCCTTCGAAGAACTGAAGAGAAGATTAACAACAGCACCTGTCTTGACTCTTCCTTCAGGGTCAGGAGGTTTTGTTGTTTACAGTGATGCATCAGGCAGTGGACTAGGATGTGTTTTGATGCAACATGGCAAAGTCATTGCTTATGCGTCAAGACAGCTGAAGGTCCACGAAAAGAACTATCCAACACATGATCTGGAGCTAGCAGCAGTGATATTTGCATTGAAGATATGGAGGCACTATCTTTATGGAGAGAGGGTAGAAATCTTTACAGATCACAAGAGTCTGAAGTATGTGTATACTCAGAAGGAGCTTAATATGAGGCAGAGACGCTGGCTTGAACTGATGGTAGATTTTGACATCGATCTGCAGTATCATTCGGGAAAGGCGAATGTGGTTGCAGACGCACTCAGCAGGAAGCCTATGGCTTATTTCTTGATGATGCAGCCCGAGTTGTTGAAGGATTTACAGGAGCTACAGATAGAGGTTGTTTTACCAGGACAGAATGGCTTGATGGCTAATCTTGAGATTCATTCATCACTCATGGAGAAGATTAAAGAGGCATTGCCCACCGATGCTAGATTTCGAAGACTCAAAGAAAGGACAGAAGCCGGCATACAGACAGGACTTCGCATTCACGAAGACGGGACATTGAGGTTTGGAAATCGCCTGTATGTCCCAAATGGAGAATTGAGACAGGAGTTAATGACTGAAGCACATAGTTCTATGTACTCTGTTCACCCAGGAGGAACCAAGATGTATCGAGACTTGAGATAGTACTACTGGTAGCATGGAATGAAAAGAGAGATTGCAAGATTTGTGGCCAAATGCTTAGTCTGCCAGCAAGTAAAGGCCGAGCATCAGAGGACTGCAGGTATGTTACAGCCGCTTCCGATACCAGAATGGAAGTGGGAGCACATCACGATGGATTTTGTCACAGGATTTCCGAAGAGCCCCAGCAGAAGAGATGCAGTATGGGTTATAGTAGATCGACTCACTAAATCGGCACACTTCTTGCCATTTAGAGTTGGACAGTCCACAGAGGTACTAGCCGACATGTATATGCGACAAATTATCAAATTATATAGAGTGCCTGTTAGTATTGTATCGGATCGAGATTCGAGATTTATATCTCATTTCTGGAGAAGCATGCAAGAGAGTCTAGGCACCAGACTCAAATTCAGCACGGCTTACCACCCGCAGACAAATGGCCAATCGGAGCGCACCATTCAGATATTGGAGGACATGTTGAGATCATGTATGCTAGACTTTGGAGGATCTTGGGAAGATCATTTGCACTTAGTAGAGTTCTCCTATAATAACAGTTATCAGGCCAGCATCCAGATGGCACATTTGAAGCTTTATACGGAAGGAAGTGCAGGTCACCTATATATTGGAGTGACGTTGGTGAACGTCAACTACTGGGTCCAGAATTGGTCACACAAACAGTGGAGAAGGTGAAGCAGATTCAGAATCACCTACGAGCAGCTCAGGACAGACAGAAGCATTGGGCAGATACGCATAGACGTCCCCTAGAGTTCAAGGAAGGAGATCACGTGTTCTTGAGAATTTTGCCCACTCGTGGTACTATCAGATTTGGGAGCAGAGGCAAGCTGAGCCCAAGGTATATTGGGCCATTTGGCATCCTCGAGTGTGTTGGTGAGGTGGCTTATCGGCTTGCATTACCTCCACCTTTAGAGGGAGTGCATGACGTATTCCACATCTCACAGCTGCGAAGGTACGTGACCGACCCAAGTCACGTAGTCGATCATTCAGAGATCGCAGTAGGCCCAAGCTTGAGATACGAAGAATACCCAGTTGGCATCCTCGACGTCAGTGAGAAGACATTGCATGGACAGACAATCCGATTGGTTCACGTAGCATGGAAACATCATTCCCCTGGAGAATCGACTTGGGAGCGAGAAGATAGTATGCGCCAGCGATACCCCCACTTGTTCGAGGAGGCAGTTGTAAACTAAGCAACCTTATATTTCCATAATTCTTTTTGGTAGCTTATTCTTTGATTGCGAGGACGCAATCCTTTTAAGGAGGGAAGATTGTAAACACCCTGAATTTTTGAGAATATTTTTAAGATGAGTTATTACGAACTTTGGTATTTTCTGGAATTTAAGGCGAAGATGATTGTGATTTAAAGAATTTTTAGTATGACCAAATGATGTCAAATTATTTTGGAAATAATAAATTATGATGCACCATAGAAAACCGGACCTACAGTATTTTTCGGTGAATTATTTGGACCCCGGAAACGAGTTTTAAGCTTAAAAGAGCTATTGGATTTCTAAGCCGAACCAAACCACCTTCGAGAACCCGACCCGTTGGCTGAACCCTACCCGCATGTATACTGTAGCAGCTTTATAGGTTGACCTAGGGATCTGTGCCGTCACCCCTCTCATCCAGCATCATCCGCCGACTCCTCTTGCCGATCATTTCCGCCGCCTTCCGCCGGGTTGCTCAGCCGACCGTACCCTCCCCCGAATCCAGCGTCCCCGACCGACGGCTCTCCCCCGCAGTCGACTTGGCACCCCGCTTCGCCAGAGAACTCTCGCGCCGACCAACTCCGGTCTGCCGTAGCGCAGCCCTCGACCGGCCGCAGTGCACGCCGCTCCAGCAGCAGCGTCCCCGACCGATCGGAACAGCCCCACCCGCCGGCGGAACTGAGCTCGCCCGCTGTGCGAATTCCCAGACCGAGCGGAGCCCGCCACGCGGTGTCCCCGACCGGACGTGTCACGGCGTCGAGTTCCCCGACTTCTCGTAGCCTTGGTGATTCACAGCAGCGTCCCCGCAGAACCCGGACACGTCCAGGATACGAATCCTGGATCGGAGTGACTCACGGACACTTGAAGAACAGAACTCACGGGGCCCTGTATAGGTACTGATTTCTCTCACCTCACAACTCCGAATTAGTTTTCGTCAGTTGCTATACGTAGACTGTATAACCCTCTCGGTGCCCGTGCAACTCGCTCGGTGCATCGCGTCTTGTGGTGATCGCACACCGCGATCCAAAAACAGGAAAAATAATACCCTGTTTCACCCCGGAATTGAGTACGCTCCGCCAATCGGGACGACTTGGTCGCACGTGGTCTTTACCGAACCGTGCGCGACATTGATACGGTCGTGTAGGATTTCGCAGAAGTCGATTCGGAGGTGTGTGCACCCCGGAATCAACGCGTATCCGCCGACGACACCCAGTATCCGTCCTTTCTGGAATACGCTGTAACTTTGTGTACGCACGTCGGATCGAGACGAAACTTGTGCCATCGGACTCGTAGCAATACGCTGGTCCTGTGACCCAAGTTTGGTCCGATTTTGAGAACGTTGACAAAATCACGTATCGTGGGCCCACAAGCTCCACTTGACGGGTGATTTTGAGATCGGCTCATCAGAATCCAATTCTGAAAGTTCCGTTGGGTTCGTATCATCGTTCCTGACTTGTAGACACTGAGTTTGCGGAATTTGGAGACCTTTGACCCTGACACGCTTTTCGGTGCAAAGTGGCCCACATGTGGACCCCGCTTTAATCCGAAAATGACCTTTTTGCCCCTGTGTCCAAATTGGATGTAAGGACAGGCATTTCTAGCTATTTGATATCTTCTGAGACTAGTGGTGATGTTTATTACAGCTTTTGGAGTAGTACCTACCGGATCCACCGATACAGGGACAGTTGTTGGTATTCGGACATCAGGCAAGTGTACCTTGCCAAACTTTGCAGTCTTTATATATATTTTACTTGTTTTATATATATTACTGTACATGCTTAACCTAGGACCGTGTGACATACTTAGCTTCCGATTATCAGTCGGGTGCCGACACTGTACGCAGTGTTGGGTACGGTCATCTAGAGATGGACATCCGTGACACTTTATATGCTCGTACTTGCCTTATCAAGTACCCTATGACCCAGGACACTTGACACTATTCATGAGACAGGATTTTCCCAAGATATTCGTGGTGATTCTGTATAGGATACAGGACATAGCCATTATATTCTTAGATACTTTATGACTTGTTGCATTTAGCTATGATCACGCTTGACATGGGCATGAGACGTTATGGTCATGATATGCGTGGTTACATTGGGTGGGGAGAGACACACAGGCTACAGGCTGTATTTATATATATCTTCTATTATTGAGAGGTCGTAGACTCTCGTAGCAGAGCTAGACCCACTACCGGTTATTACCGCTACCGGCTCCCCGACACAGAGCTTGTAGTGGCTCAGCCTGAGTTTTAGTGTTGCTCTCACTTGCATTTCACTTAGATTGGTTACATATTTACCTATTGCTTCATTTAGTTATTTATTTGCTGCACTGTTATTTATTTATCGGCATGAGCTTTCTTGTACCTTGCTATGTCCCCTGAGAACCTGGATCCGGATTTTGTCCCCAGGATTTGAGGACGAGATTTATCCCGAGGTATACGGGACCGGAGCAGGAGCTGATTCAGGAGCTGTACTACCATCCGTGGACGAGGTCTTAGCTGAAGACTTTGCCTGAGCATCCATGTTCCATGCTCAGCTTTTATTATTTATTTCAGTCTTTTATTTCTGGTCTGTTGAACCATTGTACTAGATATTTATCGGGTTGTTCCCCGAAGTACTTTGTGAGACTAGATGATGATTTACATTTCTTTATTTATCCTGTGGATCATACTTTATATTTTGTGTGGATGAGATTAGTTGTACCATGATTGTCGTAGACTTGTTATATTACAGCTTAAGTATGCCCTGATGGATCCATTAAATTGGGTTTGTCTATCAGTGCGTACTGCTGGCCATTGACACGCGTCCAGTCCCTCGGTATTTTGGGACTGGGGCGTGACACCCTTGGCCCTACTGTGCTCCTCCTTGTTGCCTCCTTTGAAAGCATTATGGTGGCCTCTGCTGGCCCTGCTGTTGATTCTGCTGTACTTGGTATATCTGATCTTGCATCTATAATGGATGCTAAGCTAATGGTCGTACTGCTATCGCTGGACATCTGTGCTAAACTTCCCCTGGTGCTGGCAGTGCTGGAAATTATTGGATTGACCCTCCTGGCCTCTACATCCTCGAACAATTGGCAATCCGATGATATGGACTACCGTACCTCATACGCAACCCTTTAGCTATCCTACACACATTTCTAGTGTAGCCTCCCTTACCACAGTAAGTATATCCTATCGTTGCTCCCTGGAGGTGCAGCTGTTATTGCTGCCTCGGCTGCTGCCGAGCTGGTGCTTTCATTGTTAAAACTGTCATCCTTTGCGATGCTGAATCATAGATACGAATGCTAGATGGTGGTACTGACCTCCAGGGTACTCCTCCACCCCCTCCACTCTGAGCATGAGACCACTTCTGGCCTCCCATCTTCGCCAACAACCTCTGTATGGTAAGCTCGTGCCTCTGAGCTGCTATAAATACTTTCTTATAAGTCTGGTAGTTATGTCCCTCTAGCAGTTATAGAATCTTCAGATGAAGTCCTTGTTGGAACATTATCGCTCTGTCCTACTCCGTAGCCACCATGGTCGGAGCAAATCTACTCAACCTAGAATTTTTTTCTCATATCCGTCCATAGTCCTACCGGGCTGCTTGTGACCGATAAACCTTTGTTGGAGCTCATATTATGTGATAACTTAATTTTTTTGGCCTAAAACTAATTTCTGAAACTGTTCCAAGAGATAGGATGCCTCAACCCAACCTCTAATGATGCCCACCTGTCATGGGCAAGGTCTTGAAGCTACATCAGACCTAGTCAACTTTATCATTAGTTGGAACCTTCGCTGCTGCCAAAATAGTCTCAATGTCTTACAACCATGCATCTGCTTTGATGACGTCTTCCTTGCCATCAAAGTACCTCGATTTAAGTCCGTAAAATATAATCGATGCTCCCGAATCAGTCCTTCCGTCTCTCTCTAGAGCCGTTTGTAAACCCTCACTCAATAAGGCATTCTACTCTTATTGTTGAAATTGCTGATGTTGTTGCACCGCCATATGATGCTACTGTATTGCCATTATTCCCTGGAGGATCTCTAATAATGTCGAGGTGTCAAGTACCGCTGGTACTGCTAGTACTACTGGAGGTACGGGGATCTCTTGGGTTAGTTGCTCAGCATGTCCAACTTCTGGTTCTACTATGCCAGCTTGCTTAGCTACTGGCTCTATCCGTATTTGACTCTGAGCAGGTTCTACCTCTCAATGTTGCCCAAGAAAACCCTGTCCATCCATGCCTGCAGCTCCAGTAACTGAGGAAGCTTTAAAAGAACAAAAAATATCAAGAACATGATGAGAAGGATCAAGTAGGCAAGTAGTTTTGATAGTTCCAGCATTGATATCGAGGAAGACGAAGCAAGATATTAAATAGGACATATTTGATTGAGACTCCTATGACCATAACACCCCACAAGTCTGAAAACACAGACCTGCATGGGCCACCACTAAAACTTTATCACACCCCAGTACCAAAATACGGAGGCGAACATGGCCAGGTACCCTGTACAAGGTATATAATATCGTACGACGATCACGGATATAACTAGACAAGAGGGTGCATTATACAAATAAGTCACTTTGGGTCACATAGAGCATCTAATGTCTCAAACAGTCAAATAAGAATAGCAAATATAGAATATATATGATAAAACTGAAAGACGTCCCAATCGCCCCATCAAAATATTCTCAAAACCAGCTGTACAAAATAAGAAGCTGGCAGAGTAGCAAATATACATGACCATGATCAGTTGCAGTCTAATTAATTATAATCATGTAAGAAAACTAAATGGTCAGATTTACGGCTAACAAGTGTCGGTGGCTAAACGCCCAAAAGAGAAAATGTACAATAACGAGCAATGATTAAGAAACCCACTTGTGTCCCTTAGCGGCCATCCATCTGGTTTAGGCCATTATTCAGGAAAAAGTAAGCTAGATCCTCGAGTACTGGCTCTAAATCTGGCTATGTAAAATCAGCGGGGTTAAACCCCAAATAGCAAGTACCACAAAGAAAGCACGAATAAAGTAACAAAACTAGTGAGAAATAAACGCATATATATGTAGTTTTGTCTCATAGTTTCGGTCCATAGTCTACCGTAATACAACAATCTAACCCTACAACCAGACAAGAATAAGGGTTAGACCATCGCACCATGATAGTCCATATCCCTAAACTATTTAACAGAAGATACAATACATAATCAAGCTCAGTTACATAATCGGTCAATCACTTGTACGGCTTACTAGGTAGAGTTTGGGTTATTCCAGAGACATATGCGTATAATAGGAATCTTCAGATCGAGCCACGTGCTAGCAGGGCTAACGGAGCCATGAATCGCCTTATAGCACATAGTATTTATGTACCGGTCCCTCCTAAGGATACCGTGCTAAGATCGCATAGAACACATAGTATACTATAATAGTCAGATATTTTCGTCCACTATGAGGATTTAAACAATATCCATAGGGTCATCCTGTACACCCGAGACATTTGTTTGGGGTGGCAAGTTAATAACGATCTAGAAATTCTATCCCTACCAATGCTCTACATGTTTTAGTTGCCTAGTTAACCCTACTATTACTGAAATCTCATGGTGTGGTCATATGATATTCCTCTTATATGTCACACTGTAGTACGGACATGCTAGATACGAATCCACTTTGTAACTTGGCAGTCCAATTTGGATTCACTCCAGCATGATGCAATAATCAAATAAGTCCTAGCCACGCTTGAAAATTGACTAAACTATTTTGTCAATGCTTGAAGGAATCGTATTATATCACATGTCGCATAGTACGTAGGTACCTCTCAGTGTAAATATGTAATATAATCGCGTAGAAACATTTAGCACGTAGGAACACATAGCACGTAGTAAGTGTATCAGCATGGATACAAATGGCTGAGTCAAGTCACCAATTATAGTAAATCATATTTTTATCATATTGCAACCTATAAGTTAAGTCATGCACATAGGTGGTGTAGTCACTTGGCTCATGGTTGAACTATGGTCGGGTCAGGCACACAGGTGGGTCTAATACTCTCACAGTCATCAAGATTACACATATGAATCAAAAGTCCAATGGAACACTCAAACCAAATCAATTCAATAAATATGTGCAGGGGGGCGCATACGCGCTTAAAGATCAAGACCGCATTGTCGATCAGGGCGTATGAGAATCGGGGGCGTATGAAATATGGAGTGCTTGGATTTTGGGACGAATAGACAGGCAAAGTCTACTTTCTGAGGCAAGTTCTAGGTGACGGACAATAAATACAAGTTAAAGAAGTGACTGACGTGACTTGATGTGACAAGCCAAAAATTGTCAAGAAGATAAGACAAAAGTATAAAAAGATATGCAAAGTCACAAAAGTCATGCAGAGACATGAACCCAGAAAGAAGAGACGTATGACTCATGGCTGTATAGTCTTCTGGGCCGTATGGGCGCATGGAATATTGCCTTAGAGAATTCCTATGCGTTCAATGTACCATACGTCCGACTTTAGAACACATGCATAGAGCAAACATGCGTCCAACATGATAGGCGCATGCTGGAGGGACGCATGTTGCTGGTCCTCATGGTACTCCATCATCCCAGAACATCACGTTTGGCCATAGAAAAACTCCAAGAACCCGAAAACTTGTCTCCTTCATAAAAACTTTGTTTAAACTCCAAATCAAGTAAACCAAAAGCCAAAATACCTTAAATACTCTATCGCTTAGAAAAACTGGTTTTTCTAAAATATCATGTTTTAATAGATTAAAACCAAAAAAAAAAACTTATGGAACCATCCTAAACTAAAAAAATGTAGATCTACTCACATCCACCTATCAAAACCGAAAACTCCAAACATTAAAAGTGTTTAGAATCATAATATACACACATTAGGTTAATCAAATGCAAGAAAAGAGTAAGGATTAAAATCTAAGGGTTTTTTTATATCATGCAAGATGTACTTGCCTAAAATAAAAGAAGGAGAAGAAATGAGAGAATAAGGGAAGATAGAGAAAGAAGTTGGATTATATAGCTAGGTTTTGAGGTTTAGACCATGAGTTCTCTCATAACTTGAATCAACCCACAAAATAAACCATGAACCATACTAAACCAAAGAATCTATCTAGTCTTCATGCAACCTAATAAACATACAAGCAAGAAATAATACGTCCCAACTACGCATATCGGGAACAGGGAGTGACATCTCTATCCACCTTAGAAAAATTATGTCATCAAAATTCAAACTCAAGGCTAGCTCGAGAAATCAAAACAAGCACTATACTAACTACAAGCACCTCTACACATGCAATCAACAATCAATCATATAATGAAGAGAAGCAACATCACATAATATGGGTTAATGAATCACGAATTCGAAATACGAAGGCATAAGGACAAATATACCTTCTGAGTCAAATAGGTGTGGATACCAAGATCGGATATTATCCTCACGCTCTCACATCGATTCTTCCAAAGGGTGATGATCCCAAGCAACCCGGACAAGATAAATAGTCCAATTCTTGAGCACCTTCTCCCTTCGGTTCAAAATGGATACATATTGCTCCTCGTAAGACAAGTCGGTACCAACGACTAGCTTAGAATGACCGAGGATATGACTCAGATTCGGTACATACCTACACAACTGAGACACATGAAATACATCGTTCACCTCATATAGCGAAGGCGGAAGGGCAAGACGATAAGCAACATCGCCCACCCGTTCGAGGATATCGAACGGCCCAATGTATCACGGACTAAGCTTCCTGTGAACCCCAAATTTAATGACTCCATGGGTCGATAAAATCCTTAAGAATATGTGGTCGTCGACATGAAACTATAAAGGCATACAATGCTGATCCACCCAATGATGATACCTATCATGTGTAACCCGAAGTCACTCTATGATCTGTTTGACATCTTCTACTGTCTGCTTGATCATTTCTAGATCTAACATCTTTTGTTCTCCAATATTGTCCCATGCTAATGGTGACATGCACTTTTTCCTATATAGTGCTTTGAAGGGGGCCATCTGGATACTCGCTTGGTAACTATTGTTGTACGAGAACTCGACGAGACGAAGGTGATCTTCCCAAGGCCCTCAAAAATCAAAAGTACAAGCTTGCAGCATATCTTCCAATGTTTGGATGGTTTCCTCTGATTGTCCGTCTGTTTGAGGATGGTAAGCAGTACTGAATCACAGCTTGGTGTCCAAATTCTGGTACAAGCTCTTCCAAAAATATGAAGTGAATTGAGTGTCTCGATCTGATACGATACTCATTGGGATACCTTGTTGTCTTACTATTTGTCTCATGTACATCTCTTCTAACTGCTCTGTAGATTGTCCTACTCGAAAAAGAAGAGTTCGCCTTCGTCGTACACTCAGATCGAACGATCGGTGAGTTTCTAAACTCTTTTCTCTTTTTGATTTGATCTTTCCTGATCTCGGTAACAAACTAGATAGTGTAGTAAACCTTGAGGAGTTCTGATTTAACTCAGAAGAATGAACTTGAGTTCTTCAACTCTGATGAATTATGGATACTCTTCTTTGATTCTTAGTTATTCTTTAAATTTTTTGTCACAATAGATTGATTGCACTCTAAAAGTTATCTCTCTTTTGATCATCATGTGTTCGTTGAAACATCGCAAAAAAGAACAGTAGCTTCGATCGTGTGAGATGTAGCGCCCCGTTCTCCTGGTGCGGAGAGCGCGGCTAAGAAACACTATACGGTATCGTTCGATCGGGATAGATTGAATTAAGAACTCGTCCTCGTTATGGATTTGTTTCTTCGGAATCGATTCCCATATTCAGTGGACCGTGCCCCCGGGATCGACTTAGCAGCAGAGTCAGGAGGGACCTCTCCGCTGCTATCTTTTATTGCCTCGGTTTTCGATGTCGCTTGTTGTTTTCGTGCTTTGAGTTGGTTTTGGGATTTGCTTGTTTCCCTTGAACAGTTTTGATGGTTTCATTGTTTTCGTTCATTGAACTGCATTTCAATTCCGAGATTGGAAAGAGAGGAAGGAATATTAATCGAGCTGTTCGTGTGCAGGTGAACGAGCAGTATGCGGCTTGCGAGCGAAGTCGTGAAGCGCCTCTTTCCTTCTCCCTTCCAACAATCTAAGTGAGTGGCTACCAACACGATTAGCTAGCCCTGCTTTCAAGCTTCACACTCAAAATCTTGCATTCTTCTTCGCCCCGATTAGACGATACCAAGTAATAATAAAAGATACCAAGATAAAAGAGAATAGACTTGAATAATACTGCTTGTTAATCAAACTTGTGAACGGTTATATCTTTGCATGCTTGTTCATTCGGAATGTTCATTATATGAATAGATACAAGTTTGAATGTATGCTTCTCTTTTATTGTCCCGATGCATGAATGGAACGTAGATGCAATGTACAAACGAATCATGCAATACTGCTTGTCTTGTGCTCACGTAGCCTTCGGGCGAATGATTGTTCACGTAGCCTCCGGGCGAATGATTGTTAACATTCGATCACGGACAACTTATGCACAAGGTATAGTTCCTGCGGGCGGCTGCTGGGGCACTGGCACCGTTCCGGCTCCGGACGGAACTCACGTTTAGTCTCACATACTTGGACAAGGTGGTATGCTGTGCCTCACGTACTAGCACGTAGCAAACCATCTTCATCATAGACTAGTCCATAATGGCTATCAAGCCAGTTATCATCTTGTATATTTAAACCTGTGGCAAACTAACTTGTGTCTTCGTGGCAGGGAAGGCATGGTAAGTATGTGCAGGTAATTCAGACGGGCAAGTAAAATCCACCGAACGGTGGCACGTTTATTTCAGTAAATTTTATATGCTGCTTACTTGTAAATGAACTAAGGCAAGATAGAAACCCACAAAATATGCATGCTTCATTAAAACAACGTATTGATTGGTATAGTTCGGCTAGCTCGCCTTCACCAGTATGTTTCGACATGCTGACCCTCGTTGAAACAGGTTCTCCGCACCAAGGCGAACCCAGCGAGGAGTCATGTCACGCCCCAGTCCCAAATACGTAGGACTAGGAGACGTAAGCATGCCAGCCGTATGGATATGGCAACTCCAATATATGGAAACCAAATCCATACGTACGCTGTAATATGAATATCAAATCCACATGTGGTATAAATCTATCACAAGTCACAAGGTATAATCTAAATCTCATCCACGAAAATCAATATAATAAATAACCAGTATCTATGAAACTAGATCTCAATATAAGTATCTAAGGATGCTAGTTGGGTGGAAACAAATCCACTACCAACTCGAATATAAGAGCAAATACAATATGAGTACAACACCACAACACAATATAAGAATACCAGCTATCCATCACAGCTCGAAGAGAAGACATCCTCGGATCACATGTAACCATCCAAATCTGCGCTCCTGCAAATACTCAAGAAAAGATACACCTGGCAGCGGACCAGGTCCTCAGAGGGACATAACAAGATACTTAAACACATGCCAATAAAGTACTAAAATAAATATCCAATGGGTCGCATAACCGTCTAAAGTGAATGCAGTTTAAGAACAACTTTTCCAACGCGTGGGCTATCTGGCTAAAATAGGATTGGCATAGTTCTCTTGGAGATCCAGGGCCTACAAAGGCACGACGTCTTTCGAACACCGGAGGCCCGCCAAGTAGTATATATAGGGGTCATCATGACCGCGCATCTCCGGCGGAGCGTACGGGTTACACAAGGAAAGTGCAACGGAGCCCACACGCCTTACTTGTTGTTCTCCCCACCCCATGCTCTAAGCATGTCACATCCATGACACGATAATACCTCTAATAACTGCCAAGTCTACTAGCATACAAAGTTTCTAACAGCAGTTATTCCTAACGCATGGCCCACACGTACAGGAGGCCAACCTGCACGCAAGTCCGTGATCTACATGAGACTCACAACTCGTGTAACAACTGTGTCACGGCCAATGAACCTAAAGATGCTACATGATGATGGGGTAGTCTCATAAACAAGGTCAATGCAAATACATAAATAAAAATATACCGCGATGTCACCGTCGCGCACATTTTATATAACAGTTAAAATATATGAACTAAAGACAGAAAATAAAGATGCATGCAACATATGGAATATAAATAACAGTACAATGGCAAGGTATACTTGCCTGACAAGGAAGCTACAATGTACCAATAACCTGCTCCAAAAATCGCGCAGAACAATCCAATATCCTATGTACACATAAATATAATATAATAGAATCATTAGTCATTACACTAGCACATACTCAACCACATTTATACTAGAATCAGGGGGCATACTAGGGGTAACACTAGTCATCTAACACGATCAATTACGCATTGAATTACGCGGGTGTTGCATCTTCAAGTACTGTACGAAATCAGTCAGTCAACTGACAGGTGTCTATGCCAGTACGTTAGTGTACGCAAGGCAGACAAATTCACAAGTTCTTAGGGTCAACATGGTCAAGGTAAGTATGTGATAGTCCACGATGTCCTAGGGTCATACAGTCTGAATATTTAGTCATAATTATCAATTAGCATTTACTTATATATATATTCATATAACTATATAATAATATAACCATTAATTTATTTTAATTTATTTTAATTTATTTAATTCTGGAATAATTACTCTAAAATCCTATTTTAATCTTATTATTCTGATTTTTATGTTAATTCCTAAATTTTGTCCAAAGAAACTGAATTTTATCAACTCGAGACTTATGGCACGCAAATCGAGGCGATCTGTTGACCAAAAAGTCAACCGATACAAACTCGACTTTCATGCATGATTTCTTGTAGATTTCAGCATCAAAAATATACTGGAATTTACGGCTCGTCTGAATTCAAATTTGTTTGGGAATTATGGCACATACAAATTTTGTATTGTGCACCGATGGTTAAATTCTAACCTAGAAGTTCTACAGATTTAACAGTATCTAAATACTTCGAAATAAATTCTGGAAAAAATATATGTCGATGATCTCGACATTATCTTTCCGAAACTTTAAACGGTTCATGATTCTGATTCCTGGTTCTCCAGGAATCGCGAAAACATCGAAATACGTCTATTTTCGGACATGCTGGAGCGTGTTTGGAGTCCGGAGCTAGGAGATATCATCTTTTTAATTCGTCATAACTAGTAGAAAATGAGGCTGAATTTATGACGAATTTTGACTATTTTTTTTGGACGAAAAAGAGAGGAATTTGGGAAAGAAAAATATGAAGGATGAGGTATTTATAATGGTGGACACTACTTAATTAAATACGAATAGGATTGGTTAATTTGGATAGGATTATGATGAATTTAAATAAGGATAGGATATGCATGAAGTTGATTTCCTAGTAGGTTCAGGATTTGAATTAATTTAAAATAGAGTTTGAATTTATCTCAATAATTTATAATCTTAAATATAATTAAAGATAATACAAATAATTTATAAAATTTTATTAATATCTATTAACACTAAATTAGTATCTATCTAATATTAAGACTATATATATCCAAATAAATCCTAAATAATTTTAAAATCTAAATAAATTTCTTAAAATTCTAAATAAATTACAAAAAAATATAATTAAATATTTTAAACTAAAATAAATATTTGGTAGGAACGACATGCAAGTATGGTCGTATAGTAAATCATAGAAGTCCTAGAAATTTATGTTTTCTAAGTTTTAATTACCAAAAATTCTAGAAAAATCTCCAAAAATATAAAATAACCTAAAATAATTCTAAATGAGTATTTATATAAGTAAATATATCAAGAAATTTATTT
The DNA here is from genome assembly GCA_036927795.1 of Iris macrosiphon. NCBI lineage: Eukaryota > Viridiplantae > Streptophyta > Magnoliopsida > Asparagales > Iridaceae > Iris > Iris macrosiphon. The sequence goes on from JAYESA010000013.1 coordinate 86,176,419, forward strand.
TTTAATTAACTAAGAGCATATTCTAAATAAATTCAACATATATAATAAATATAATAATATAAAATATACACAAAATATCTATTTTGGGTGAGGGAGTTTACAATCTACCCAACTTAAAATAATTTCGTTCTCAAAATTAAAATAAGACATAATTTATTAAATCCTTCACATTCGTACATAAGGTATGTCAATCGCAATCTCTTCCAAAAATTTAAATAACAAAATCTATTCGAATCTATCGCGATCACTTCAAAATTAATATAACCACTGTTTAAATCAAAATTCAACCTGTCGTAATCTCTTCTCAATTTTTAAATAATCAACATCCAAATCTGACTCAAGTCTATATGACATCCCACATCAAAATTTATATCATAATTTTCAACTATCATAATCTCCTCTAGACTTTGAACAATAAACAATTCTAATCAAATCTTATTCCTATTCTTAACTTAAGAATTTTATACTATTCAAATATTTAAACTCAATTTACATCCTCAATATTTCAAATAGGTGACCCAACAATCAAAATTGAACTTTTAATTCAAATCATTAAATTTTAAAATTTAAATCTAATTAACCAATTGTTCAAGTCTAAAATTCTATATTTATCCTCAAAATTTAAATCGATGATTCATCCTTCAATATTCAAAATTTAAATCATGTGCTCAAAAATTAAATATATGGTCCGCAATATCAAGATTTTAAAAATTCGTTAAATCCTCATTATCTAAATCCTTCTTTTAAAATTTCTCAAAATTAAAGTGACTTGAATCTCCCAATCTAATCTTACTTGATCACAATCTAAAAGAAATTCCTCTCGAGTTGCCAAAGCACTGCTACCCAACTTAGAATTTACCCATCTATCACATAAGGCTCTTACACTTAAGAAAAATATTCCTCAATTTATTTTCTTATGTCATTCAATCCTCAAAACTTTAACACCAACTATATCATATGTGATATGCCCTTAATCAATTATGAAAGATAGTCACCAAATAATGTGATTGGCCTATGGGGTATATCTTGTACTATCCGTGTATCACTTATATCCAAGCACGAGATTTCGTCTTTCCGAAACAAGGGAAGACGGAAAGCAACGAAAAAGAGTTCAAGGAGGGGTAATAGAATGGAAGTATGGGAATCAAAGCATTTAAAGAATTCAAATGGGAATTGTCAAGACAGTTGTGGATTAAAATCTTAATTTGGTAATTTTTTATTCGCATGCTCACATCGGTGCAGTTATGTACTTGATATGATATGCTTTGTCGTATCTAGAGGGTAAGTATATTCGTCTACTAATCACTACATATCTCAATCCACATAAAGTAGTTATGCGAAGGGCGAACCAAGCGCACTAAGGTTAGCTAGACCCTAATACACTGATTCTGAAATGTATTATTGTGGGCCCCCAATAATACGTATGTCATGAACAAGCTCGATAAAGAATAAGCTTGCAAAAACTAGGCTATAATAGCAGCATAAGTCAAGGTAGTACAGCAAATATGAATACGCTAGATTATGATGAAAGAAGGTTCATAACAATTCAAATTCACAAAAGCAAAAGCAAAATAAGCAATAATAATGAAAGACTACACAATCTCTACAGTTGTCATACTAATTCCTTGTCTAAGTCGCTAGTCGACCAATAGGGACATGGACCTCTAAATTCTATCGTCTGAATAAATACTGTCGTCTTTGCTAGCATACAATTAATGTCATTCAGTTACACTTCATCAATGAATCACAGGGACTACGTGATACTAGGTGGTGAGGTATACTATCCAACTTAAAATAATTTAACTACTATTATATTAACTTAAGGATACCTACAAAAATAACCTTGCACATGTACATAGAACAGAAACTCTTATTAGGGTCTCCTATTGCATTATATAGGTAAGGGTCAAGTGCTCATAGAATAAGTGTCAATCTTAGGGATAGAAGAGTTACTAGCCGTTAAGGGGAAAGGGATTTAACTCGTATCGAGCTATGGGTACAAATTTCGTGATTTAAAGCTAAGGGGTAATCATTAGGTCACAACCTAAAGGAACTACGCAAACTATCAAATCCCAACTATCACGCACAAAATTCAAAGTTCAAATTACCAAGCTATACCCTAGCAAACTACATGTCCTAACATAGAATAAGATTACTTGGCCTTCAATCATATGAGTTATGTGGCACGAGTTAAATGATGAAGAAAGAAGAATCATAATTAGTCCTCGCAAAATAGCGAGCGCTATGGTCGCAGGGAAACAATATATAAAATAAAGATAGAGGGCTCTAGATAGCATCATGGTTTTCTAAGGGGGAGTGGGGTGTTAGTTGCTAGGTTCGGGGTATGATCAAGGGAGAAGTGTTGATTACATTCCTCTAGGCTTCCTAGGGTGCTGTCTACTAATAACAAGACAATGATATAAGTTTACAGTTCTCCAATACTTTCTAACTATGAAGATTAGGTTCAGTCCTAATAGTCAATTTTTTTTTATTTTATATATTGGTTCCTCAATACTAGGGTCAAACATTATGGTAAAACTTCTAACTAACTCTAGTAATGTCTATACTACTCTTAAGTCTTCATAATACATCAAGGGTAATGGTAAACCAATTCTAAAGATAAGGAATTCTAGGGTTTACTAGATATTCTAAACTTAGTGGTGTATCTATAATCTCGTTGTATTCTAAATAGGTGTGCTACCATAATTATCATCCTAATAACAGGGGTTCCTATATTCTAGCAGAAGGCTATACTCAAGAACTGTTAGGGGAGTACAGGAATCAAGCAGGATACAATTGTTCGAATAGATCATAGAGGAGGAAGGTGAATCATAGTCAATTGTGGATGAGATCCTATACTTTAGTCCTATGTGCAGGCTTGTTCGGTACAGTAACGTAACCGAGACAATATACTCTCGACCTGCATGGGCCACCACAAAAATATGTCACGCCCCAGTCCCAAATACGTAGGACTAGGAGACGTAAGCATGCCAGCCGTATGGATATGGCAACTCCAATATATGGAAATCAAATCCATACGTACGCTGTAATATGAATATCAAATCCACATGTGGTATAAATCTATCACAAGTCACAAGGTATAATCTAAATCTCGTCCACGAAAATCAATATAATAAATAACCAGTATCTATGAAACTAGATCTCAATATAAGTATATAAGGATGCTAGTTGGGTGGAAACAAATCCACTACCAACTCGAATATAAGAGCAAATACAATATGAGTACAACACCACAACACAATATAAGAATACCAGCTATCCATCATAGCTCGAAGAGAAGACATCCTCGGATCACATGTAACCATCCAAATCTGCGCTCCTGCAAATACTCAAGAAACGATACACCCGGCAGCGGACCAGGTCCTCAAAGGGACATAACAAGATACTTAAACACATGTCAATAAAGTACTAAAATAAATATCCAATGGGTCGCCTAACCGTCTAAAGTGAATGCAGTTTAAGAACAACTTTCCCAACGCGTGGGCTATCTGGCTAAAATAGGATTGGCATAGTTCACTTGGAGATCCAGGGCCTACAAAGGCACGGCGTCTTTCGAACACCGGAGGCCCGCCAAGTAGTATATATAGGGGTCATCATGACCGCGCATCTCCGGCGGAGCGTACGGGTTACACAAGGAAAGTGCAACGGAGCCCACACGCCTTACTTGTTGTTCTCCCCACCCTATGCTCTAAGCATGTCACATCCATGACACGATAATACCTCTAATAACTGCCAAGTCTACTAGCATGCAAAGTTTCTAACAGCAGTTATTCCTAATGCACGGCCCACACGTACAGGAGGCCAACCTGCACGCAAGTCCGTGATCTACATGAGACTCACAACTCGTGTAACAATTATGTCACGGCCAATGAACCTAAAGATGCTACATGATGATGGGGTAGTCTCATAAACAAGGTCAATACAAATACATAAATAAAAACATACCGCGACGTCACCGTCGCGCGCATTTTATATAACAGTTAAAATATATGAACTAAAGACAGAAAATAAAGATGCATGCAACATATGGAATATAAATAACAGTACAATGGCAAGGTATACTTGCCTGACAAGGAAGCTGCAATGTACCAATAACCTGCTCCAGAAATCGCGCAGAACAATCCAATATCCTATGTACACATAAATATAATATAATAGAATCATTAGTCATTACACTAGCACATACTCAACCACATTTATACTGGAATCAGGGGGTATACTAGGGGTAACACTAGTCATCTAACATGGTCAATTATGCATTGAATTATGCGGGTGTCGCGTCTTCAAGTACTGTACGAAATCAGTCAGTCAACTGACAGGTGTCTATGCCAGTACGTTAGTGTACGCAAGGCAGACAAATTCACAAGTTCTTAGGGTCAACATGGTCAAGGTAAGTATGGAATAGTCCACGATGTCCTAGGGTCATACAGTCTGAATATTTAGTCATAATTATCAATTAGCATTTACTTACATATATATTCATATAACTATATAATAATATAACCATTAATTTATTTTAATTTATTTAATTCTGGAATAATTACTCTAAAATCCTATTTTAATCTTATTATTCTGATTTTTATGTTAATTCCTAAATTTTGTCCAAAAAAATGAATTTTATCAACTCGAGACTCATGGCACGCAAATCGAGGCGATCTGTTGACCAAAAAGTCAACTGATACAAACTCGACTTTCATGCATGATTTCCTGTAGATTTCAGTATCAAAAATATACTGGAATTTATGGCTCGTCTGAATTCAAATTCGTTTGGGAATTATGGCACATACAAATTTTGTATTGTGCACCGATGGTTAAATTCTAACCTAGAAGTTCTACAGATTTAACAGTATCAAAATACTTCGAAATAAATTCTGGGAAAATATATGTCGATTATCTCGACATTAGCTTTCCGAAACTTTAAACGGTTCATGATTCTGATTCCTGGTTCTCCAGAAATCGCGAAAACATCGAAACACGTCTATTTTCGGACATGCTGTGCTCTACTAATTTTCCAGAATTTAATACTAATAATTTAGAAAAACAATTTATATTATCAGAAAGCTAACCTCATTATCATTCTAACAAAAAAAACTGGAGCGTGTTTGGAGTCCGGAGCTAGGAGATATCGTCTTTTTAATTCGTCATAACTAGTAGAAAATGAGGCTGAATTTATGACGAATTTTGACTATTTTTTTTGGACGAAAAAGAGAGGAATTTGGGAAAGAAAAATACGAAGGATGAGGTATTTATAATGGTGGACACTACTTAATTAAATACGAATAGGATTGGTTAATTTGGATAGGATTATAATGAATTTAAATAAAGATAGGATATGCATGAAGTTGATTTCCTAGTAGGTTCAGGATTTGAATTAATTTAAAATAGAGTTTGAATTTATCTCAATAATTTATAATCTTAAATATAATTAAAGATGATACAAATAATTTATAAAATTTTATTAATATCTATTAACACTAAATTAGTATCTATCTAATATTAAGACTATATATATCCAAATAAATCCTAAATAATTTTAAAATCTAAATAAATTTCTTAAAATTCTAAATAAATTACAAAAAAATATAATTAAATATTTTAAAAGAAAATAAATATTTGGTAGGAAAGACATGCAAGTATGGTCGTATAGTAAATCATAGAAGTCCTAGAAATTTATGTTTTCTAAGTTTTAATTACCAAAAATTCTAGAAAAATCTCCAAAAATCTAAAATAACCTAAAATAATTCTAAATGAGTATTTATATAAGTAAATATATCAAGAAATTTATTTTCTAATTAACTAAGAGTATATTCTAAATAAATTCAACATATATAATAAATATAATAATATAAAATATACACAAAATACCTATTTTGGGTGAGGGAGTTTACAATCTACCCAACTTAAAATAATTTCGTCCTCGAAATTAAAATAAGACATAATTTATTAAATCCTTCACATTCGTACATAAGGTATGTCAATCGCAATCTCTTCCAAAAATTTAAATAACAAAATCCATTCGAATATATCGCGATCACTTCAAAATTAATATAACCACTGTTTAAATCAAAATTCAACCTGTCGTAATCTCTTCTCGATTTTTAAATAATCAACATCCAAATCTGACTCAAGTCTATATGACATCCCACATCAAAATTTATATCATAATTTTCAACTATCATAATCTCCTCTAGACTTTGAACAATAAACAATTCTAATCAAATCTTATTTCTATTCTTAACTTAAGAATTTTGTACTATTCAAATATTTAAACTCAATTTACATCCTCAATATTTCAAATAGGTGACCCAACAATCAAAATTGAACTTTTAATTCAAATCATCAAATTTTAAAATTTAAATCTAATTAACCAATTGTTCAATTCTAAAATTCTATATTTATCCTCAAAATTTAAATCGATGATTCATCCTTCAATATTCAAAATTTAAATCATGTGCACAAAAATTAAATATATGGTCCGCAATATCAAGATTTTAAAAATTCGTTAAATCCTCATTATCTAAATCCTTCTTTTAAAATTTCTCAAAATTAAAGTGACTTGAATCTCCCAATCTAATCTTACTTGATCACAATCTAAAAGAAATTTCTCTCGAGTTGCCAAAGCACTGCTACCCAACTTAGAATTTACCCATCTATCACATAAGGCTCTTACACTTAAGAAAAATATTCCTCAATTTATTTTCTCATGTCATTCAATCCTCAAAATTTTAACACCAACTATATCATATGTGATATGCCCTTAATCAATTATGAAAGATAGTCACCAAATAATGTGATTGGCCTATGGGGTATATCTTGTACTATCCGTGTATCACTTATATCCAAGCACGAGATTTTGTCTTTCCGAAACAAGGGAAGACGGAAAGCAACGAAAAAGAGTTCAAGGAGGGGTAATAGAATGGAAGTATGGGAATCAAAGCGTTTAAAGAATTCAAATGGAAATTGTCAAGACAGTTGTGGATTAAAATCTTAATTTGGTAATTTCCTATTCGCATGCTCACATCGGTGCAGTTATGTACTTGATATGATATGCTTTGTCGTATCTAGAGGGTAAGTATATTCGTCTACTAATCACTACATATCTCAATCCACGTAAAGTAGTTATGCGAAGGGCGAACCAAGCGCACTAAGGTTAGCTAGACCCTAATACACTGATTCTGAAATGTATTATTGTGGGCCCCCAATAATACGTATGTCATGAACAAGCTCGATAAAGAATAAGCTTGCAAAAACTAGGCTATAATAGCAGCATAAGTCAAGGTAGTACAGCAAATATGAATACGCTAGATTATGATGAAAGAAGGTTCATAACAATTCAAATTCACAAAAACAAAAGCAAAATAAGCAATAATAATGAAAGACTACATAATCTCTACAGTTGTCATACTAATTCCTTGTCTAAGTCGCTAGTCGACCAATAGGGACATGGACCTCTAAATTTTATCGTCTGAATAAACACTGTCGTCTTTGCTAGCATATAATTAATGTCATTCAGTTACACTTCATCAATGAATCACAGGGACTACGTGATACTAGGTGGTGAGGTATACTATCCAACTTAAAATAATTTAACTACTATTGTATTGCCTTAAGGATACCTACAAAAATAACCTTGCACATGTACATAAAACAGAAACTCTTATTAGGGTCTCCTATTGCATTATATAGGTAAGGGTCAAGTGCTCATAGAACAAGTGTCAATCGTAGGGATAGAAGAGTTACTAGCCGTTAAGGGTAAAGGGATTTAACTCGTATCGAGCTATGGGTACAAATTTCATGATTTAAAGCTAAGGGGTAATCATTAGGTCATAACCTAAAGGAACTACACAAACTATCAAATCCCAACTATCACGCACAAAATTCAAAGTTCAAATTACCAAGCTATACCCTAGCAAACTACATGTCCTAACATAGAATAAGATTACTTGGCCTTCAATCATACGAGTTATGTGGCACGAGTTAAATGATGAAGAAAGAAGAATCATAATTAGTCCTCGCAAAATAGCGAGCGCTATGGTCGCAGGGAAACAATATATAAAATAAAGATAGAGGGCTCTAGATAGCATCATGGTTTTCTAAGGGGGAGTGGGGTGTTAGTTGCTATGTTCGGGGTATGATCAAGGGAGAAGTGTTGATTACATTCCTCTAGGCTTTCTAGGGTGCTGTCTACTAATAACAAGACAATGATACAAGTTTACAGTTCTCCAATACTTTCTAACTATGAAGATTAGGTTCAGTCCTAATAGTCAAAATTTTTTTTATTTTTATATATTGGTTCCTCAATACTAGGGTCAAACATTATGGTAAAACTTCTAACTAACTCTAGTAATGTCTATACTACTCTTAAGTCTTCATAATACATCAAGGGTAATGGTAAACCAATTCTAAAGATAAGGAATTCTAGGGTTTACTAGATATTCTAAACTTAGTGGTGTATCTATAATCTCGTTGTATTCTAAATAGGTGTGCTACCATAATTATCATCCTAATAACAGGGGTTCCTATATTCTAGCAGAAGGCTATACTCAAGAACTGTTAGGGGAGTACAGGAATCAAGCAGGATACAATTGTTCGAATAGATCATAGAGGAGGAAGGTGAATCATAGTCAATTGTGGATGAGATCCTATACTCTAGTCCTATGTGCAGGCTTGTTCGGTACAGTAACGTAACCGAGACAATATGCTCTCGACCTGCATGGGCCACCACAAAAACATGTCACGCCCCAGTCCCAAATACGTAGGACTAGGAGACGTAAGCATGCCAGCCGTATGGATATGGCAACTCCAATATATGGAAACCAAATCCATACGTACGCTGTAATATGAATATCAAATCCACATGTGGTATAAATCTATCACAAGTCACAAGGTATAATCTAAATCTCGTCCACGAAAATCAATATAATAAATAACCAGTATCTATGAAACTAGATCTCAATATAAGTATATAAGGATGCTAGTTGGGTGGAAACAAATCCACTACCAACTCGAATATAAGAGCAAATATAATATGAGTACAACACCACAACACAATATAAGAATACCAGCTATCCATCACAGCTCGAAGAGAAGACATCCTCGGATCACATGTAACCATCCAAATCTGCGCTCCTGCAAATACTCAAGAAAAGATACACCTGGCAGCGGACCAGGTCCTCAGAGGGACATAACAAGATACTTAAACACATGCCAATAAAGTACTAAAATAAATATCCAATGGGTCGCCTAACCGTCTAAAGTGAATGTAGTTTAAGAACAACTTTCCCAACGCGTGGGCTATCTGGCTAAAATAGGATTGGCATAGTTCTCTTGGAGATCCAGGGCCTACAAAGGCACGGCGTCTTTCGAACACCGGAGGCCCGCCAAGTAGTATATATAGGGGTCATCATGACCGCGCATCTCCAGCGGAGCGTACGGGTTACACAAGGAAAGTGCAACGGAGCCCACACGCCTTACTTGTTGTTCTCCCCACCCCATGCTCTAAGCATGTCACATCCATGACACGATAATACCTCTAATAACTGCCAAGTCTACTAGCATGCAAAGTTTCTAACAGCAGTTATTCCTAACACACGGCCCACACGTACAGGAGGCCAACCTGCACGCAAGTCCGTGATCTACATGAGACTCACAACTCGTGTAACAACTGTGTCACGGCCAATGAACCTAAAGATGCTACATGATGATGGGGTAGTCTCATAAACAAGGTCAATGCAAATACATAAATAAAAATATACCGCGACGTCACCGTCGCGCGCATTTTATATAACAGTTAAAATATATGAACTAAAGACAGAAAATAAAGATGCATGCAACATATAGAATATAAATAACAGTACAATGGCAAGGTATACTTGCCTGACAAGGAAGCTGCAATGTACCAATAATCTGCTCCAGAAATCGCACAGAACAATCCAATATCCTATGTACACATAAATATAATATAATAGAATCATTAGTCATTACACTAGCACATACTCAACCACATTTATACTGGAATCAGGGGGCATACTAGGGGTAACACTAGTCATCTAACACGGTCAATTACGTATTGAATTACGCGGGTGTCGCGTCTTCAAGTACTGTACAAAATCAGTCAGTCAACTGACAGGTGTCTATGCCAGTACGTTAGTGTACGCAAGGCAGACAAATTCACAAGTTCTTAGGGTCAACATGGTCAAGGTAAGTATGTGATAGTCCACGATGTCCTAGGGTCATACAGTCTGAATATTTAGTCATAATTATCAATTAGCATTTACTTACATATATATTCATATAACTATATAATAATATAACCATTAATTTATTTTAATTTATTTAATTCTGGAATAATTACTCTAAAATTCTATTTAATCTTATTATTCTGATTTTTATGTTAATTCCTAAATTTTGTCCAAAGAAACTGAATTTTATCAACTCGAGACTCATGGCACGCAAATCGAGACGATCTGTTGACCAAAAAGTCAACCGATACAAACTCGACTTTCATGCATGATTTTCTGTAGATTTCAGCATCAAAAATATACTGGAATTTATGGCTCATCTGAATTCAAATTCGTTTGGGAATTATGGCACATACAAATTTTGTATTGTGCACCGATGGTTAAATTCTAACCTAGAAGTTCTACAGATTTAACAGTATCTAAATACTTCGAAATAAATTCTGGGAAAAATATATGTCGATGATCTCGACATTATCTTTCCGAAACTTTAAACGGTTCATGATTCTGATTCCTGGTTCTCCAGGAATCACGAAAACATCGAAACACGTCTATTTTCGGACATGCTGGAGCGTGTTTGGATTCCGGAGCTAGGAGATATCGTCTTTTTAATTCGTCATAACTAGTAGAAAATGAGGCTGAATTTATGACGAATTTTGACTATTTTTTTGGACGAAAAAGAGAGGAATTTGGGAAAAAAAAATATGAAGGATGAGGTATTTATAATGGTGGACACTACTTAATTAAGTACGAATAGGATTGGTTAATTTGGATAGGATTATGATGAATTTAAATAAGGATAGGATATGCATGAAGTTGATTTCCTAGTAGGTTCAGGATTTAAATTAATCTCAATAATTTATAATCTTAAATATAATTAAAGATAATACAAATAATTTATAAAATCTTATTAATATCTATTAACACTAAATTAGTATCTATCTAATATTTAGACTATATATATCCAAATAAATCCTAAATAATTTTAAAATCTAAATAAATTTCTTAAAATTCTAAATAAATTACAAAAAAATATAATTAAATATTTTAAACTAAAATAAATATTTGGTAGGAACGACATGCAAGTATGGTCGTATAGTAAATCATAGAAGTCCTAGAAATTTATGTTTTCTAAGTTTTAATTACCAAAAATTCTAGAAAAATCTCCAAAAATCTAAAATAACCTAAAATAATTCTAAATGAGTATTTATATAAGTAAATATATCAAGAAATTTATTTTCTAATTAACTAAGAGCATATTCTAAATAAATTCAACATATATAATAAATATAATAATATAAAATATACACAAAATACCTATTTTGGGTGAGGGAGTTTACAAGTCAAAGTCGTCTTCCCGATCCAGTCCAGCTGTTGGCGCATCCTCACCGCGCCTCTTGAAGCATTTTGAAGACATGAGCTTGCAACTCTTCATACACAAATGTAGCTCCATGGCAAAGCTATCCTCCAGCCTGGAGGTCTATATCTTTTGAAGTTTAGTAAAGGAATATAATGTACAGGACTGCTATCTCATTTTGAGTCATCTCTTTAGTAAGCCGTTCGGCATATTAGCTGACTCGTTCAAGAGTTTGTAATAGATGTTCATTATCAATAAAGAGAACTTTTCCATGTTTCAAATATGTGTTTCAATTTATCTGCGTACTCTGAATATGTGCTTGCTATGCAAATCATTAAAGCCTTGTGCGGGCGTAACCCCAGGCCCGTATGGCGGTCACGATTCGGGGGACGCCTCAAACGATTCTACGAAATCGGGTCGTAACATGAGAGACAACTCAGGGTTGCTTCAGCAAGTAGCCTGGACGCGAGGGCCTCATATCTGCATAATCAACACAGACTTCGAGTTCAGTTTTCCATTGGTTCGAATCAGTGTGTCATCCACAGAGGAATCAATCACCTCCATATTTTGTGTTTCTTTGGTCGTTGTTCATATCCACGGGTCAACCTCAGATATACTGCTCAGGTATAGTTTTGCTAATCTAAGTCTTCTTCGTGGGATCGTTTAGGATTTGATCGGTTTGAATCTTGTGTCTATGTCTGAGCTATGTTATATCAATCTTAGACACACAGATAGAAGAGTCCAGTTATGAAACTCTTGATGTCCAGGACAGAATCAGTGCCGGTTGAATTAATATTTGCAGAGGACTGAGTATCCTTTATTATCAGAGGGTGATCACGGTTGCAACGACCAACCCTTAGTATAATCAATCCTAGGCATAACTAGTAGGCTGACCAGGTATTGTGTTCTCTGTGCACGAACATGTCAGAGGTATGAACTCTGAGTAATCTTTGAAAGGTGATTTAAATTCTTTAGGTGGGGAAATATGGGTAAGGTTGATTGAAATTGAACTTAACGTTCAAATTTGGTTAACGAGTTGAGATCGAGCCTTAGGTTGAGCCAACTTGTCACTACCCCATTTCCAGAGCAGGATATTTTTTTTAATTTGGTTAATTGTATATTTATCATAAATATTTGTATTAATATTTAATTAGTTGGTTGTATTGTTTTTATTATTTATTTTAGGGTTTTGGCTAGCTTGGACCCATGTCAAACCCTAGTGGACCTATGTCAGACCCAACCAGCACCCTGGTCAGACTTATTTATTGGCTTATAATAGTTATTTATATTTTAATTAGTTAGTTTGAGTGATTAGGGATTAATTTGAGTGCATTTGGAACCCCAAACCAAAATCCCAATTATGATGACTTGATTTGGAGGGCATTTTAGTCATTTTGTTTAACCCAAACCCTAACCCTAACCTAATTTCCTACCCCTGGCCATATATGACCAGCCCCCCTCACATTCACTTCATTTCTTCTTCTTCTTCTTCTTGTCTTCTTCTTCTTCACTCTCCTCTCCATTTTATTCTTCTTTTCTTCTTCCAATTTCTTCCAAATTTAAGTGTGTAGAGCTTAGATTTGGTGTTGGAGCTTGGGTTGGAGGCTTGGAGGCTTGGTGTGGTAAATTTGAGACTTTTTGGAGACTTTGGCTTGGGATTCCAACTCCCAAGAGGTAAACCCTAATTTTTCCCCTTATGATTACTCTAATATAGTGTAATTAGTAGTTTATAACCTTTCTAGACCTTACGGCTACCCATAGGAGAAAGTTGGAGCTTGTTTGGATGTGTTTGGAGACTTTGACATTAGGTTTTATGTCAATTTTAGGTAAAATCCGAGATGACCCAATTTTTGGTGTTACCCTAGGTTAGATAGACCTAGGTAGATGTGCTTGGGTGCCTTGAGGGTAAGTACGTGTCCCCGTTCGGACACGTGAGGTCGTGTCGCAGAGATTTGAGCATTTCGGGCGATTTAGAATTTTTTTGTCGTCGTAGGTTCCACATGCGTTCGCGTTTTTGCCACGGACCTAAAATCGGTGAGTTATTATTTTTTTCTAGGTTCTAAACATCGATTAGAACTCGTGGATAAATTTTGGATCAATTTTGAGTAGGTTTGGTGTGCGTTTCACGAGGTATCACGAACCGCACTCCACGTGTTCGTCGAAATGACCGAATGGGCATTTTGACTTGGTTTCTAGGTTTTGGGATTGTGTACGGGTTGGTTTAGCTTCGGGGAGTATGTACTAGAGTTTTCGAATATATATATATATATGTGTGTGTGTATGTGGTGTGTGTGTGTGTGTGTTTTTGTGTGTGGGGGTGAGTGTGGTTGAGTGTGTGTTGGTATTTGTGTATGTGTAGGTGTGTGTATGAGTGTGTGTATAGGTGTTAGTGTGTGTGTTGGTTTATGTGTGTGTGTGTGTATATATATATATATGTATGTGTGTTTATACATATATATATATATATATATATATATATATATATATATATATATATATATATATATGTGTGTGTGTGTGTGTGTGTGTGTGTGTGTGTGTGTGTTTGTATATATATATATATATGTATGAGTGTGTGTTTGTGTATATATAGAGAGTGTTTATATATATATACATAGGTGTGTATCTATATATATATATATATATATATATATATATATATATATATATATATATGTGATTGTATATATATATGTAAGTGTGTTTATATATATATATATATATATATATATATATATATATATATATATATATATATATATATATATATATATGTTTGTGTGTATATATATATGTATCTGTGTGTGTCGTGGTGTGTGTGCTAGAGAGTTAGAGAGAGTGAGATGAGGGAGCAGCGCTGCAGCAAATAGGAGCAGCAGCAAAATCGTTTGCAGCGATGCGCAGCGCGGCAGCAAGCATCAGCTGCAGCAGCAGCGCGTATCGCAGCGGCAACGCAGTTTTTCGTAGCTAGTTCCCCCAATTTCTTATATATATATATATATATATATATATATATATATATATATATATATATAGATTTAGAGATGTATATATGCATATATATACAGATAGATATATAGATATAAGTATAGGTAGATATATAGATAGATATGGGGTTATATATATATATATATATATATGAGATGGGTTATGGATATGTATATATGTGTGTGATATATATATATATATATATATATATATATATATATATATATATATATATATATATATATATATAGGCTAATATATATATATATATGCATAGATAGTTAGGTAGTTAGTTAGTGTTAGAGTGGGGTGAGTTAGGTATCTCAATACCTTGAGATATCACGGTATTGAGGTATTAGGGGTAAGGTATTGAGGTAGCATATGTACTAGATTATATATATATATAGTTAGAGTTAGAGGGTAAGATATCTCAATACCTTGAGATACCGAGGTATTGAGATAAGTTGGGTATCAGAGATGATGTGTTTGCCTATACACTAGGTTATATATATATAAGTATATATTACAAATAGTTAGTTAGTTAGTTAGTTAGTTAGCTAGTGTTAGTGAGGGGTAAGGCTTGAATATCTCATTACCTTGAGATACTCAAGGTATTGGACGTCGGGGCAAGGTATTGGATTTTTGCCTAGGATTAAGGTTAGACTTGGTTTTATATATATATATATATATATATATATATATATATATATATATATATATATATACGTGCTAGTATATATTATAGAGGATATAGACGGGACGTATAGCGTAGGTTGAGGTATCGGATACCGAGGGTATCCCGGTATCTCAAGGAGGCGAGTTTGAGGGTTTATTAGCTTAATGACCTAGTTTTGACCTAGAATTTTAGGGGCACCCTAGTTTGACCTAGAGTTGACCGTAGTTGACCGTAGTTGACCCGGTTGACCGCCAAAGTCAACTTTTGACATAGATTTGACCCAGAGTTAACTTTTTGGACCCATAGTTGACTTTTTGACCCAAATTTTATTGGTTTGACCTGTTTGACCTAGAACAACCTTAGAAGCTTGTTTTTAGCTATTTTATATCTATTTAACTCATTAGAAACCTGTTTAACCTTACTTTTCGTAATAAGTCCTTGCGACACCAGTTCGGATCGCTAGTTGTCACGACCCGCACCCGGATTTTGGGGCACGAGTACGTGTGTACGTCCAGCCTACGTCGCAGCATCGACGACAGAACACTGTCTAGGTCATGATACTATCTAAACAATCTTACATGAGCATCCAACTCCATAAGGAGACACGGATAACACAATATAATATAAACAACATACTCAATCACATAAATACAGCACGATAAGATATCGAAGAATAAATAAAATGCAACACAAGTCTAAATAGAAATAATCTAACTCAACAATAATATCCAAGTCTCAACAAAGAATGCCGGAGATAAATCCGGTACCATAAACTGCTAAAAGAAACTAACTAGATAACTAGTGATTCAGGCTAGACCTCCCGAAATTACAACTGAACTACCAGATCCAAGTCTGCAGCTACACTCCCTGTGGTCCATAAAATGTCGGGCACCAGTCCTCTAAGGCGCAGTCTGGAAAAATATTTTTAGTCAGGATGGAGCAAAGTACATCTCTAACAGCAGTTCTACATCAATGATATAAACTATGTAGCAGTAAATAGATAAAAATATACAAGATGCATATACATGTACGAGAGATATACAATAAAGGAAATACTAGAAATACTATAAATAGATGCAGGAAGGAACAATATGTCAATGAACAAGAATACTATGACTAAGTATGTGAGTACTAGCTTTAACATGTGATAGGCTTGGAAACTTATACAGGAATAATGGCCTGGCTAGTCATACGTGCGGTGTATGACCAACACTAACATGTGAACAAGACTTGTACATGAAGGATATGCTCACATATCTACACTAAAATACTCTCCACCCCCGACTGGTATAGTAGATCCAACCATGGTACGCTATGGCACGGAATTCCCTAGGAAGGTAGCAAGTCTCCCAGGAAATCAGTGTCTGTACATATACAAGATAAACAATAAAACAAGACTTGTACAAGATACACCATATACAAGGAATAATATCTCATAACGAGATCCGGATATACCAATCCGTGTAACCATCATGTCAAGAATATGGATATTTACACTAGATACAATGAACATATGGGATATCATAAATAAGAAAGTATCAGAGAATATACTCGCCTGGGGTCCTTAGCTGTCAATACCAATGTCCTGCTCCTGAAGTCTCATAGGACGATCCAATAGTCCTATACACATATAATACAATACAATATTGCATCAGACATTACACTAACACACACGATCAAAACACAATAAACTCAGGGCTACGCTAGGTATGACACTGGTCAACTAGGGTCAAGTGTGCGTCTGATTTTACGGGTGTCGCGTCTGTAATTGCCGTGCAAGACAGACGGTCAAAATGATACGGGGCTTGCCAGTACATCAGTGTACATGTGGCAGTCAACTAACATTTACATTGTCACAGGTCAATGTAACTACGGGGTATCCGTTGGTTACACTTGGGTCATCTAGTACATAGACATATTATACATATCATTAACTAACATATACATTAATATCCATTTGGTATAATTATAATAGATATATGTATATGTATATATATATATATATATATATATATATATATATATATATACTTTAAATAGAATTAATACTTTGTATATATATAAACATATATTAGGGAGAGATATACAATACGTATATATTTTTAATAGAATTAATACTATATGTACAAATATAAAATATATACTAGGAAATACTTTATACAATACATATACATATGAATATATGCTAATTTAGAATCGTATTATATATACATATACCAAAATACATTTAACCTATACTAATACATGTACCATACATACTAACATATACTATGTATGTATATATATACTAATTTGAGAATATACTATACATATATATGTATATATACCAAGTGAAAATATGCATATACTATATATATATATATATATATATATATATATATATATATATATATATATATATATATATATATATTTATACCAATTTTAATACATACTAACATGTACCATACACATACCAATATACATACACCCACCAAAAATGTACACGCGTACGTATACGCAAGGGAAGAGCGCGAACCTGTGTATGTGCACTAGGTCGGCGATGGCGACGGTGTCCACGAGGTCGATGACGACGACGAAGGCGACAATGACGATGACGAAGATGATGATGAAGGCGATGACGACGAAGGCGGTAATGCTGGTGGTGGTACTGGCGGTGGTAAGGTGGTGCTGGTGGGAGGTGCTGGCGGCCGGGGCGATGTCGACGATGGTGGTGGTGGGAGGAGTTCGTGCGGGGAAGGAAGACAGGGAAGAGGAAGGATCAGGGAGCTCCGGGCTGTCGGGATCGCTTCAGGCAGGTCGGGTCGAGACTCCGGTCGAGTCACGGCGGGCTCCAGCGTCAGGTGAGGGGCAGTCGGCTCAACGAGGGCTGGGTCTCAGGTCGAGTTCTCCGGCGAGGGGGAGGTCGGAGACGGAGGCGTGGCTGCTGGAGACTGGAGGAGGAGCGGGTGCTCTAGGGAAAGCTCGGGGCAGGAGGTCACGGTGGTGACCGGCTCACCGGGGAAGAGGGAGTGGGTGGTTGTAGTAGTGGTGGAGGGATTTGCAGCGGGGTGGTGGTGGTTCTGATGATACGGGGTGGTGGTAGTTCTGATGATACGGGGTGGTAGTGGTTCGGCCGTCGGGGTCGGGCTCGAACGGGTGAGGCGGAGGAGGGACAACAGCTAGGTGGCGGTGGAGGTGGTGAGCTCCAGCGGGTCGGTCGGAGCTGGGGGCCGGCCGAGCTGGTTTAGGGTTCTCCCTGGATTTCGGAGGGAAGGAGATGAACAACAAGAAGAAGAAGAAGAAGAAGAAGAAGAAGAGAAGAAGAAGAAGAAGAAGAAGAAGAAGAAGAAGAGAAGAAATGAAAAATGTATATGGTTGGGTTTGTGAGGAGGGGGGAGAGAGAAGGTGGGTGGTATTTTCTAGGTTTGTGGATTAGGGCATGCTTGGGAAAGGGTGCATTGAAGAGACATTTTATAGGGAATGGTGAGTGGGAATGTGTGGTGATGATGCTCCCTTTTTGAATGAATAGCCAGGATTGATCATAGAGAAATTATTCATACAAGGAGAGGGGTTGGTTGACTAGTCAAGAATTAGAGTTTCTCCATTTGGTTTGAACCAATGGGGGTGTTGACACCTAATACAACATTTGCAAATAAGCCCCCTTAAATTTGGGTATTTGCACAAACACATAAAATGATGAAAAATTTGTGGACGATTTGGTGTTTGTTGTTTTATAGGGTGAGGGGTGTTATGTGTTTTGCATGGGCTTAATTAATGGGGTATTTGGATTAAATTGGGATTAAAATAGGATTAGTCAAAGTTGGTATCCCCAATTTAATTAAAGAATAAATGCAAGCGGTGTTCTAAAATTAATTAGAAGTACACGGGGCTAAAATTAAGTGGGACAAAAGTATTATGAATGAAGAAGGCTCAGAACAAAATATTATCCTAATTTGGGTTGTACGAAATGGGTCGAGATTGTGTCTCCAATTTTGATTGGAACGCACAACAAT
This sequence comes from Iris macrosiphon, assembly GCA_036927795.1. Taxonomy (NCBI): domain Eukaryota; kingdom Viridiplantae; phylum Streptophyta; class Magnoliopsida; order Asparagales; family Iridaceae; genus Iris; species Iris macrosiphon. Next base: position 86,195,694 of record JAYESA010000013.1, read on the forward strand.
AAAAAGTTAGATTTTATTTAGAAATAAAATAAACGTCCGTGACGAATATTGTGCGGCTAAAATGAAGCACAAGAGAGCATAATTATGAGTTACACAAAGGTCATGAAAGGTGTAGGCCTGGTGTCAGTCTTGGACCCTTTAATTGGTCCGGCTAAACGGGTTTTGTTGGTGTCTCAAAATTAATGGCAACGACACAGGTGCACGATACATGATTAAATAATGGATTTCGGATACGGGAAGTTATGCAATTAAATTAGAGCACAAAGGATTATGAATTTGAGTGACGGAAAAGTCCAGCGCCTAAGTTGGCGTGTCAAGTCTAGAATACAACAACTTGTTGGAAATTATGGGCTAAAGTTGGGCTCCGAATATTCCAACAACGGTAGGATATAACAATCACGGTAATAAATTACAACCTTAATAAATTAAATCCTGAATAATACAAATTAAATTCATAATCCTATCATTCGTTCAGGGGTTCATCTAGTGGGCTTATAGGTCAAGTCTACTAGCTCAACACTAAGAACATAATATATAATATAATATAAATACACATCTCATGCAATTATTTAAATTAAATATACACAATATTAATAATATATAAAAAGTCAAAAGTACCCATATTTTCAGGATGTGGTTGTGACAAGTCTATCCTCCTTAAAAGAATTTCGTCCTCGAAATTTAAGATCCTTAATAGTAGTATTTACTTGTTATACTATTTTCCATCAAAATTTAAATTCATCAACCCACATAATCATGAAGTAATCCACATTGTCATTTCATAATTTTCCAAAATTCTGTAATTATCGTATTCCTGAAAACCCTCAAAATAAAAGTCAAATTCTATTTTTTTTATCACAATTTCCTCCAAAATTTTAAGTTAATAATTAAATACTCAAAAATTTAATATCCAATCCTCTAATTTTATTCCAATCAACGTATATTTATAAAATTTGAAATATCATTCGAAAAGTTTGAATTCAAACACTAATCCATTAATCATCTTACTCCTCAATTTAAGTCCAATCGATGCGTATAAAAAAATTTAAATCCTTATCCCAAAATTTTGAATTCGACACTAATCCATTAATGATCTTATTCCTCGATTTCTTTTTCCTCATAATACTCAATCAATGTAATAGTTACGAAGTCTTCAAATACAATATTTAGAATATAAGTCTTAAATTTATATCTTCTAGCCAAATAAATATATTGATAATCTTCTTAATTTCTTAAGTTTTAATGATAAATTCAATTATATCATAATCAATAAATCATCAATTCTGCCATATTAAATTCTTAACTCTTCATTTAAATTAATGTTTATCCTCGAATTTTAAGCATCTTGTCTCTCCTTGTCAAGTCATAACCTCTTCATAAATCTTCACTATGGTCAAACCCCCAATAATTATGGTCTAAGAAAATTCTACCTACAGTCATACAACATACAATCAAGAGAAAACATATATAGTTATGGTCACTTTTGTCATGGTATTGCAGTCTCTGTCAAGGTGTGCTACTAACTATATTCTAACAAAAAAATCATGAATACAAGCTATGGTACTAAGGAATTAATCAATTAATCAAATAGAAAGGAATAGAAGGAAAGAAAAGAACAGAACCTACTAACACGTCACCTGCAGTATCTTCTATTTCTAACATACACTTAACTCTGGCACATTCACTAACTAATTTGTATTCTTGTACACTGATACCCATATCAACTAATCATTAGTCCACAAGACATCCATGAATACATCCTCATTGCATACACCTGTCTATTGATACATAAATCTGATACCAAGAATCTTTAACATAACCATGGTTTAATAATACATCCAAAGTTTGATACCTCTATCCCTTTAGGTACCACAGTTTCTACTACAAGCACACCCACTGCTAGCTTTATTACCTACTGCAATTATTGATACTAGTTGTTCTTATCACTCAAGTGTACACCAAGTGCAACACACCATACTAAGTACTGCTCCCTCTAATACAACCCTAGATGGACACCCAAGTCAGTTTGCAGTGCAATCTCAATCATGCTCAAGCCAACAGATCCTTACATATGCACTTCATCCACTCATATACTAATATATATATCTCTCCCACTATAAAATTTTATCCTCAAAATAAAATCCTCAAAATTAACTTCTCGAACAATTTAAAGTAAATGTATATACTTCCTCAAAAGTCAAATACTCAAATATTAAAATAAATATTTAATCACTTCCAAAAATTAAAATTTATTTCCAATCTCCAAATTATAATTTAAATCAACATCTTGTAGTCCAATAGCTCTAATATTAATCCTTCTCACTGTCCTCATCAACATAAGTTATCAGATGATACCGAAATTTTAGTCCATCAAATTTATCTCGATAAAAAATCAAACTCAACAATGACAGCAAGATTTTAATTTTAATAACTGATCAACAAGAATCAAATTCAATATCAACAAGTGAGAACGGACGGAAACAAGGGAAATGATTTAAATTGAAAATTATAATAAGATTCTCAGGGGTCATTCCAGGAATCTCTCAAGAAATTTGTGATTGAGTATTCGCTCTCATCCTAGTATCCTATGTCCTATATCCTATTCCAGGCACGCAGTAGTACAACTAAGATGTCATACTACCACGACATCGCTCTAATTGCAAAGTTTAACCTGCATGGGCTGCCACTAAAAATGTATCATGACCCGTACCCAGATTTTGGGGCACGAGTACGTGGGTACGTCCAGCCTATACCGCAGCATCAACGGTAGAATGTTGTCTAGGTCATGATACTATCTAAACAATCTCACACGAGCATCCAACTCCATAAGGAGACACGGATAATACAATATAATATAAACAACATACTCAATCACATAACTGCAGCACGATAAGATATCGAAGAATAAATAAAATGCAACACAAGTCTAAATAGAAATAATCTAACTCAACAATAATATCCAAGTTTCAACAAAGAATGCCGGAGACAAATCTGGTACCATAAACTGCTAAAAGAAACTAACTAGATAACTAGTGATTCCGGCTAAACCTCCCGAAATCACAACTGAACTATCAGATCCAAGTCTGCAGCTACACTCCCTGTGGTCCATAAAATGTCGGACACTAGTCCTCTAAGGCGCAGTCTGGAAAAATATTTTTAGTCAGGATGGAGCAAAGTACATCTCTAACAGCAGTTCTACATCAATGATATAAACTATGTAGCAGTAAATAGATGAAAATATACAAGATGCATATACATGTACGAGAGATATATAATAAAGGAAATACTAGAAATACTGTAAATAGATGCAGGAAGAACAATATGTCAATGAACAAGAATACTATGACTAAGTGTGTGAGTAATAGCTTTAACATGTGATCGGCTTGGAAACTTATACAGGAATAATGGCCTAGCTAGTCATACGTGCGGTGTATGACCAACAGTAACATATGAACAAGACTTGTACATGAAGGGTATGATCACATATCTACACTAAAATACTCCCTACCCCGACTGGTATAGTAGATCCAACCATGGTACGCTATGACACGGGATTCCCTAAGAAGGTAGCAAGTATCCCTGGAAATCAGTGTCTGTACATGCACAAGATAAACAATAAAATAAGACTTGTACAAGTTACACCATATACAAGGAATAACATCTCATGACGAGATCCGGATATACCAATCCGTGTAACCATCATGTTAAGAATATGGATATTTACACTAGATACAATGAACATAAGGGATATCATAAATAAGAAACTATCAGAGAATATACTCACCTGGGGTCCTTAGCTGTCAATACCAATGTCCTGCTCCTGAAGTCTCGCAGGACGATCCAATAGTCCTATACACATATAATACAATACAATATTGCATCAGACATTATACTAACACACACGATCAAAACACAATGAACTCAGGGCTACGCTAGGTATGACACTGGTCAACTAGGGTCAAGTATGCGTCTGATTTCACGGGTGTCGCGTCTGTAATTGCTGTGCAAGACAGACGATCAAAATGATACGGGGCTTGCCAGTACGTTAGTGTACATGTGGCAGTCAACTAATATTTACATGGTCACAGATCAATGTAACTATGGGGTATCCGTTGGTTACACTTGGGTCATCTAGTACATAGACATATTATACATATCCTTAACTAACATATACATTAATATCCATTTGGTACAATTATAATATATATATATATATATACTTTAAATAGAATTAATACTTTGTATATATATAAACATATATTAGGGAGAGATATACAATACGTATATATTTTTAATAGAATTAATACTATATGTACAAATATAAAATATATACTAGGAAATACTTTATACAATACATATACATATGAATATATGCTAATTTAGAATCATACTATATATACATATACCAAAATACATTTAACCTATACTAATACATGTACCATACATACTAACATATACTATGTATGTATATATATACTAATTTGAGAATATACTATATATATATATATATATATATATATATATGTATATATATACCAAGTGAAAATATGCATATACTATATATACATATATACCAATTTTAATACATACTAACATGTACCATACACATACCAATATACATACACCCACCAAAAATGTACACGCGTACGTATACGCAAGGGAAGAGCGCGAACCTGTGTACGTGCACGAGGTCGGCGATGGCGACGGTGTCCACGAGGTCGATGGCGACGACGAAGGCGACGATGACGATGACGAAGATGACGACGAAGGCAACGATGACGAAGGTGGTGGTACTGGCGGTGGTAGGGTGGTGCTGGTGGGAGGTGCTGGCGGCCGGGGCGATGTCGACGATGGTGGTGGTGGGAGGAGTTCGTGCGGGGAAGGAAGACAGGGAAAAGGGGAGGAGCAGGGAGCTCCGGGCTGTCGGGATCGCTTCAGGCAGGTCGGGTCGAGACTCCGGTCGAGTCACGGCGGGCTCCGGCGTCAGGCGAGGAGCAGTCGGCTCAACGAGGGCTGGGTCTCAAGTCGAGTTCTTCTGCGAGGGGGAGGCCGGAGACGAAAGCGTGGCTGCTGGAGACTGGAGGAGGAGCGGGTGGTCGAGGGGAAGCTCGGGGCAGGAGGTCACGGTGGTGACCGGCTCGCCGGGGAAGAGGGAGTAGGTGGTTGCAGTGGTGGTGGAGGGATTTACAGCGGGGTGGTGGTGGTTATGATGATACAGGGTGGTGATAGTTCTGATGATACGGGGTGGTGGTGGTTCAGCCGCCGGGGTCGGGCTTGAACGGGTGAGGCGGAGGAGGGACAGCAGCTGGGTGGTGGTGGAGGTGGTGAGCTCCGGCGGGTCGGCCGGAGCTGGGGGCCGACCAGGATGGTTTAGGGTTCTCCCTGGATTTCGGAGGGAAGGAGATGAACAAGAAGAAGAAGAAGAAGAAGAAGAAGAAGAGAAGAAGAACAGAAGAAATAGAAAATGTATACGGTTGGGTTTGTGAGGAGGGAGAAGAGAGAAGGTGGGTGGTGTTTTCTAGGTTTGGAGATTAGGGCATGCTTGGGAAAGGGTGCATTGAAGAGACATTTTATAGGGAATGGTGAGTGGGAATGTGTGGTGTTGATGCTCCCTTTTTGAATGAATGGCCAGGATTGATCATGGAGAAATTGTTCATACAAGGAGAGGGATTGGTTGACTAGTCAAGAATTAGGGCTTCTCCATTTGGTTTGAACCAATGGGGTGTTGATACCTAATGCAACATTTGCAAATAAGTCCCCTTAAATTTGGGTATTTGCACAGACACTTGAAATGATAAAAAATTGGTGGGCGATTTGGTGTGTGGTATTTTGTAGGGTGAGGGGTATTGTGTGTTTTGCATGGGCTTAATTAATGGGGTATTTGGATTAAATTGGGATTAAAATGGGATTAGTCAAAGTTGGTATTCCCAATTTAATTAAAGAATAAATGCAAGTGGTGTTCTAAAATTAATTAGAAGTACACGGGGCTAAAATTAAGTGGGACAGAAGTATTATGAATGAAGAAGACTCAGAACAGAATATTATCCTAATTTGGGTTGCACGAAATGGGTCAAGATTGTGTCTCCAATTTTGATTGGAACGCATAACGATACAAAGTTGGATTTTATTTAGAAATAAAATAAACGTTCGCGACGAATATTGTGCGGCTAAAATAAAGCACAAGAGAGCATAATTATGAGTTACACAAATGTCATGAAAGGTGTAGGCCTGGTGTCAGTCTTGGACCCTTTAATTGGTTCGGCTAAACGGGTTGAGTTGGTATCTCAAAATTGATGGCAACGACACAAGTTCACGACACAGGATTAAATAATGGATTTCGGATACGGGAAGTTGTGCAATTAAATTAGAGAACAAAGAATTATGATTTTGAGTGACGGAAAAGTCCAGCGCCTAAGTTGGCGTGTCAAGTCTAGAATACAGCAACTTGTTAGAAATTATGAGCTAAAGTTGGGCTTCGAATATTGCAACCACGATAGGGTGTAACAATCACGGTAATAAATTACAACCTCAATAAATTAAATCATGAATAATACAAATTAAATTTATAATCCTATCATTTGTTCAGGGGTTCATCTAGTGGGCTTCTACGTCAAGTCTACTAGCTCAACACTAAGAACACAGTATATAATATAATATAAATACACATCTCATGCAATTATTTAAATTAAATACACACAATATTAATAATATATAAAAAGTCAAAAATATTCCTATTTTCAGGATGTGGTAGTGACACCAGTTGCTCATGACGTCAGGCGAGTACATTCTCTGATGATTATTTTGATTCAGCTTCTAGTATAGTATTCTCTGATTTTTCTGGCACGACACGAACTAGTATTTTTGGATTCATTTACTTCCGACACGTATATTTCATATTTCTGGCATCTATTCTGGAATCACCTACTGGCATCACATCGTGACTCACTACAGGCATCACTCATATTTCTGGCTAGACTCATACTTGATTTACGTGTCGGGTCTTGGATTCACTTGTACTAGTCGGGGTAGAGAAATACTCGAGTAGACATGTAAACATTCCCAACTGGAATCACTGGAATCACCCCCTCGTGTCTAATCTAGAATGATAGCAGCCACACACCCAGTGTGCGGTGAGCCGTACTTATCCCTAGACGTTTATATGTCGAAACAGGTATTTCAAAGACACGAGTTCATTCTTTCTAGTTTGGACTCTCTTGTATTTCTTGCTGGTCTCACTTATAGTTTTTGGACTTGACTTATTACATGTACTCTTGCTGGACTCACTACACGTTCTTGTGCACATACTTGCTCTTAGTTTAGATTTCTTGTATCTTGCTGTCATTACTATATTGCTTCTGATATTCATGCATCTTTACCTTTTTGCACCAGTGATATGTATATTTCTTGTTCATACTTTATTTTCTTTACCTTGCTACTTGCTACAACTGCTTTATAGTTTTTATCATTTAACTGGAACTGCTGTTAGAGGTGTACTTGCTCCAATTCTGACTGGATATATTTTTTAGAGGATCCGGAGGATTATTATCCGACGTATTATGGACCTCAGCCTGTCGATGGTGCTGACAGGGACCTCCTAGTTTAGAAGTGATTTCCGGGTTGGTAGCCGGGATCACTAGGACCTGTTGTTGTATTTATCAGCTTTTGGTACCGGATTTGTCCCCGGTTTTGGATTGAGACCTTGTATTGTATATAATTTTGGATATTATTTATTATTATTATCGATATTGTTGTTATTTTAGTAGCATTTGTTTAGACTTTATAGTTGTTAGATTTTTATGTTATCTTATCGTGCTTATATTCGTGATTGAGTACTTGTGTTATCATTATGATATTGCTCCTCCGTTTAGAGTTGAGATCTTGACAGGTATATATATTGATTGCGTGAGATTATTAGCTAGATAGTAGACCTAGACAGCGTTCTACCGCCGATGTTGCGGCGTAGGCTGGACGTACCCACGACTCATGCCCGATTTTTCGGGTGCGGGTCGTGACACAACTGAATCAGACCAGACCAAGCCAATGACTGAGTCCAGTGAGTCCAGGGCAAACACAGCATTTGAGTATAATTGGGCTTGGGCTATAGACGATAGTAAGTAGCTGAATAACAAAGTTTAGTTGGTTAGTTGGTCATAAGACTAGTTTGTTAATTAAGGGAAAAGTTAAGGTATGGTCATGAATTGGTAGTAGTTAACTTGTTTGCTTAACCAAGAGATTTTGTTAGAATCTATTAATTAAAATCAAGAATTTTTCAAATTAGTTAATGACCTAAATAGTTAGTTGAGGATCAAGAATTAGGTTAATTAAACATGTCTTAAGGAGACTAACAATTATTTGTTATTTTTTCTAGGAGGATCTTTCCACACCATCCATTGCAAGGATTGAGGCAAGTACACTATGATTAACCCTTTACTTTTTAATTCTGTTTTGTATTGACTTTATATTGGATACTTGCTCGACATGAGTCATTGTATATTGATTGTATTTTGTAAGTAGGGACAAAAAAATATTTAGTCTATATGTGACCAAACCCCCGTAGTGTAATATTGTGGATAACTTAGTCGCACATCATGTACGTGTGGCTATGTCGGACCGTATTCTATTGTGCTATTGACCCCCAACCGGTCACACACTAGACATATATTTCATTCACTATTGCATGATTGTAATTCTCATTATTTTTGTTATTGTGCCATTTTTTAGTTACATGTTAGTGCATATCATTACATTGTGCATTACAGTTTTGTTTAGTATTGAGTTCATTCATAGGGTTGTACTTTGCTTTTTTTCCTGATTTGATCTACTACAGGTGAGTCTGACGAGGATTTGTATCCTAGCTTTTACGTCTCTTATGATGACACAATAGTGGAGCCTAGTCTGGAGGACACCCCCCTCCCCCGCTCAGGAATTTTCTACTGATGATTAAGGATGTTGTATAGGGATTTCCTTTCTATACTCGATGTTGTATTGTGATGATGATTATAGATATTTACGTATTGGATGTTGCCTTTAATTTTTATCGAATTTGTTTACGGAGACGTTGGTGTAAAAGGTGTAATAATGGATAGTAAAGTATGGCGGTGTACTGTGAATGCATACACGATATCGTACTTAGTGCTATGATGAGTGATTGATATTCATATTGAGAGATTGTTAAGGTTTAGAAAATTGACTATCGCTGTTAACAACAACATAGGTTGGACATGACTAATTCGTACCTGACTATTCAGCAACAGGCCTAGCAGCGCCAGGCTGAGAGTTTGAGAAAGAGCATCATGATGGCCTTGGAGCAGGCGACACCACCAGTACATCAGTCAGCGACTAGGTCTATGAAGGATTTTCGTCAACTAAAGGCCCTACAATTCTCTGGCATAGAGGAGCCCACTAAGGTACACACATGGCTTACCAATATTCAGCACCAATTGGAAGCTGCCGAGCTCCCACGCGAAAGATGGATGAGTGCTGTCAAGGTATAATTTACCAATAATGCCCACCACTGGTGGCTTTCTGAGGAGCAACATCTAGGACTTGATCGTATCACTTGGGATAAGTTCTCCAGACTCTTCCAGAAGATGTTCATTTTGTCCACTACCCACGTAGAGCTCCTGGACAAGTTCATATACCTTTGTCAAGGCAGTATGTCATTGGAGGAGTACAATGCTGAATTTCTTCGCTTAAGCCATTTTGCCCCTTTCTTGATCCAGACTGAGGAACAGAAGACTAAAAAAGAAGAAGCACATCAAAAAAGAAGGAGGCCACCTGAATGGCCCACATGTAGCAACAACACTGGTTCGAGCACAACAAGGTGGACCTGTGAAGCACCCTCAAATGCACCAGCCAAAGAGTGTAGCTCTACCAGTAGCACTAGGACTCCCTACTTGCCATCACTTTAGAAAGGTAGGCCATTACATGAAGGACTGTCGACGCAAACTGGAACTGTGTATGATTTACGGGTATGGTCAACATTTGGCCTGAGATTGTTCGGATCGAGTAGGGAGACCGATGGTCCACCGACAAGCTTTACCATCACCGAGGATAGTTCAGCAACCACCTAGGACAGTTAGTCCAACACCGAGGATGCCGCATGCAGGAGTTGGAGGGATGTGACCACTAGCACTAGGAGGATATCAACATAGGCCACATTTAGCTCCAATAGCAGCACTCTTCCAGCAGGCCCAGCAACAGAGGGCCCTAGCGCAGGGTCATGGTCAAGCTTTTGTGATAACCAATGAGGAGGCAGAGACAGTGGGAGAAGTGATCGCATGTACTATAATAGTAGCTTCATTGCCAACAGTAGTATTATTTGATTCTGGAGCTTCACATTCTTTCATAGATGCTAGTTTCGTAGCTACCCATAGAGTAGTAACTTTACCCCTTTCGAAGATCATAAAGATTCTTACGGGAGGTAGAATAATATCGGTTAATGATACATGTAGATCGTGTTCAGTATTTGTGTGCGGTCGAGAGATGCGAGCCCAATTTCTTGTCTTCTCCATGCCGGACTGCAATGTTGTTCTTGGAATAGATTGGTTGAGCCAATATTATGTGACACTAGATTGCCAACGTGGATGCATCATCTTCATACCACCATGTCACCCAAAGTTCTAGTTTCTTAGGGAAGCCCGAGAGCAAGGTACCCAACTGTAACCCCTCTATTTCAAAATACTAGAAATAAATTTTTCTAGCAATTTTTCCCTAGAGAAATTAAAATTTTAAAATTAAAATAAATGATAAAGTAAGGGTAGACTTGTAATTATAAGCAAGTTCCTAGATATTTTCAAGGGCCCAACAACCTTGCAACTACGTTGTGACAACCTCCCTAACTAACTAGGTCTAGAAGCTTCTCCTAAACCCTATAAATAGGGCCCAATCCCTTACAAAATCATTCTCCATTTAATTTTCCAAATCAACTTCCTCTTTACTGTTCAGTTAGCCCATCACTCCTACTATCCCAAGCCCGGCCCTATCCTATGGGTTAAACCTATTTTGCTCTGTTTAAAACAGAGAGAGACTCACTCTCTCTCTCTCTCCCCACTTTCCCGCACTTCCAAGAACTCGCGAGAGTTCGTAACTGCCTCGTCGAGCTCGGGAAACTTCACCAATAGCGGTGATCATGATACAGTCCCAAATGTATCAGTGAATCCAGCTCAGCAACAACTAACCGCCAAGCTTGTCCTGAAAGGAAACTCCTCCAAATAGCTATAAATAGAGGAAGGGAGAAGTGGAAGGGGACCAAAGAATTTGTATGTTCGTTTTCTAGTTTCTGTTAGAGTAACTCTTCTACTTCTTCTCTCTCATTCCTGTATTCTGCATCTTTACATTCCAAGTTTCTTTGTATTCCCCTTTCCCACCAATTCCAATTTTAAACACACATAGATGTGGTTCTTCCCCAATCATCTCTGTTATTGAATTTCTTTTTCAGTTTGTTTCAAAATGTCAAATTACTTCAACTTTCATCAAGTTTCAGATGGATCCCAATTTGGATCCTATCAATTGGTATCAGAGCCCTCGAATCCTTGGAGCCATGACGTCCGACGAAGCTCGCCGGAGGAGCAGCGACGTCCGGTTGGAAATTTCTCGGATGGATGGGGATCTCAGCTGCAATCATCTACTTCATCACCACAATGTCAGCAACCGCATCCGTACTCGACTCCGTTCTGTTTTCCTCCGCCGCAACAACCACCAAGTTCGACATTGAGCTCACAATTAGGGTTCCCAGAGGATCCTCGTGAACAAATCGTGGAGGAGAGTTTTCGATCTCTCCAAGGTACGCTGCAAAACCTAGATCACAGATTAACAATTTTGGATAATTGGATGGACTATAGGAGAGTAGTATATCCCGCGTACTTTCCGGCCATGGAGCCACCGCCTCCACCACCACCACCCGCGTCGGACCTCTACGGCTATGATACGCCATCGCAGCAGCAGTACGAGACCCCACCGTACCTTCCTCAACCACCACAGAAACAATATCGGAGTATGCAACAGCAAGAAGAGATTGAACCGAAGGTGTTTGATGAGGTGCCCGTGAGGAAGCTTGGAAGCATGAGTTGGTGTCGCAGGTGCAAAATTGAGTGTATAACCATGGAGGGATTGGTCCTCCACTCACTGACAAGTGAGCATCAAAACAGGACCATAGCTTCTGTCCGGAGCATCAAGCAAAACATGCCATCAACCACAAGACACATTAGCCATGGTGATGTTCTGACAGTAAAAAAGTCTTTACCAGAGGTGAATCAAACATCCGACTCTATTGAGCTTCAGACTTCAATTTATGCAAAGCAACAATGCACGAGTACTGATGCATATGATTCTTCGACTTCTGGGCTTGCAAGCAAACCTTCTTTTGTTGAACCCTCTGAAGCTGCACTATTTGTTGATTCTGTTGCTGCAAGTGAATCTGTAGATCCTGCTCTACGCATTGGAAATTCTGGTCTAATTCCTTCAATCGATTTATCTGTTACTGGGAAGATTGATGATGCAGGAGGAATTGGTCTGCCATTGTCTCTCCTAATCAAGATGAAACCACTTGCTTCAACCTTGAACCTTTATGATATTGCTAATGTGAAAGGAATTGCTGCTGATTTTAGCTACTGCAATATCTCTTTCCAGGTTTTGGACCTCACTTGCCAAGATCAGTGGGCCAATTGCTTGAAGGGTGTAGATGCGGTTGTCATTCTGTCAGTAGTTCCAAGGAAGCCAGATATGGAGACTGAGGAGACTATCAGAACCTTTCTACAAGGATTTCAGTTGTCTGGTAAAGCACAAAAGATTGATCATATCATGGAGAAATTTGCTGAGCGTCTAGTTGATTGGGATCCAGGTATACATATTCCTTTGGTTCCTACATTTGCTAGCATTACATTACCGGAAGAAACTTTTCGAGAAAGACTAGCTATTGGATTTCCCATTATTCTCTCTGTTCATCATCACCTAGCCGAGATCCCTTTTCATCATGTTCAATCTCTTGTCCTGAAGCTTGTTTGCAGCTGCATTTCGAAGAGTCCAGGACTCGTAGCAATATCTCAAGTTGAAGAGATAGTTCTTGTCATGACAGAAATTTTAATCAGGCATACAACTGGGAAAATGGGAATACTTATTGAAACCTTCACCTTGTCATGTTTAACATTTATAGAAATTTTGATGTCACCATCTGCTATAGGCATGCCAAAAGTAGCAGCACTAGTCAAGAAGGCTTCAGGGAATATGGTATTGTTGTCTCTCTCTGTGCCTGCACACATTCCCAATCTTCTAATGATATATTCTCTCTACCTACTGAAAGAAGCACCCATATATAGTCTTCAAGTAAACTCCAATACAAACCATGACAACTTTGAACCGGAGAAAAATATTATTGAAACCTGTGAGACCTATCTCTTGCATTGGCTTGAAAAGGATATTGAAGAAAGGGAGCAGGAGGGAGTAATACTTGCTGGTGATACCTTTCTATTCAGTTCACCCAAAGAGGCGGCCTTGCTTGAGTGGGAGCAAGCATGTTTCTTCAAGTATGCTGGGGTGCTCGACAAGTTTAAGACTGAGCTCTGGAAAATTGAAACGACCAAGGAGGAGTATGCTTCCTTCTACAAGAGCCTTACCAATGACTGGGGGAAACATCTGTCAGTGAAGCACTTCTCAGTTGAAAGTTTAAAGAAATCAGAAGAAGTTGCTTCTACCACTGTAAGAAAAGTGGACTATATGGCTGTTTACACTTCTGATCTTGTAGAAGCAGCTCGCAAAGCTACTGGGAATCTTGAGGAGCCATTGGAAGGATTTCATATAGTTGTTGATGCAGGAAATGGAGCAGGTGGATTCTTTTGGGGAAAGGTACTTGAACCTCTTGGTGCAATTATATCTTGCAGCCAATTCTTGGAACTTGATGGTATGTTTCCCAACCATATTTCCAATCCTGAAGACAAAACTGCAATAAAAACGATAAACCAGGCAGTACCAGAGACTAAAGCTGATTTAGGCCTCATATTTGACAAGGATATTGACAGATCAGCTGCTGTAGATTCTAGTGGGTGTGAATTCAACCGCAATCGACCAATTGCTTTAATGTCTGCTATTGCCCTTGAACAACATCCAGGAATCCAACTTCTCATTATCAGTCACTCTCAGATTTCAATTAAAATGATTCCTGCTGCTACTAACCTCGAAGAAGCTTTAAATGAAACATTGACAATTAGACCTTTTCCTCTTGGGACATCATTCAGTAGCAAGATGGAGACACAATGTACTCATTTTTTGGGTGAAATAATTGCATCATATGAGGAAGTGAAGTCAAGGCTTGAGAAATTTTGGCTTGAAGAAATGGGTGTTCCTGGTATCTCTTCATTCCAAAGATGGCTTGAGATTAGTGTTGTTCCTTGGCAAACATTGGTTATTCACGGAGAAGGTGGCCAAGTCATTCCAACAAGAAGAAGAAACCTTTATGCTTTCAAGTTGACTGCCAAGCCTAGTCTTGAGCCAATTTCAAGTAAGCATGCAACTGTTATTCCCTGCCTTGATGAACCAGATGCACACAAGCAAATGACTAAACTGAGGATGGTATGGGATCCAGGGATCAATATTATTTCCTCCTTGACCTTGAGACAAGGTCAATTTTAAGAGGAGGGTATTGATACAGTCCCAAATGTATCAGTGAATCCAGCTCAGCAACAACTAACCGCCAAGCTTGCCCTGAAAGGAAACTCCTCCAAATAGCTATAAATAGAGGAAGGGAGAAGTGGAAGGGGACCAAAGAATTTGTATGTTCGTTTTCTAGTTTCTGTTAGAGTAACTCTTCTACTTCTTCTCTCTCATTCCTGTATTCTGCATCTTTACATTCCAAGTTTCTTTGTATTCCCCTTTCCCACCAATTCCAATTTTAAACACACATAGATGTGGTTCTTCCCCAATCATCTCTGTCATTGAATTTCTTTTTCAGTTTGTTTCAAAATGTCAAATTACTTCAACTATCATCAAGTTTCAGATGGATCCCAATTTGGATCCTATCAGATCAACTTCTCGATTATGGCGGCTATGGAGACCTCGACCTCCCCGCATTAGGAGATCCGGTGAACCGTTCATCGATGGTGATTCCTTGGTGGACCGAGCACACAGCCAGCGACGATCGTTTTCGACGTGTAGCTTTTTGGCGACACTGCTCCAGCATCGTCTTCTTTTCGACGACGATGAAGGCTACTCTGGTGGCAATCGACAGAACGTCGCTCAGCGGATCGGCTGTATTCCGGCACACAGTTTCTGGTGACATCGAGCTTTCCATGGCAGAAACGATCGGCGGATCAACGAGTCTACGGTGAGTCGTCGTTCAACCGTGAGATCTTCTCCTTTTTTTCTTTTGTTTCGGTTTTGAATCAATAATCGATCAACTGATCAATCCTTGATTTGAATATTTTTCCCTGCTTGACACATGTTCGATGTAGTGCCTCAAAGTAATCCTCGGCTCAAATCAGAGGAATCACAGTAGGGAAGATCCGCACAACGGCAAGAAGGATCGACAACGTGTCTGATTCGGATCTTTGAACTAATTACTTGACGGTCTACTTCTCGTGTCTGCGACTAGATCGTACACATGCAGGTATGCCGATCCATGTCGTCATCTTCTTGAGTTGAGTTAGTTGTGCCTAAGGAGTTTATGTTCTTGATTTGTTATTTCTTGATCTCGTTTGAAGTTTCTGTCCTTAACTTTATTTTGAAGTTGTTTCATTATTTTGAAGTCACTTTGTTGAAACTCTTCTTGTTTGTGTCAGATCCAGTGTGCAGGTCAGATTCAGTGAATAAAAGTGAGCCTCCAGGGACACTGATTGAGTTTCGGTTGCGCTCTCTGTATCTGCCGCTTAAGCTCGGTGTTGTGTATTTGTGTTGAGAACAAACACTAAGGTATCCAATTCTCTGTCTTCTGTAAACTCGAGTCTTGTGTCCATGATCTCTGATAGGAATTAGTTGTAATTTTTATTACTTGAACGATAGGCTCAGTTTACTTATATATATATATATATATATATATATATATATATATATATATATATATATATATATATATATATATATATATATATAGGTCCTGGTACTGAAAATAAGGAGGGGTACCAGGAATTGGTATGAGAATACTAATTTTGGACTTGGACTTCAAACCAGGAGTCGGTCTAAGTTCTTAATTAGGATGGTAGTCAGTAAGACTAGTGGTTATTCTATTTCTTTTTGCTTTTATAATAATAGGATGGAAGATTTTAATAAATTGGGCCAGTCTTTATGAATGAAATAATGATAATAAGTATTGTTGAGGAGCCAGAGACTACAACAGATGTCATCAGGGGTGAGCCTTTGTACAAAACCAACACATCAGCAGAATATTTGCACAGCAGCAGAAGTTTGCACAGCACCAGCAGCAGCTCGGAGCACCACCTTAGGGGCGAGCCTTTATTATGACCATTGTAGAGCCAGAGACTGGAGTAGATGTCATCACAGGTTCACTTCTACTCAAGCCAGGACTGAGGGAGTCAATTGTGGAGCGGTAAAGAAGAGAAGGAACAACCTCATCCCATCATCACAGAGTTTATGGACGTCTTTCCAGATGAACTGCTTGTACTTCCACCAGATAGAGACATCGAATTCTCCATCGACCTAGTTCCAGGATAATCTCCCATCTTATTTCTATAGGATCAATCCTATGGAGGTAAAGGAGATGAAGGAGCAGATCAATGAACTTGTGGAGAAGGGTTTCATTCGATCCAGTCCATCACCCTGGGGAGCACCAGTTCTCTTTGTGCCCAAGAAGGATGGGACAATTAGGATGTGCATAGACTATCAGGCCTTGAACAATATCAAAATTAAGAATAAGTATCCATTGCCCCAGATAGACGAGCTTTTTGACTAGTTGAGTAGTGCGAAAGTATTCTCCAAGATAGATCTGAGGTCCGGATATCACCAAGTGAAGGTCACGGAGCAGGATATTCCGAAGACAACCTTCAACACTAGGTATGGGCAGTACGAGTTTCTAGTGATGTCTTTCGTACTTATCAATGCCCCAGCATTATTCTTGAATCTCATGAACAAGGTCTTCCACCAATATTTGGAAAATTCTGTTGTAGTCTTTATTGATGATATCTTGATATACTCCAAGATCCCGGAAGAACATGAGGAGCACCTGAGGATAGTTCTGGAGACATTGATGAAGGAGAAGTTATACGAAAAACTCTCCAAGTATGAGTTTTTTTTAGACAAGTTAGAATTTTTGGGGCACATAGTTACAAGGGATGGCATAACAGTAGATCCGAAGAAGATTGCAGTTGTGGAATCATGGACTACTCCAAACTCAGTAGCAAAAGTTTAAAGTTTCTTAGGGTTGGCGGGCTACTACCGAAAGTTTGTACATGACTTTGATAAGATTGCAGAACCAATGACCAAGCTTACCGGGAATGATGAAGAGTTCATATAGACCGAAGCATGTCAGGCAGCCTTCGAGGAATTGAAGAAAATGTTGACCACAGCTCCTATTATGACCTTACCTTCAGGATCATGAGGGTTCGCCATCTATAGTGATGTATCTGGAAAAAAATTATGATGATGTGTTAAAGCAAAACAAGAGGGTGATAGTATGTGCTTCTAGGCAACTAAGGCCTCTTGATGAGAATTATCATACACATGACCTGGAGCTTGTAGCGATCATATTTACCTTAAAGCTTTAGATATACTACCTGTATAGAGAGAGAGTAGAGATATTCATAGACCATAAGAGCCTAAAATACGTCTTCACTCAGAAGGAACTGAATATGAGGAAGAGAAGATAGTTGGAACTTATGAAGGACTTCGTCATCAACCTTCAATATCACCAAGGATAATATAGTAGCAGATGCACCTATCCGATATCTGATAGCGATATTTCTTACTATGGATCAGCATCTTCTAGAGGACTAAGAGAAGTTGGGGAAAGAAGTTATCGTTTTGGGAGTTGAGGGGCAACTAATGAACATGCAAGTACAGATAGGCCTCATAGAGAAGATCAAGGAAACTTAGTTTCTAGATGAGAGTCTTCACAGTATCAGGGCCCAAGTTCATGCATGATTACTTGAGAATTTCCTCATAGCAGAAGACAGGACACTTAGGTATGGCATCAGACTGTATATACCCAGCGAAAGCCTGAGAGAGGAGATTATGCAGAAGGCTCACCAATCCTAATATTTTATCTACCCAGGAGCAAAAAAGATGAATAAGGACCTGAGGGAGCACGTATAGTGGTACAGAATTGTCACAATCTGCACCAGCTTTTCGGATACGAGTACGTAGACAAGCCCAACCTACGCCGCAGAAACGACAGTAGTACGCTGTCTATGATAACAATGGTCCACAACAAGCACATGATTCACATATATCATCCAAAACTAAGTCATAAGCAAAAAAATAAAATTAATTTTCTCAATAATTAATTTAAAAGAATAATCCACTACATCTCAAGATAGTCTCGGTGACAAACCCGGTAATAAAAATAAAAGCAACTGGAGTCTAGAGTATACTAGCTAAAAGAATAATACGAAGAAG
Organism: Iris macrosiphon; assembly: GCA_036927795.1. Classification (NCBI taxonomy): domain Eukaryota; kingdom Viridiplantae; phylum Streptophyta; class Magnoliopsida; order Asparagales; family Iridaceae; genus Iris; species Iris macrosiphon. Next base: position 86,214,252 of record JAYESA010000013.1, read on the forward strand.
CATGAGAAGGAATAATCTACTCCGCGCTAGTAGTAGCAACCGACACGTTGGTAACATCAGTGTCACCAAAGTACTTGCCATGAATCTCGGGAAAAATGTGTCATGACCCGCACCTGGAATAAGGACATGAGTGGTGAACTACGCCTAGCCTATGTCGTAAGAATGACGTAGAACGTTGTCTTGGTCAATAATATTTTTTAATATCTTACACATTATGTATATATGGGTACCTGTCATGCTATCTCAACTCCAAATGGAGGAACAATATGGTATATGATAATAAAATTAATACTCAATCACAATATCAAACTAGGGGAGAAATAACACGATATAAAATAGAAAAAAGAAGTACAAGAGTCATAATACATCCACAGGCCCACAATATAAGTCTAGGCACAAAGTAACTCCCAAAATAACATATATACACATGTTATGAGTCTAAAATATGACTAATACAATGTCTAAAATATAAGTCTAAGCCTCCTCGGTCACTGGTACTAGGTTCTCGCCGTCCTGCGGTCCGTAGTAAGTAGGGCACTGGTCCTTAATTTAATCATCTAAAAAATAATATATGGTAGAGAATATATGACAAGCAAGAGAAAAGAATACAAGATAAATAGCAATAGAAAATGGAAATGAACTTGATGTGAAGTACTGGAATGAAAGAACAGGCAATATGGAATAACTGCAAGTATAAAAATAGATAAACTAGCTAATGTGCCATAGCGTACAAGTTTGTTATATGATCGGTTTGGGTTGAACACGAATACAATATGGTAACTCGATTACACGTGTGATATATAATCGACATGTACACGAATATACTGGCTTGATCACATAACCAACTCTCCCATCCCCAACAAATACTCATGGATCCAATCATGACATATTATGAACACGAATATAAGCACACTGAACACGAGCAGTGTGTGAACATGAAGTATACGATAATCAATACCCGATACATATGATAAAATATATGTGAAGGAGTACCCGCTGAACACGGTAAGGGATAACATCCCATGACAGGATCCATATAGTACAAGTCTGTGTAACCACTGTGTCAAAATTGAATAAACAGTTCTAGAATATGTGATATATACACTATCATGATTAAACACTAACAAAGAGATATACTCGCCTCTGGTTCGGAGTAAAAGAGGTAACTCGGTGTCCGAGCTGGTGTCACATAACCCTATAGAATAATATCATGTCAATTTGGTGTAATAAAGAAGAAATGAGTTAAAATGCACCAATACATGCTTCTAGGTCCATAACTAGCATCTAGGGTGATTATAAAGCTATACTAGTAATTACTAGGTCGTACTAGATTTTGGTTAGGTTCTAAGCTAATTATCTAGCTTAATACTAACCACACTGGTTATACTAACTATTTACTAGGTACCTATATATACTAGATAATAAAATACACTAGTCCTACTTACTAATTAGTATTACATACTATTAGACTAATTCCCAAACTCATATAACTGATATCTAACTAATTCATATCATCTATAATATTACCATATAACTCTAACTGTCTAACATATGTTAACTGATACTGTAACTAATAAACTAATAACTGACATCTTAGTATCTCACATCTAATATCTAAACTAACTTACTAACACAAAGTGATATCCTAGTTATATGCTAAGTTAACTTATATATATATATATATATATATATATACTAACTTACCTTACACTAACTTACTAACTATTAACTAACACCTATCCTCGATATCTAACTGACACACTAACTCCTATACCTTACCTCTGATACTTCTAACATAAACTTAACTCTAATACCCCTAATCCACTTGATACACACTAATCAGTGTGGTTATACTGATATCCCCATCAGTGTTTCTCACTAATAAGATATCTTGGCACTTTTCCCTAACACCAAAACTGGAACCTAAAACCCACATCAACACCAACATCACCTGCTCCCCCTCTCACATGGCCCTTCGATTTCAACACATAAGCACATACACATAAGTTCACTGATACACATAAATTCACATAAATCTACATACACTCACAGTGAACTAACACTCCAATATCACAGTCATGTCTGACTGATACATCAGACTAACACCCTTGCTGCTACTGACTTCTTGCAGCATCAGGCACACCTTAGCATTCCTAATCCCACCCGCACTTTACTTTCAAAGCCCCCCCCCCCCCCCCCCCCCCCCCCCCCCCCCCCACACACACACACACACACACACACACACACACATATATATATATATATATATATATATATATATATATATATATTTGTTAACTGATACCTGTATATAACTTAAATAATCCAATCAACTGAATACTAAACTACAACATAACACCCTTACATCCCTAAATAATGTATACTTATAACTGCACATACTTCCATATGACATTTCCAAATTCCCTCACCTGATACCTGACTGTGTTCAGGTTTAACTGAACACTCTAATTGCTACTACTGCACTCTCCCATTAAACTGACCTGCACCTCACTGATACTGGTATCACTCACTAGCTACTCACCACTTCACACTAATGTACACAGGTCATAGCCATTGATACTTGTTGTTAACTATTAGCCTGAGCTTCTAATATACTTGACAGTCACTTGGTTGCTACTAATGTATAATAAATCAACCCCACACTTCCAAACACTGGACTGAACCACCAGAGTACAATCCTGAGGGTAATCCGCATCTCCTTGTTATACACCTCACTGTGGTAATCACTGCAAATACCACCAACAGTCCATAATTCTATACACACATATACATCCTTCAGTCATAGAAACTGAACACTACTGCCATCAACCTGATCACAATGAACCCCTTATCACATCATATCTATACTACTGAATGCACAGAATTTTATACACAGTACTAAACTATACTACACAACAATACATATAACTTACATAACAAAATACAACTTGTATATGAACATATGTATGATACAAATATCTTTATATATATAGTGCACACTCTATAGAATATTACATCAAACACTAAGCATGCAAAGCTAGAATACCATGGTACTCACCCAAAATGAGCTCCGTATCACACCGTATCGTGATACGGCATACTCGTGTCCAATTGTGGACACGTAACTAGCCTTTATGTACTCTAAACCTAATGACAAATACTTTGTGTGCCAATCTCAAATTTATCCAAAATTAACATAAAACTATATGTAAAAGTTTTCAAATGGGTCAAATAAAGTTCAAGCTACTCCCCATGGGTATTCCTAATGCATTGATGGATTCTAAATGACTAATTACTCTAATTAGATGCATCTACAAAGGTTAATCTCAGATTTTACTTATTGGGAGATGGATTTCCAATACCAAGCCAAGGGAACTCCAAATGACACCAACTTCTAGATCCAAACCTCCCTTCTCCAATGCTCTTGCTCAACACTTGCTCCTAGTCTCCTTGGTGATTAAAATGAGAGGAATTTGAGTGAAATTGGATGAAAAAATGGGTGAAAAAATGAACTATTTGGGGAAGAACTAAATTTGGAAATAAATGGAGTGAAAAGAATGGAGGAGAGAGAAGGAGGACCTCCTATTAGGGTCGGCCACCCCCTTTCCCTTTCTCCAAGCAATGTAAAATACCTAGAATACCCCTTAGGGTTGTCATGAAGAAATAATTAAGGGTGGAAGCTACTCTCCCTAATGATGGTTAAGCCTAAGCCTATAATTAGAGCACAAGGTTAACTAAAGGGTCTATTTGGACTAGTCCAAAATAATTAATAAGTTGTCATGACAAGTTGGTTGGGTCCACTAGGGTTATGACTAATTAAATAGTCCACCTACTAACCAAAACCATATAGTTACATTTAATATTTATAACATGCACATTTAATTAAATAAAATAACATAATTATTTATGAAAAAAATACTAATGACCAAAATACTCCTATTCTAGAAATGTGGTAGTGACAAGTCTATCCTCCTTAGAAAAATTTCGTCCTCGAAATTTAAGGAAGAACTAGCACTACAACAAGCAATCACAATAAACAAGAAAAAAATTATACTTTACGGCTCAAACAGATAGGGGTGCCGCACGCGCATCTCGGATTCCCTTTTCCAGGTAGACTCTTCCGGAGAGTGATGCCTCTACGCGACGTGTACCAAAGGAATCATCTGGTTCCAGAGCACCTTCTCCCAGTGATCCAAAATTTCTACTGGCTTCTCTGGATAACTAAGAGTAGGACCTACCTCGATCTCCGAGTGATCCAATACATGGCTAGGATCAGCTACGTACCGTTGCAGCTATGACACGTGGAACACGTTGTGTACTCCCTCTAGTGCAGGTGGCAAGTCTAGCCTGTAGGCCACTGCACCGACCTTCACAAGAATACCGAAAGGTCCGATGTACCGTGGACTAAGCTTCCTGCCTCCACCAAAGCGAATCGTGTCCCGTGTCGGAGAAATTCTCAAGAACACCAGATCGCCCACTTAGCCCAAAACATAGCCTTAGCACTCTATTTATTACAAGAAATCACAAACAATGCAAACAAAACCTATACCTCAAACTCCAAAGGTCTCCGATGGCTATCGGCCTAATATCGTTGTCTGTTATGCGCCACCCGAAGTCTATCTCTGATAAGCTTCACCTTCTCAGCTGCATCCACGACCATCTCTGGTCCCAATAAGGCTCTCTCACCAACATTACCCCAAGATAACGGAGTGCGGTATCTCCGTCCATACAACACCTCAAATGGTGACATCTCAATGCTGGCCTGGTAGCTTTTGTTATAAGCAAACTCTACCAGGTGAAGGTGATCCTCCAAAGAGCCTCTAAAATCCAAAACACAAGTGCGAAGCATATCCTCCATAGTCTGAATAGTTTTCTCCGACTACCCATCTGTCTGAGGGTGATATGCAATACTAAACTTGAGTTGGGTGCCCAAGCTAGCCTGCGATGACGTCTCGAACTGAACCTGCGATGACGTCTCCAACTGGCTCCGTCTCCTCAATCGTCATGTTGAAAGCTTGTCCATGCGGTGCTCCCCTCTGGTGCTGATGCAGCACGAAATACTGTTGCTTGGTCAGGAGTGGAGGTCCCAGCTGATGTGCTGCAGGTGCTACTGGTGCTCTAACTGGTGCTCTCTGAGCAGGAGCTCCACCCTGACCTGGACGAGCTGGTGCCAAATGACAGTCTCTCAGCTGGTGCCCCGCTGCTCCAAAGAACAAACACACTCCCAATCTCTTCCTGCAGACGTCTCATTCGTGTCTTGGCTTCTTGTAGAAGGAACAGATAAAAGTCTGCTGCTGATGCCTCTGAGGCTGCTGATGCTCCTGCTGGAACTGTTGACGCTGAGGCTGAAACGTCCGTTGCTGCTGGAACTAGGGCCGCTTGGCTGGACCTGCACTGCTGCTGCCACTGAATATCTTCAGGTCCCCCTTGGGCCTCAAACTCAAGTCCCTCTCGACCTTGCGGGCCTCCTTAAGTATTGTCTCGTCAGTCTCATGACTCAAAGAAATAAGGGCATTTTATCTAGTTAGCAGATATTCAGACCTATTTATATTACTGATTTCCTTTTTCATTCATTACTTATATTAGCCAGTTGTTCCCCGTGAGACTATTTTCATTACTACACTTTGTCACTTTTTTTAGACTTATTTCTTTTATGTGCATTAGTGGACTCGATTATCTCTATGTGCTCCATATATCCTTTCTGCGGATGACATTACTTTCATTACTTATGATTATATGTTTAAACTGTTTTTATATTATGCAGCTTAAGTGCACTCTAACGGATCCAGTAAATTGTAATGCCCATTAGAGTTGTATTCGCTGGCCATTGTCACGTGGCTCGATTCCGTATATATTGGAACTGGGGCGTGACAAATACTATTTTTGGAATGTCTTCCTTCTTTAACTTAACTTCATGATAGCATAATCTCAAAATCTAGATTCGAGAATACACGAGCTCCTCCAAGTTGATAGAATAAGTCGTCTATCCTGGGTAACGAGTATTTATTCTCAATGCTTACTTTGTTAAGAGCTTGATAGTTGATTACCAGTATAAGAAGTCCATGTTTCTTCTTTACAAACAGCACTGGAGCTCCCCCCCCCCCCCCCAACTAATAAGCTTAGTTGAATAAACTTTTTCAACTTTAAGTCCTTTAGTCATTTATTTAACTTCACCAACTCTTTTTTTGTCATCTGATATTGTTCTTGACTATCAGGACTGTCCTTGGAATATGGTCAATAAAAAAATCTACCTCCCGGTTCCTCTAGAAATACATCCGTAGAGTTTACCACTCAGTCCGACCAGTACACATAAATGTAGTTTATATATGGTAGGTATATTAGAAACTAGGTCATGTTACCTTTTGTATCTAGTACCTTCAACCATCTGAGATTATGATTATACATAGTCAAGTTGTCTATGTTGGCTTGTATATAGTAGTATAGGTTAAGTTACAATAGTTGCACCATTTTGAATCTTGTACTATAAATTGTGTATCAATGAATACACAATTTTGGATTTGTAATATATTACCACCTTTATTTTATTGTTATATTAGAATTATTATCCATAAGAAGTATTCTACTTCATATATCCTAATTAAGCAACCACCACTTTACGGTGAGCTGGTACATCTAGCTGACCGACGACACGTATCCTGACACACCCTATTCTGGGACTGGGGGCATGACAATGGGTCCCTAATATTTCTATTTTTTCTCCTCTCGACCCCTATAAATAATAACACTTGAATCTTCTCATGTAGTGAGTAAATTAAAGAATGAAGGTACAGAAAAAATATATATTACTTTTGTGGGAACTTGAGTGGTTCCTTGTTTTATAGTTGGTTTGCTCGTCAAGGGTGGTGCTTTGGTCCATTGGTATACAGAGTAGGCTTCTCAATCCCATCATAATAGGATCATTGATACACCATCTCATCCTTATTGAAGTCATAGACCTTGCAAACTTGTATTATCAATACCCCTAATGACCCTCCCACTTCAATCTTAAACCGGGCCTAAGAAGTTGTCTTCGGGACAAGTCAAGTTAAAATTGTCACCCTTATTTTGAATACAAGGCTAATTTGCATCTAAACACTAACTACCATGAGCTTTCTTTTTGGGGTTGTTTGGTTGGCTTCAAATATGACTTACAAAGTTACAACATTTTTTTGTTTGCAACATTACACCAATGGTAGTGTTTCTTTCATTGTAAATGATGTCACTTATGCAACAAAAGCTGCAATAACTATCCTAATTCATGCAACATTTGTTGCGGCCAAAAATCGTGTAAATCGAATTGGGTACCTGCAGATAGGGCCGTACTAGGTTCATGATTTGAATGATGAGAAAAGAAGAATAAATAAGGGTATAATCGTATTTTCACATTTCTCTTAATAATTTCATGTTACTGAGTTGTGTTCGCTTGCAAACAAGTCACGTGAAAGTGATGAAAGTGTCACTTTTACCAATTTTTTTTTATGTTTGGTTACAAGTAAGTGGAGTATGATTCTCACTTTTAGTTAATGATATAAAGTGGGTCTTTGTTCCATTAAAATGTATATGTAGCATCTTTTCTTTCAAGTTCAATATTGGATGCAAGTAGAATTAAATATATTTTTATTCACTGCTTATTATTTACAAAGCTGCAAGTGACTATCTCTACACATAAATTATTTTATTTATATACTACCAAAAGGATAGAGTGATAGAAATAACACTTTGAAGGGGCATAAAAGTTTTGTAATAAAACCAAAAAAAAAAAAAAAAATCCCAAAAACTCGGTTCAAAATAATGAACTTTTAAAAACTTACCCTAATTTTTTTTTTTTATTCTTTCACTTTAGATCTGCTTGCAACCAAATTCACCGAGTGATAAAGAAAAAAAAAAGTACAATAACTTTTATTTAGGGTGAAGAACTTAGGTTCAATTGCATAGAACAGAACATGTTTTGCATAATTATATGGAACGAAATGGAACGCAGTTCAACTAGAGTCAAAAGAAAAAAAAAAAAAAAAAAATTGGATGACAGTCATTCTGGCGCCAGACTTCAATTTGAAGCTGGGCGCCAGTTGGCGCCAAAATTTCATTCCCGGCCACTTTTTGTTCTTCCGAGCATGGTTCAATTATTGCAATGATCAAATAAGCATGACATGCATGCTGAATGTGTGAAGCAAATCCATTTGCCTCTGGTGGAGAAGAATTTTGAGCATGGCATGGTTCAATTATTTCAATAATCAAACAAGCATGACATGCATGCTGCATGTGTGAAGCAAATCCATTTGCCTCTGAGGGAGAAGAAATCTGAAGTAAAATGAAATAAAAATTTGGGCCAGTGGTACTTGCATCCAATTTCAAATTGAAATCTTATGCTAAGTGGAACTGGCGTCCAACTTTAAATTGAAGTCTGACGTCAGTGTTATTAGAAAATTTACTGTTTATCTTTTCTTGTAAATAACATACAAAATAAAATAATGAGATGAGTGTTATCGGTCTACAGGAAAGTCATGTACGAAACATTGTCCTAAGAGTTTATTCGAGGTCTATATGCAGACATCCTCTCGAATCCTCCTAAAGGGAAAACTCCTTGCTACCGGTTTTCCGTCGCTGCACACAACTCCGAAAGAAACTGTTGGCTGTGTATGTGAGCAAAAGCTCAACTTCCTTTTTTTCTTTTAGTCCCACATCGGTTGGATCACTCCCCCTTGTATGTATATATTAGTTCTTCTTCATTGCTCTCTTAAAGATGTTGTGTGGGGAACCCCATGGGCCACACGTGCGCGCCGCCTGCCCGGCTCGGCTCGGTTCGGTTCGGTTCGACGCGCGTAATGTCACGCCCCGATCTCCCGCAGGCAAATCGGCCGTTCCCGCTAGGCGGGAATCACCCTCGCCAGCGCTCCCGCGGAACGATCGCTTAACCCATCCGGGCGTGATGCCGCACGAGCGTGAGCCACGCCCGTGCAAGGCCATGGTTCATTGGCTGGCGGCAAGAGTTCTAAGCCACAGAGTCGCACAGATTGTCCGAGTGCAGCGGAGTCATGAACGCATAGGCGATCGGTAACATGTTCACTGAGTCGACAAATATAGCGGAAGCATAGAAACAAGTAAAGTAATCTCTTTATTGATATGAAACATGTATTACAGGCGGCGTATAGCCGAGATTACAAGTCGCTCAAGCCTCTCTCTCTGAAACAGTAAAAGCGTGCCAAGTGGCTACAACTGTGGAATGATTATACAGGCGATGGTCAGGCGATGTTCACAACTTATGTCTTGTATATGTGCTTCAGTCCCGGATGCACCGTTGCAAGGCTTCAGAGGGAACTCCTGGCCTTAGAACGCACGAAGGAGGCGTCCGCACCGCACGAGGTTCTCCCGCACCCTGCATATCAAACTGGTGGATTATCAGTACATTGAATGCACTGGTGGGGAAGCTACTCGCCCGCACGACAAATCCAAACACGTAATACAGGTTCCGTGCACAACTATTCAGTTGTCTTTCTAGTTGCCTTAGGATCAGTTTCATGCAGATATTGAATAGCCTAACGTGTCGGCAGTGCGCCGTGCGATGTTAGAGGAAACACGGCGAGACTTACCAACTTACCATCTCCTTACCTGTCCAAGGCAACCATTTAGGCAAACAGTATAAATTCGAGCAGAGACATGTATAAACATTCAGGAGGCAAGCATATGCAACATGCAAACATGAGAGTTATTGAACGGGACAGTATTTGGTGTGCTCAGTTGTTCTTGATGCAATGACTCGCACGCGGATAGCCGCTAAGCGAGGATGACTTATCTATATGAACATGAGTCGCTGGCATAGCCATAAAGGACTAATCCCAGACGAGAGTGGAACGCAACGAGAGCACACGATGCGCTACGAACCATCTCGCCCGTACACGATGGATTGTACATGAAGTAGTCCAAGGCCAAGATGGAATGCAACAAAGTACACGATGCGCTACAAACCATCTTGTCCGCACACGATGGACTACACACGTGATGTGGTCCCGGGAAAGTGGAATACAACGTAAGTACACGAGGTGCTACAAACCACTCGTCCGAACACGAGGGACCACACAAGAGTTCCATCCGGATCGGATCGGCCCCAGTGCCCCGGTGACCGTCCGTGGAACTATACCTCGTTTTCGAGTTGTCCGCGACATGCACTTTCTTTTTGGGTCATTCAATTATCACGAGATACACGAGAACACGAGAACACGCGTGCACTTTGAACAAGAGAACACGAGTGCACGGGAACACGAGTACACGAGTACACGGGATACTTGGATCTTGTTCTTTGTACAATAACTTGTCTTGATGCATTCCCCTGGTTCGGGGCTGCCTGGTGACCTAACGGTCCTGGATACTTGCAGGGTCAATCATACACGGAACGACTACTGAGTAGTCTCCCGGAGTTGGATGAAAACACGGCAACATTCAAGCAGACAAGCATGCGTTCTAAGGAACATAATCAGCACGTTTGCTCGGGCCCGAAGGTAGTCCGAGAGATGAAACCGTCAAGGGACTTAGCATGCGAGGGTCTGAGTATAAGCAGTATTTTATTTCCATGTTCTAGCAAGCAATACAAGTTGGGATTATTCCCTTAGCTAGGTGCGTTGGATTTATTAGCATGCAGGGGGTGATTCACCTAGCGACTAGCATATATGATTCCAGGTTTTATGTGTGCTGGCTAAGCAAAGACAAGTTCACCGTAGTCACCCACCTTAGCGATGATTCGCCTCGGTAGAGCGATACGTCTGAGCGAGCCTCTGAAAGTCCAAGCCGGATTCCTGTAGGGACAAGTCTGGATATCCTTTGCTTCTTGATCGAGGCAAAGCGGGTCGGGACAGCTGCACGATTGCCGATTGAGACGGCAGTCCGCTTGAGCGGAACGGGGTGTTACACGTAACGGGCGTGGGTACGTGCCCACACCTGCGAGGGCTGAATGCCGATCCAATTTACTCTTCGGGCTGGGATCCAAATATCTTTTTGCTCCTCTTTATTTTTTGAACCGATTTGACTCATTCAAATTTTGAACGTTGGACATTTATTACTCCCTATGTCCAGGTTCATTTTCCACCTTTTAAACATGCGACAGCTCCACAAATTTTCTTCTTCATCGCTTGGATTAATAACATTTACTCTGTTTTCTGTAGTGAAGGCTTGGTTCTCTCCCTATATATTTGTTGAGGTTCTCATCTCAATTCCTTTTCTACAGAAAATTTTCCTACGTTAAATCTTTCTCTCTCATTCTTCTCTCAAACCACATTCTGTTCTCTAAATCCTTGCTCTGGGTAGAGCTAAGTTCTGTCTCTCTCTCCGAGTTGTGTGCAACGAAGAGAATCTGGTAGTCAGGGGATTTTACCACTAGGAGCTTCCGAGCAACGTCTGCACATAGACCTCGGATCAACTCTTAGGGCAGTGCTTCGTGCACGACTTCCCCGGAGGCCGGTAACATTTTTTTTCCCTCCTTTCTTCTCTTATCAAATTTCTGGAAAATAACATATATATATATATATATATATATATATATATATATATATATATATATATATATATATATATTAACAACAATCTAAGAGTTGACCATGACATATTACTAAATAGTTTGTAGCATGATGTTAAATGTGTTGTAGGAATAATTTCATTCAACGTTGCTACTGATTAGCACAGTAAATTTTTTTACTTAATATTTTGTTACGAAATTGTGTTAAAATATTCTGTAGCAAATTTGTATTAAATAACCCGCTATTTTTATACACTGTGACAAACTATTTGGTAGTAAAATATTTGTTAATTTTGTATCTTAATTTTTTAGCAAAATATTTGTGAGTAGAATATTTGCTATCAAAGTTCTTTTATATATACATTAACTTTCAATTGCTAGATCATATATCCGAATCGATTGCTGGAACAAATAAACTTATTTTTAGCTAGTCTAACATTAGTGTGTAGCAAATCTGTTAACAATATTACGTACATATAGGGTCAGCACACTTGTTCGTGTTTTATATTCGGTGTTCAACTTAGTATAAAACCTACTGTCACCATTAGTTTTAATTGTTTTAAGTCATATATTAATTAAGAATTCGTATTAGAAAATTATTGTTAATAAGGTCTATTAACAGTCTTTTATTTTGTTAATAGAAAGTTTCTAATTTTTTGGTTAAATATTTGCCACCACATATAATCTTGTGATTCAATTTAGCTACTATAATTTAGTATTTGTAGCACATAAAATCTTGCTTAATATATATACCATCATTGTTATTATTAGGTCTACATTTACATATTGTTAACTACAATATTGTTTATTTGCAACGACCTCAAGACAATCTCACTGCGTCTTCAGTATTGAACAAATAATAGTTTAGTATAATTATAAATCTCTTTGAGTTTGAATTCTAAAAGTAGAGATAAATTTGGGAACAAGCCGAAATGGTCCTTTTGTCAACCGGGTGTAAATAGACCTAAGCGACACGATATTTAAGTATATTCAGACAATGGCTAGCTGGGAACAGGCCCCTACAGCTAACCAAGTTAATCTACACTTGATAGACTAAAGATTTTAAGATTGATTAGCAAAATCACTTGAACTATTATTCTAAATCATTGGACATTATTATTGAGTAATTACGTATCTTTCAGTTTCAGACTTTTCTCATTAGCAAACATGACTAGCAAGGATGAGACTTTTACTACTAAACCTACAAAGTTCAACGGGACCTACTTTAAGAGATGACAAAGTCAGATGACACTGAGTTTGACATGGTGTATCCAAGTCCTCTAGCTCCACTAGACCCAAGACCCCTTAGAAAATAGACTACCATTGCTTCTATAGAATTCTAAGCGCTTTGTCTGAATCACTATATGACATATTCTTTGGATATAAAAGTGCTAAAGAACTTAGGGATGCCCTGGAAGATGAATTTAGATGTGATGATGCTGGAACTAAAAGATTCAATTCCTCCCCATTCAACAGATACTTTATGATAGATAATAAACCTATGAATGACCAAATACATAAATTCCAAGAATACCTTAGGCATATTCAAGCCAAAGGCACTTTTTTCTCTACTGAGTATAAAATAGCCTGCTTAGTAGACAAGCTTCCTCCCTCTTGGTCTGATGTCAAGAAAGATCTTATTCATACTCAAGGTGACCTTACCTTTGCTGAAGTCCTAAAGATAATTAGAACAGAAGAATAAATTAGGCTAAGGTCTAACCCTAAGTATGAGTCTAAAGCTAAGGTAAATCGAGTAGAATCCCAAGGCAAACCCAAGCCTCATCATCATCACAAACCCAAAAGGAACATCTTCAAGAAAAAAGCAGAACCTTCAGCCTCAAAACTGAAACCATCATCACCATAAACCAAGAAACTTCGGTCAGACTCAGGATCAGAAGAGATTTTATTTTATGTGTGGTAAAACAAACCATATGGCCACCAACTGTTTCCATAGGAAGAAGAAAGCTGTCCAGACTTCTTATAAATGAAAACGTCCAGCCAAACCAGAAGCAAACATGTTTCTCAACGGCTCTTCTAGTTCCTTCAGGTCTGTAAGCTATCAACCCTTAGTCAACATTTCCTACCATTCTGACGATTGGTAGTTGGATTCTGGAGCTAATGTTCATGTTTCCTTTGATTGCTCATATTTTTTAAACTATCAAGAATCAGGTGGAGGAGGTGTAACCCTAGGAGATGGCTCAGCGGCACAGATTATAGGAAGAGGAAGAATAGATCTAAAGATGACATCAGAAAAAACTCTTAACTCTTCATGATATCTTGCATGTGCCGTCTATTAGAAGAAATATAGTTAGTGGGTCACTTCTTGTAGCTTCAAGATACAAGATTATTATGAAGGCAAATAAAGTAGTATTTTCTAAGAATGACTCTTTTATTGGAAAATGATTGGTAAGAGAGGGTCTTTTTATTTTGAGTACCGTGAATAAAATTTTAGATCATTCTTTTGTTGTTTCCAATATAGAATCTTCAAATGTGTGGCACTGTAGATTAGGTCATGTGAATCTAGGTTCCCTAAGAAGGATGATGAACTTAGATCTTATTCCTAAAACTCCAATAGATGATAAACACAAGTGTGAGATCTGTGTTCAAGCCAAACACACTAGGCTACCTTTCAAATCTGTAGAAAGAAACTTTGACCTTCTAGAGCTAGTTCATAGTGATGTGTGTGACTCAAATAGGGTTTTGACCCGAGGCGGTAGAAAATACTTTGTTACCTTTATAGATGATCATTCAAAGTATTGTTATACATATCTTCTTAAAACTAAAGATGAAGTTCTAGACATATTTAAGGTCTATAAATCTGAAGCTGAGAACCAGTTAGTGAGAAAGATTAAGATACTTAGATCAGATCTCGGTGGAGAGTATACATCAAATGATATAACCAATTTCTGTGAAGAACACGGAATAATCCATGAGGTAACTACTACATATTCACCACAGTCCAACGGAGTTGCTGAAAGGAAGAATCGCACTCTGTTAGACATGGTGAATGCCATGCTCCTCAGCTCAGGTGCTTCCGATAATTTATGGGGAGAAGAATTATTATCTGCATGTTACATCCTTAATAGTATTCCTAGTAAGTCTAATGATAAGACTCCCTATGAATTATGGAAAGGTAGAGCTTCTAGGATCCATTATCTCAAAGTTTGGGGATGTCTGGCTAAAGTAGGAATTCCTGAACCTAAAAAGAGGAAGATTTGAGCTAAGACTGTAGATGTTGTATTCATAGGATATGCCCTAGATTGCAATGCCAATAGATTTCTTGTTACTCACTCAGAAGTAAATGAAATCTCTAACAATACTATTATAGAAGCAAGATATGCAGTTTACTTTGAGAATATATATCCTTTTAAAGATAGAATTTCTTCCTCTCCCCTTCAACTCCTCTCTTGCCCCGTCCACTAGCTCTCATGTTCAAATATCTAATTCACAACCCGAACAAAATATAGAACCTAGAAGGAGTAAAAGAGAAAGAATTGAAAAAAACTTTGGAGAAGGTTTCTTCACTTTTTGATAGAGGGTGATCCCTCAACTTATGAAGAAGCAATATCTTCTCCTGATGCCCCTTTCTGGAAAGAAGCCATTAACAGTGAGTATAACTCCATCATGGAGAACAGCACTTGATTTCTAGCAGACCTACCTTTAGGTAGTAAACCTATAGGTTTAAGTGGATATTCAAAAAGAAACTTAGAGCCGATGGTACTATAGAGAAATACAAGGCAAGATTAGTACCTAAAGATTTTACCCAGAAAAAGGGATTAGATTATTTTGATACCTACTCACCTGCAACTAGGATCACCACTATCAGAACCCTTCTAGCCTTAGCATCCATTCATAATATGCTAATCCATCAAATAGATGTAAAGACAACATTTCTAAATAGGGACCTAGAGGAAGAAATCTACATGGAGCAACCTGAAGGTTTCATTGCTAAAGGGCAAGAAAAGAAAGTTTGCAGATTAGTTAAATCTCTTTATGGCCTAAAGCAAGCTCCCAAACAATGGCACAATAAATTGACATAGTCATCTCAGAATATGGTTTCGTGCCAAATGAGTATGACAAATATATATACTCCAATATTATATATGAAAGTTGTGTCATCTTATATTTGTATGTAGATGACATCCTTATTCTTAGATCATCACTAGAATTGATAATTAATACCAATGATTATTTATCCAGCCAGTTTGATATAAAAGATCTAGGTGAAGCCAACTTGATTATATGCATGCAACTGTCCAAATATAAGGAGGGCTATAATACTCTATCCTTAGCACACTCTATCGAGAAAATGCTAAGAAAATTTGAGTATTTTGATAAGAAACCTGTCCTTACTCCTTATCACAGTAGTGTTGTTCTCAAGAAGAATGGGGGTTCTCCCATGGAATAACACAGATATTCACAGATGACAGGTTCTCTCATGTATATATCAAACATGACCAGACCTGATATTGCATTTGCTATTGGAAGACTAAGTAGATATACTAGTAACCCAAATCAGTTATATTAGACAACATTAGAAAGAGTATTTAGATATCTTAGGGGTACTCTAGATTATATGCTTCATTATACTACACACCCTGATATCATAGAAGGTTATTCAGATGCAAACTGGGTAACTGACTCACATGATGTAAAATCCACTACTGGATATGTTTTCACTCTAGGAGGAGTTGCAATCTCCTGGGGCTCATGTAAATAAACTATCATAGCTAGAAGTATAATGAACTCCAAAATGATAGCCTTGGACACTACATGTACAGAAGCCGAATGGCTAAGAAACCTTATTATGCATATACCTGTTTCTATTAGTGCTGTTCCTGCAATTTCTATAAACTTTGATAATAAATCTGTTATGAAACTACTAAAGCATGATTATGTGAATGCTAAGATGAACATGCACCTGCAGCTGCGCTTCAAGTCTATAAAAAGCCTATTGGACAAATATGTGGTTCTTGACTATATAAAGTCAGAAAAGAATCTTGTAGACCACTTGACGAAGGGCCTGTCTAGGACTTTGATCCTAGAATCATCGAGGGGGATGGGGTTAAGCCCATAAGTAAAGTCACCAGTAGTGGCAACCCAACCGAGTCTGACTGGAGATCCCAAGAAGCCGGTTCAATGGGTAGGAACAAGCTGGACTTAGGTGACTTTCATGGAACACTGACCCGAGGTTAAAAATCTCATTCTATAATTCCCAAGTGGTTGTACATGCATATAATGATTCTCCATCCCTATGGTGACAGTGTTCTTGAGTGATATGGTTAGGATGAGTTTTAAAACTTTTAATAGGTCCAAGGTGATATGCGGGGTTAAAACCTATCACCAATCCTTAAGGACTTACCAATATGAGAGGTCGTGAAGGCCGCGACTATGGGACAGGGCGATCCCAAACAACTCTCATAAATTTGGAATAAGTGCGCATGGCCAACCAAAAGCGCCACTCGTTAGACCCAGAACCTCTAGCGTACTATGTGTGCTATTTTTCTGAATATGATAAAAGAAGTCTGATTCACGGCATAGTCCATCAAGCACTTCTTCAGATAAAGACAATAGTCACTAAGTGAGATTCAATGTTGTAGTCTATCTCATATATGCATAGTATATACCTGCCCAGAAATTTTTCACTTTTAATTTCTTTGTCACTTCTATTTATGAACTTGACCTTTTGGGGGGGGGGGGGATTGTTGGCTGTGTATGCGAGCAAAAGCTCAACTACCTCTTTTTCCTTTAGTCCCACATTGGTTGGACCACTCCCCCTTGTATGTATATATTAGTTCTTCTTCATTGCTCTCTTAAAGTTGTTGTGTGGGGAACCCCATAGGCCATACGCGCGCGCCGCCGCCGTGCCCGGCCCGGCTTGGTTCGGTTCGGCGTGCGTAACGGGCGCTGGTACGTGTCCCCACCTGCGGGTGCTGAATGTCGATCCAATTTACTCTTCGGGTTCGGGCTGGGATCCAAATATCTTTATGCTCCCTTTTTTTTTGAACCGATTTGACTCATTTAAATTTTGAACGTTTGACATTTATTACTCCCTATGTTCAGGTTTATTTTTCACCTTATAAACATGTGACAGCTCCACAAATTTTCTTCTTCATTACTCATTAAACGCCTGGATTAATAGCATTTACTCTGTTGCCTGTAGTGAAGGCTTGGTTCTCTCCCTATATATTTGTTGAGGTTCTCATCTCAATTCCTTTTCTACAGAAAATTTTCCTACGTTAAATCTCAATATCTCATTCTTCTCTCGAACCACATTCTGTTCTCTAAATCCTTGCTCTGGACAGAGCTAAGTTCGGTCTCTCTCCGAGTTATGTGCAACAAAGAGAACCAGGTAGTCAGGGGGTTTTACCACTAGGAGCTTCCAAGAAACGTCTGCACATAGACCTCAAATCAACTCTTAGGGCAGTGCTTCGTGCACGACTTCCCCGGAGGCCGGTAACATTTTTTCCCTCCTTTCTTCTCTTTTCAAATTTCTGGAAAATAAGACACACACACACACACACACACACACACACACATATATATATATATATATATATATATATATATATATATATATATATATATATATATTAACAACAATCTAAGAGTTGACCCCGACATATTACTAAATAGTTTGTATAATGATGTTAAATGTGTTGTAGGAATAATTTTCATTCAACGTTGCTACTGATTAGCATAGTAAATTTTTTTACTTAATATTTTGCTACGAAATTGTGTTAAAATATTATGTAGCAAATTTGTATTAAATAACCCGCTATTTTTATACACTGTGACAAACTATTTGGTAGTAAAACATTTCTTAGTTCTGTATCTTAATTTGTTAGCAAAATATTTGTGAGTAGAATATTTGCTATCAAAGTTCTTTTATATATACATTAACTTTCAATTGCTAGATTATACATCCGAATCGATTGCTGGAACAAATAAACTTATTTTTAGATAGTCTAACATTAGTGTGTAGCAAATCTGTTAACAAATTATGTACATATAGGGTCTGCACACTTGTCCGTGTTTTATATTCGGTGTTCTACTTAGTATGAAACCAACTGTCACCATTAGTTTTAATTGTTTTAAGTCATATATTAATTAAGAATTGGTATTAGAAAATTATTGTTAATAAGGACTATTAACAGTCTTTTATTCTGTTAATAGAAAGTTTCTAATTTTTTGGTTGAATATTTGCCAGCACATATAATCTTGTGATTCAATTTAGCTACTGTAATTTAGTATTTGTAGCACATAAAATTTTGCTTAATATATATACCATCATTGATATTCATTGTTATTATTAGCTCAATATTTACATATTGTTAACTACAATATTGTTTATTTGTAACGACCTCAAGACAATCTCACTGCGTCTCCAGTATTGAACAAATAATAGTTTAGTATAATTATAAATCTCTTTGAGTCTGAATTCTAAAAGTAGAGATAAATTTGGGAAAAAGCCGAAAGGGTCTTTCTGTCAACCGGGTGTAAATAGACCTAAGCGACACAGTTTTTAAGTGTCTTCGGACCACAACTAGCTTGGAACAGGCCCCTACAGCAAACCCAAGTTAATCTACACTTGATAGACTAAAGATTTTAAGATTGATTAGCAAAATTACTTGAACTATTATTCTAAATCATTGGACATTATTATTGAGTAATTACGTATCTTTCAGTTTCAGATTTTTCTCATTAGCAAACATGACTGGTAAGGATGAGACTTTTATTGCTAAACCTACAAAGTTCAACGAGACCTACTTTAAGAGATGGCAAAGTCAAATAAATTTTTGGCTCACTACCATAGGATTGATCTCAGCCATTGATGGTTCCACACCAATCACAAATGAATTTGATGACACTGAGTCTGACATGGTGTATCCAAGTCCTCTAGCTCCACTAGACCCAAGACCCCTTAGAAAATAGACTACCATTGCTTCTATAGAATTCTAAGCGCTTTGTCTGAATCAATATATGACATATTCTTTGAATACAAAAGTGCTAAAGAACTTTGGGATGCCCTGGAAGATGAATATAGCTGTGATGATGCTGAAATTGAAAGATTTAATTTCTCCTCATTCAACATATACTATATGATAGATAATAAACCTATAAATGACCAAATACATGAATTCCAAGAATACCTTAGGCATATTCAAGCCAAATGCACTTTCTTCTCTACTGAGTATAAAATAGCCTGCTTAATAGAAAATCTTCCTCCCTCTTGGTCTGATGTCAAGAAAGATCTTATTCATACTCAAGGTGACATTACCTTTGCTCAAGTCCTAAAGAAAATTAGAACAGAAGAACAAATTAGGCTAAGGTCTAACCCTAAGTCTGAGTCTAAAGCTAAGGTAAACCTAGTAGAATCCCAAGGCAAACCCAAGCCTCATCATCATCACAAACCCAAAAGGAACATCTTCAAGAAGAAGCAGAACCTTCAGCCTCAATACCAAAACCATCATCACCATAAACCAAGAAATTTCGGTCAGACTCAGGATCAGAAGAGATTTTGTTTTGTGTGTGGTAAAACAAATCATATGGCCACCAACTGTTTTCGTAGGAAGAAGGAAGCTGTGCAGACTTCTTACAAAGGAAAACGTCCAGCCAAACCAGAAGCAAATATGCTTCTCAACGGATCTTCTAATTCCTTCAGGTCTGTAAGCTATCAACTCTTAGTCAATATTTCCTACCATTCTGACGATAGGTAGTTGGATTCTGGAGCTAATATTCATGTTTCCTTTGATCGCTCTTGTTTTTTAAACTATCAGGAATCAGGTGGAGGAGGTGTAACCCTAGGAGATGGCTCAGCGGCAAAGATTATAGGAAGATGAAGAATTGATCTAAAGATGACATCAGGAAAAATTCCAACTCTTTATTATGTGTTGTATGTGCCGTCTATTAGAAAAAATATAGTTAGTGGGTCACTTCTTGTAGCTTCAGGATACAAGATTATTATGGAGGCAAATAAAGTAGTATTTTCTGAGAATGGCTCTTTTATTGGAAAATGATTTGTAAGAGATGGTCTTTTTATTTTGAGTACCGTGAATAAAATTTCAGATCCTTCTTTTGTTGTTTCCAATATAGAATCTTCAAATGTGTGGCACAGTAGATTAGGTCATATGAATCAAGGTTCCCTAAAAAGGGTGATGAACTTAGATCTTATTCCTAAGACTCCAATAGATGATAAACACAGGTGTGAGATCTGTGTTCAAGCTAAACACACTAGGCTACCTTTTAAATTCGTAGAAAGAAACTCTGACCTTCTAGAGCTAGTTCATAGTGATGTGTGTGACTCAAATAGGGTTTTGACCCGAGGTGGTAGAAAATACTTTTTTACCTTTATAGATGATCATTCAAAGGATTGTTATACATATCTTCTCAAGACCAAAGATGAAGTTCTAGACATATTTAAGGTCTATAAATCTGAAGCTGAGAACCAGTTAGAGAGAAAGATTAAGATTAGATCAGATCGTGGTGGAGAGTATACATCAAATGATATAATCAATTTCTGTGAAGAATACGGAATAATCCATGAGGTAACTGCTCCATATTCACCACAGTCCAACGAAGTTGCTGAAAGGAAGAATCGCACTCTGTTAGACATGGTGAATGCCATGCTCCTCAGCTCAGGTGCTCCCGATAATTTATGGGAAGAAGAATTATTATCTGCATGTTACATCCTTAATAGTATTCCTAGTAAGTCTAATGATAATACTCTCTATGAATTATGGAAAGGTAGAGCTCCTAGGATCCATTAACTCAAAGTTTGGGGATGTCTGGCTAAAGTTGGAATTCCTGAACTTAAAAAGAGGAAGATTGAACCTAAGACTGTAGATATTGTATTTATAAGATATGACCTAGATATCAATGCCAATAGATTTCTTTTTACTCATTCAGAAGTAAATGAAATCTCTAACAATACTATTATAGAAGCAAGATATGCAGTTTACTTTGAGAATATATATCCTTTTAAAGATATAATTTTTTCCTCTCCCTCCAGCTCCTCTCTTGCTCCGTCCACTAGCTCAAATATTCAAATATCTAGTTCACAACCCGAATAAAATATAGAACCTAGAAGGAGTAAAAGAGAAAGAATTGAAAAGAACTTAGGAGAAGGTTTCTTCACTTTTTTGATAGAGGGTGATCCCTCAACTTATGAAGAAGCAATATCTTCTTCTGATGTCCCTTTCTAGAAAGAAGCCATTAATAGTGAGTATAACTCCATCATGGAGAAAATACATGGTTTCTAGAAGATCTGTCACGCCCAGTCCCAAAATACCGAGGGACTGGACACGTGGCAATGGCCAGCAGCACGCACCGATGGACAACCCAATTTAATGGATCCATCAGGGCATGCTTAAGCTGTAGTCTAACATGAAATAGAACAATTATTATAAGTCCCAGGTTATTCTAATCTCATCCACAACAGATAATCACAGAGTAAATGCCAGAAATAATGCAATAGAAATAACTATCAAATCTCAAATAAGTGTCTCGGTGAACAATCCGAGAACAAGTCTGATACATCAATGCCAATAGACAGGAAATAAAGGAACTGGAAAGAGAAACAGAAATAACCGACTATATACAGCCAATGCTCAGGAGAAGTCCTCTGGTACGATCTCGTCCTCAGGTCCTGTTACAGCTCCTGGAAGTGCTCCTGTACGGTGTATCTCTGGATGTATCTCTTCGGCTATACCTGGGGAAATAATCTGGATCCAGGTCCTCAGGGGACATTAGCAAGGTACAAGAAAGCTCATGCCAAAATAAATGTAGTGCAGCAATAAATGAAACAATAGGGTAAACTATTTAACCAGCTAAGTGATAAATGCAAGTTGAGAGCATCACTAGAACTCAGGCTGAAACTACTACAAGCTCTGTGTCGGGGAGCCGGTAGCAGTGATATCATGTGGTTGTCTAGCTCACAATGGGAGACTACGACGCCGGCATAATATAATCAACCTGTAGCCTGTGTGTCTCTCCCCACCCAATGTAACCACGCATATCATGACCATAACGTCTCATGTCCATGTCAAGCGGGATCATAGCTAATGCAACAAGTCATATAGTATATATAAATATAATCTCTGTCAACTCCTGTATCCTATACAGAATCACCATGAATGTCTCAGGAAGACTCTGTCTCATGAATAGTGTCAGGTGTCCTGGGTTATGATGTACTTGATAAGACAAGTACAAGAAATATCGGGTCTCGGTATCCATGTCTATGTGACGTTACACAACTCCGCGTACGGGGTTGGCACCCGACTAGTAATCGGACGCTAAGTAAAGTCACTCGGTCCTGGGCTAAGCAGTTAAACAAGTTTATATATATATATATACAATGACTCAGGCAAAGTACTATAACAGAAATCACTGCGAGTTGGCAAGGTTTAATTGCCCACTGATGTATAAATAAGTCAAGGAATTTAGTAGCAAAGCTGCAGGGTTTGGCAAGGTACAATTGCCTGTGGTTCTGGCTCCAACTGTAGCTCTGACTTCAGCTGGATTGGCAGACGGTACTCCGGTTGCTGAAATAAACATCACCATCAGATCCAGAAAATATCAAATAGCTAGAAACGCCTGTCCTTGAGTCCAGTTTGGAGACAAGGGCATAAATGACAATTTTGGGTCAAAACGGGGTCCACATGTGGGCCCGCTTTGCACCGAAAAATGTGTCAGGGTCAAAGGTCTCCAAATCTGTCCAACTTAGTGTCAACATGTCAGGAACGATGATACGAACACAACGGAACTTCCAGAATTGGATTCCGATGAGTCGGTCACAAAATCGTCCGTCAAGTGGAGCCTATGGGGCCCACGACACGCGATTTCGTCAACGTTCTCAGAATCGAACCAAACTTGGGTCACATGACCAGCGTATTGCTACGAGTCCGATGGCGTAAGTTTCGTTTCGATCCGACGTGTGTACACAAAGTTACAGCGAGATTCAGAAAGGACGGATACGGGGCGGTGTCCGCGGATACGCGTTGATTCCGGTGTGCACGCACACCCGAATCGACTTCTGCGAAATCTCACACGTCCGTATCGACGACGCGCACGTATCTGTGAAGATCGCACGCGACCAAGTCGTCCCGTTTGGCAGGGCGTACCCAGTTCCGGGGTGAATCAGGGCGTTGTTTTTCCTGTTTTTGGATCGCGGTTCGCGATCGCCACATGACGCGATGTCCCGAGCGGGTTGCACGGGCACCGAGGGGGTCATGCAGGCTACGCAACGCAACTGACGGAATCGAAAACGGGTAAACGAGCAGGGATATACATGTACCTGAACAGGGTCCGAAAAATTCGAAAAATCCATGTCCGACACGTGTCAGGGTACTGTTCACCCTAGGGTTTGGGGGTTCTCTGGCGGCCGGAGGCGGCCGGAGGGGCCAGGGCAGCGGGGCGGCGCAGGCCTGCAGCGGCGGCGCGCCGGAGCGGGGGGGGGGGACGGCCGACAGGGGCTGCTGGGCTGGATCGGGGTCGGGGTTGGCCGCTGCGGCTGAGTTGGAGGAGGAAGGAGGAGGATAGGGGAGCAGCTGCGGGGCGAGTCACGGCGGCGCTGGCGAGGTGGCACGGCCGGCGGGCTGGCGGCGCAGCGGGGAGGGGCGATAGGTTTCCGGTGGGGTTTCGCCGGATAGCTGAACGGGGGGTTTAAATAGGGGAGGAGCGAGGCGAGGGGGCCGAGGGAGGCGGGGATCGTGGCCGAGCGGGCGGGGGCGCGTGGCGCGGGCGCGGTGGGGGCGGACGCGGGTGGCGGCGCCGGACGCGGGGGGGAAAGGAGAACGGGTCGTGGGGGAGAGGGCTGGAAGCGGGTCGGGTTCTCAGGGGTACGGGTCGGGTTTGGTCGGGCGGACCCGACCCGACCCGATAGGCCGAATGGGCTGGGTTGGGCCTAGGGTTTGGGCTGGGTTTAGTTTAAAAATCAATAAATAAATAATAATAATTAGAATAAATATAAAAACAGTTTTCTGGCTGGACTCGATCCTTGTGGTGCACTCCACGGGTCGTGCTGCAGTAAGAACGTCCTCGTATAAGGTAGTTGCATTTGAACTGATTATCTTCCGTGACTCCGAGCTAATTCTGTCGATGAAGTTCTCCGCTTGGTTTTGCTGAGCTTCTTGTTGAACCTTCTGATAGGCTTGCATCATCACGTAGAACATTCGGAACATTTGTTGTTCGTCCATAGGCTATCCTAGGGGAAAGGAAGGCATCGGTGGAGTAGACTGCGTCGATGGTGGGACGTCATCTTGATGGATTCTCGGGACAGGCTGACTTGCTTGACTGCATTGTGATGATTGGCCTTCACCTACTGGTGTCACATCGTCTTCATGGGTAACCACAACGCCTTGTGGTGTTCCTGCATGAGCCTCGTTGCTAGCTTGTGGGTCCATTTTCCTGCATCCAAAATAACCAATAAGAGGCGCACAGGAATCAAGGCAGGATGCAAGTAAATTATTTGAAGTCGATATAGAGATCAAGAATGATTCAAGCAAGTGGATGAGATCCTAGAAACTTATCCTATCTTATTGCAGGCCTGTTCGGTCCCTAAGTTGAAACCGAACAATTTAGTCGTAGACCTGCATGGGCCACCAAAAAAAACCATGTCACGTCCCAGTCCCAAAATACCGAGGGACTGGACACGTGGCAATGGCCAGCAGCACGCACCGATGGACAACCCAATTTAATGGATCCATCAGGGCATGCTTAAGCTGTAGTCTAACAGGAAATAGAACAATTATTATAAGTCCCAGGTTATTCTAATCTCATCCACAACAGATAATCACAGAGTAAATGCCAGAAATAATGCAATAGAAATAACTATCAAATCTCAAATAAGTGTCTTGGTGAACAATCCGAGAACAAGTCTGATACATCAATGCCAATAGACAGGAAATAAAGGAACTGGAAAGAGAAACAGAAATAACCGACTATATACAGCCAATGCTCAGGAGAAGTCCTCTGGTACGATCTCGTCCTCAGGTCCTGTTACAGCTCCTGGAAGTGCTCCTGTACGGTATATCTCTGGATGTATCTCTTCGGCTATACCTGGGGACATAATCCGGATCCAGGTCCTCAGGGGACATAGCAAGGTACAAGAAAGCTCATGCCAAAATAAATATAGTGCAGCAATAAATGAAACAATAGGGTAAACTATGTAACCAGCTAAGTGATAAATGCAAGTTGAAAGCATCACTAGAACTCATGCTGAAACTACTACAAGCTCTGTGTCGGGGAGCCGGTAGCAGTGATATCATGTGGTTGTCTAGCTCACAATGGGAGACTACGACGCCGGCATAATATAATCAACCTGTAGCCTGTGTGTCTCTCCCCACCCAATGTAACCACGCATATCATGACCATAACGTCTCATGTCCATGTCAAGCGGGATCATAGCTAATGCAACAAGTCATATAGTATATATAAATATAATCTCTGTCAACTCCTGTATCCTATACAGAATCACCATGAATGTCTCAGGAAGACTCTGTCTCATGAATAGTGTCAGGTGTCCTGGGTTATGATGTACTTGATAAGACAAGTACAAGAAATATCGGGTCTCGGTATCCATGTCTATGTGACGTTACACAACTCCGCGTACGGGGTTGGCACCCGACTAGTAATCGGACGCTAAGTAAAGTCACTCGGTCCTGGGCTAAGCAGTTAAACAAGTTTATATATATATATATACAATGACTCAGGCAAAGTACTATAACAGAAATCACTGCGAGTTGGCAAGGTTTAATTGCCCACTGATGTATAAATAAGTCAAGGAATTTAGTAGCAAAGCTGCAGGGTTTGGCAAGGTACAATTGCCTGTGGTTCTGGCTCCAACTGTAGCTCTGACTTCAGCTGGATTGGCAGACGGTACTCCGGTTGCTGAAATAAACATCACCATCAGATCCAGAAAATATCAAATAGCTAGAAACGCCTGTCCTTGAGTCCAGTTTGGAGACAAGGGCATAAATGACAATTTTGGGTCAAAACGGGGTCCACATGTGGGCCCGCTTTGCACCGAAAAATGTGTCAGGGTCAAAGGTCTCCAAATCTGTCCAACTTAGTGTCAACATGTCAGGAACGATGATACGAACACAACGGAACTTCCAGAATTGGATTCCGATGAGTCGGTCACAAAATCGTCCGTCAAGTGGAGCCTATGGGGCCCACGACACGCGATTTCGTCAACGTTCTCAGAATCGAACCAAACTTGGGTCACATGACCAGCGTATTGCTACGAGTCCGATGGCGTAAGTTTCGTTTCGATTCGACGTGTGTACACAAAGTTACAGCGAGATTCAGAAAGGACGGATACGGGGCGTTGTCCGCGGATACGCGTTGATTCCGGTGTGCACGCACACCCGAATCGACTTCTGCGAAATCCCACACGTCCGTATCGACGACGCGCACGTATCTGTGAAGATCGCACGCGACCAAGTCGTCCCGTTTGGCTGGACGTACCCAGTTCCGGGGTGAATTAGGACGTTATTTTTTCTATTTTTGGATCGCGGTTTGCGATCGCCACAGGACGCGATGCCCCGAGCGGGTTGCACGGGCACCGAGGGGGTCATGCTGGCTACGCAACGCAACTGACGGAATCGAAAACGGGTAAATGAGCAGGGATATACGCGTACCTGAACAGGGTCCGAAAAACCCGAAAAATTCGTGTCCGACACGTGTCAGGGTACTGTTCACCCTAGGGTTTGGGGGTTCTCAGGCGGCCGGAGGGGCCAGGGCAGCGGGGCGGCGCAGGCCTGCAGCGGCGGCGCGCCGGAGCGGGCGGGGGACGGCCGGTAGGGGCTGCTGGGCTGGATCGGGGTCGGGGTTGGCCGCTGCGGCTGAGGGGGAGGAGGAAGGAGGAGAGGGGAGCAGCTGCGGGGCGAGTCACGGCGGCGCTGGCGAGGTGGCACGGCCGGCGGGCAGGCGGCGCAGCGGGGAGGGGCGATAGGGTTCCGGTGGGGTTTCGCCGGAGAGCTGAACGGGGGGTTTAAATAGGGGAGGAGCGAGGCGAGGGGGCCGAGGGAGGCGGGGATCGTGGCCGAGCGGGCGGGGGCGTGTGGCGCGGGCGCGGTGGGGGCGGACGCGGGCGGCGGCGCCGAACGCGGGGGGGGGGGGGGGGAAGGAGAATGGGTCTTGGGGGAGAGGGCTGGAAGCGTGTCGGGTTCTCAGAGGTGCGGGTCGGGTTTGGTCGGGCGGACCCGACCCGACCCGACCCGATAGGCCGAATGGGCTGGGTTGGGCCTAGGGTTTGGACTGGGTTTAGTTTAAAAATCAATAAATAAATAATAATAATTGGAATAAATATAAAAACAGTTTTTAGGTGATTAAAAATAGGTCCGGGGCCCAATAAATTTCCAGAAAATTACTCTAAGTCCAGTTTTTCATTTTACAACATAAAATATTATTTATATAATATTTTAATATATTTTATTATCAATTAAAAATCATTAAATAATTAAAATCCTGAATTTAATTACAGAAAATTCCCAAAAAATTTCAGAAAATTGTGAAAAATCCAAATTTAAAAAATTCTTGAAAAATCAGGAGGTTTACAAGACCTACCTTTAGGTAGTAAACCCATAGGTTATAAGTGGATATTCAAAAAGAAACTTAGAGTTGATGGTACTATAGAGAAATACAAGGCAAGATTAGTAGCCAAATGTTTTACTCAGAAAAATGGATTAGATTATTTTGATACCTACTCACCTGCAACTAGGATCACCTCTATCAGAACCCTTCTATCCTTAGCATCCATTCATAATATGCTAATCCATCAAATGGATGTAAAGACAGCATTTCAAAATAGGGACATAGAGAAAGAAATCTACATGGAGCAACCTGAAGGTTTCATTGCTAAAGGCTAAGAAAAGAAAGTTTGCAGATTATTTAAATCTCTTTATGGCCTAAAGCAAGCTCCCAAACTATGGCACAACAAATTTGATATAGTCATCTCAGAATATGGTTTCGTGCCAAATGTGTATGACAAATGTATATACTCCAATATTATAAATGAAAGTTGTGTCATCTTATGTTTGTATGTAGATGACATCATTATTCTTGGATCATCACTAGAATTGATAATTAATACCAAGGACTATTTATTCAGCCAGTTTGATATGAAAGATCTAGGTGAAGCCAACTTGATTTTAGGCATGCAACTGTCCAAATACAAGAAGGGCTATACTCTATCCTTAGCACGCTCTATCGATAAAATACTAAGAAAATTTGAGTATTTTGATAAGAAACCTGCCGTTACTCCTTATCACAGTAGTGTTTTTCTCAAGAAGAATGAGGGTTCTCCCATGGAATAACACAGATATTCATAGATGACAGGTTCTTTCATGTATATATCAAAAGGACTAGACCTAATATTGAATTTGCTATTGGGAGACTAAGTAGATATACTAGTAACCCAAATTAGTTACATTAGACAACATTAGAAAGAGTATTTAGATATCTTAGGGGTACTCTAGATTATATGCTTCCCTATACTAGACACCCTGATATCATAGAAGGTTATTCAGATGCAAACTGGGTAACTGACTCACATAATGTAAAATCCACTACTGAATATGTTTTCACTCTAGGAGGTGCTGCAATCTCCTGGGGCTCATGTAAATAAACTATCATAGCTAGAAGTATAATGGACTCCGAAATGATAGCCTTGGACACTACATGTACAGAAGTCGAATGGCTAAGAAACCTTATTATGCATATACCTGTTTCTATTAGTCCTGTTCCTGCAATTTCTCTAAACTGTGATAATAAATCTGTTATGGAACTTCTAAAGCATGATTCTGTGAATGCTAAGATGAATAGGCACCTGCAGCTGCGCTTCAAGTCTATAAAGAGCCTATTGGGCAAATATGTGGTTCTTGACTATATAAAGTCAGAAAAGAACCTTGCAGACCACTTGACGAAGGGTCTGTCTAGGACTTTGATCCTAGAATCATCGAGGGGAATGGTGTTAAGCCCATAAGTAAACTCACCAGCAGTGGCAACCCAACCGAGTCTGATTGGAGATCCCAAGAAGCCGGTTCAATGGGTAGGAACAAGCTGGACTTAGATGACTTTTATAGAACACTGACCCGAGATTAAAATCTCATTCTATAATGCCCAAGTGGTTGTACATGCGTACAATGATTCTTCATCCCTATGGTGACAATGTTCTTGAGTGATATGGTTGGGATGAGTTTTAAAACTTTTAATAGGTCCAAGCTGATATGCGGGGTTGAAACCTATCACCAACCCTTAAGGACTTACCTATATGAGAGGTCGTGAAGGCCGCGACTATGGGGCAGGGCTATCCCAAACAACTCTTATGAATTTGGAATAAGTGCGCATGGCCAACTAAAAGTGCCACCCGTTAGACCCAGAACCTCTAGCGTACTATGTGTGCTATTTTCTGAATATGGTAAAAGAAGTCTGATTCTAGGCATAGTCCATCAAGAACTTCTTCAGACAAAGACAATAGTCACTAAGTGAGATTCAAGGCTGTAGTCCATCTCATCTATGCATAGTATATACCTTCCCAGAAACTCCTTATAATTTTTTTGTCACTTCTATTTCGAAACTTGACCTTTTGGGGAGGGGGATTGTTGGCTGTGTATGTGAGCAAAAGCTCAACTTCATCTTTTTCTTTTAGTCCCACATCGGTTGGACCACTCTCTCCTTGTATGTATATATTAGTTCTTCTTCATTGCTCTCTAAAATATGTTGTGTGGGGAACCCCATGGGCCACACGCGTGCGCCGCCGCAGTCGCCCGGCCCGGCTCGGCTTGGTTCGGTTCGGCGCGCGTAATGGGCGCAGATACTTGCCCACACGTGCGGGCGCTGAATGCCGATCCAATTTACTCTTCGGGTTCGGGCTGGGATCCAAATATCTTTTTGCTCCCATTTATTTTTTGAACCGATTTGACTCATTCAAATTTTGAAGGTTGGATATTTATTACTCCCTATGTCCAGGTTCATTTTTCACCTTTTAAACATGTGACAGCTCCACAAATTTTCTTCTTCATTACTCATTAAACGCGTAGATTAATAGCATTTACTCTGTTGTCTGTAGGGAAGGCTTGGTTCTCTCCCTATATATTTGTTGAGGTTCTCATCTCAATTCCTTTTTCTACAAAAATTTTTCCTACGTTAAATCTCTCTCTCTCTCTCTCATTCTTCTCTCGAACCACATTCTGTTCTCTAAATCCTTGTTCTGGGCAGAGCTAAGTTCGGTCTCTCTCTCCGAGTTTTGTGCAACGAAGAGAACCCGGTAGTCAGGAGATTTTACCACTAGGAGCTTCCGAGAAACGTCTGCACATAGACCTTGGATCAACTCTTAGGGTAGTGTTTCGTGCACTTCTTCTCCGAAGGCTGGTAATATTTTTTCCTCCTTTCTTCTCTTATCAAATTTCAGGAAAATAAAAAAAATATATAAAAATATTAACAACAATCTAAGAGTTGATCCCGACATATTACTAAATAGTTTGTAGCATCATGTTAAATGTGTTGTAGGAATAATTTTCATTCAACGTTGCTACTGATTAGCACAGTAAATTTTTTTACTTAATATTTTGTTACAAAATTGCCTTAAAATATTCTGTAGCAAATTTGTATTAAATAACCCGCTATTTTTATACACTGTGACAAACTATTTGGTAGTAAAACATTTGTTAGTTCTGTATCTTAATTTGTTAGCAAAATATTTGTGAGTAGAATATTTGCTATCAAAGTTCTTTTATATATACATTAACTTTCAATTGCTTGATCATACATCCGAATCGATTGCTGGAACAAATAAACTTATTTTTAGCTAGTCTAACATTAGTGTGTAGCAAATCTGTTAACAATATTTCGTACATATAGGGTCAGCACACTTGTTCGTGTTTTATATTCGGTGTTCAACTTAGTATGAAACCAACTGTCATCATTAGTTTTAATTGTTTTAAGTCATATATTAATTAAGAATTGGTATTAGAAAATTATTGTTAATAAGGACTATTAACAGTCTTTTATTCTGTTAATAGAATGTTTCTAATTTTTTGGTTGAATATTTGCCAGCACATATAATCTTGTGATTCAATTTAACTACTGTAATTTAGTATTTGTAGCACATAAAATCTTGCTTAATATATATACCATCATTGATATTCATTGTTATTATTTGCTCAATATTTACATATGGTTAACTACAATATTGTTTATTTGTAACGACCTCAAGACAATCTCACTGCGTCTCCAGTATTGAACAAATAATAGTTTAGTATAATTATAAATTTCTTTGAGTCTGAATTCTAAAAGTAGAGATAAATTTGGGAAAAAGCCGAAAGGGTCTTTCTGTCAACCGGGTGTAAATAGACCTAAGCGACACAGTTTTTAAGTGTCTTCGGACCACAGCTAGCTTGGAACAGGCCCCTATAGCAAACCCAAGTTAATCTACACTTGATAGACTAAAGATTTTAAGATCGATTAGCAAAATTACTTGAACTATTATTCTAAATCATTGGACATTATTATTGAGTAATTACGTATCTTTCAGTTTCAGATTTTTCTCATTAGCAAACATGACTGGTAAGGATGAGACTTTTATTGCTAAACCTACAAAGTTCAACGAGACCTACTTTAAAAGATGACAAAGTCAAATAAATTTTTGGCTCACTACCTTAGGATTGATCTCAGCCATTGATGGTTCCATACCAATCACAAATGAATTTGATGAGACTGAGTCTGACATGGTGTATCCAAGTCCTCTAGCTCCACTAGACCCAAGACCCCTTAGAAAATAGACTACCATTGCTTCTATAGAATTCTAAGCGCTTTGTCTGAATCACTATATGACATATTCTTTGAATACAAAAGTGCTAAAGAACTTTGGGATGCCCTGGAAGATGAATATAGCTGTGATGATGCTGAAATTGAAAGATTTAATTCCTCCTCATTCAACAGATACTATATGATAGATAATAAACCTATAAATGACCAAATACATGAATTTCAAGAATACCTTAGGCATATTCAAGCCAAATGCACTTTCTTCTCTACTGAGTATAAAATAGCCTGCTTAATAGAAAAGCTTCCTCCCTCTTGGTCTGATGTCAAGAAAGATCTTATTCATACTCAAGGTGATATTACCTTTGCTCAAGTCCTAAAGAAAATTAGAACAGAAGAACAAATTAGGCTAAGGTCTAACCCTAAGTCTGAGTCTAAAGCTAAGGTAAACCTAGTAGAATCCCAAGGCAAACCCAAGCCTCATCATCATCACAAACCCAAAAGGAACATCTTCAAGAAGAAGCAGAACCTTCAGCCTCAACACCAAAACCATCATCACCATAAACCAAGAAATTTCGGTCAGACTCAGGATCAGAAGAGATTTTATTTTGTGTGTGGTAAAACAAACCATATGGCTACCAACTGTTTTCATAGGAAGAAGGAAGCTGTCCAGACTTCTTACAAAGGAAAACGTCCAGCCAAACCAGAAGCAAATATGCTTCTCAACGGATCTTCTAATTCCTTCAGGTCTGTAAGCTATCAACCCTTAGTCAATATTTCCTACCATTCTGACGATAGGTAGTTGGATTCTGGAGCTAATATTCATGTTTCCTTTGATCGCTCTTGTTTTTTAAACTATCAGGAATCAGGTGGAGGAGGTGTAACCCTAGGAGATGGCTCAGCGGCACAGATTATAAGAAGATGAAGAATTGATCTAAAGATGACATCAGAAAAAATTCTAACTCTTTATTATGTGTTGTATGTGCCGTTTATTAGAAAAAATATAGTTAGTGGGTCACTTCTTGTAGCTTCAGGATACAAGATTATTATGGAGGCAAATAAAGTAGTATTTTCTGAGAATGGCTCTTTTATTGGAAAATAATTTGTAAGAGATGGTCTTTTTATTTTGAGTACCGTGAATAAAATTTCAGATCCTTCTTTTGTTGATTCCAATATAGAATTTTCAAATGTGTGGCACAGTAGATTAGGTCATGTGAATCTAGGTTCCCTAAGAAGGATGATGAACTTAGATCTTATTCCTAAGACTCCAATAGATGATAAACACAAGTGTGAGATCCGTGTTCAAGCCAAAGACACTAGGCTACCTTTCAAATCTGTAGAAAGAAACTCTTACCTTCTAGATCTAGTTCATAGTGATATGTGTGACTCAAATATGGTTTTGACCCGAGGGGGTAGAAAATACTTTGTTACCTTTATAGATGATCATTCAAAGTATTGTTATACATATCTTCTCAAAACCAAAGATGAAGTTCTAGACATATTTAAGGTCTATAAATCTGAAGCTGAGAACCAGTTAGAGAGAAAAATTAAGATACTTAGATTAGATCATGGTGGAGAGTATATATCTAATGATATAACCAATTTCTGTGAAGAACACGAAATAATCCATGAGGTAACTGCTATATATTCGCCACAGTCCAATGGAGTTGCTGAAAGAAGAATCGCACTCTGTTAGACATGGTGAATGCTATGCTCCTCAGCTCAGGTGCTCCTAATAATTTGTGGGGAGAAGCATTATTATCTACATGTTACATCCTTAATAGGATTCATAGTAAGTCAAATAATAAGACTCCTTATGAATTATGGAAATGTAGTGCTCCTAGGATCCATTATCTCAAAGTTTGGGGATGTCTGGCTAAAGTAGGAATTCCTGAACCTAAAAAGAGGAAGATTGGACTTAAGACTATAGATGTTGTATTCATAGGATATGCCCTAGATAGTAATGCCAATAGATTTCTTGTTACTCACTCAGAAGTAAATGAAATCTCTAACAATACTATTATTGAAGCAAGAGATGCAGTTTACTTTGAGAATATATATCCTTTCAAAGATAGAATTTCTTCTTCTCCCTCCAACTCCTCTCTTGCTCTGTCCACTAGCTCTCATGTTCAAATATCTAGTTCACAACCCGAACAAAATATAGAACCTAGAAGAAGTAAAAGAGAAAGATTTCAAAAGAACTTAGGAGAAGTCTTTTTCACTTTTTTGATAGAGGGTGATCCCTCAACTTATGAAGAAGTAATATCTTCTCCTGATACCCCTTTATGGAAAGAAGCTATTAACAGTGAGTATAACTTCATCATGGAGAACAATACTTGGTTTCTAGCAGACCTAACTTTAGGTAGTAAATCCATAGGTTGTAAGTGGATATTCAAAAAGAAACTTAAAGTCGATGGTACTATAGAGAAATACAAGGCAAGATTTATAGCCAAAGGTTTTACCTAGAAAAAGGGATTAGATTATTTTGATACCTACTCACCTGTAGTTAGGATCAACTCTACCAGAACCCTTCTAGCCTTAGCATCCATTCATAATATGTTAATCCATCAAATGGATGTAAAGACAATATTTCTAAATAGGGACCTAGAGGAAAAAATCTACATGGAGCAACCTGAAGGTTTCATTGCTAAAGGCCAAGAAAATAAAGTTTGCAGATTAGTTAAATCTCTTTATGGCCTAAAGAAAGCTCCCAATCAATGGCACAACAAATTTGACATAGTCATTTCAGAATATGGTTTCGTGCCAAATGAGTATGACAAATGTATATACTCCAATATTATAGATGAAAGTTGTGTCATCTTATGTTTGTTTGTAGATGACATCCTTATTCTTGGATCATCACTAGAATTGATAATTAATACCAAGGACTATTTATCCAGCCAGTTTGATATGAAAGATGTAGGTGAAACCAACTTGATTCTAGGCATGCAATTGTCCAAATACAAGGAGGGCTATACTCTATCCTTAGCACACTCTATCGAGAAAATGCTAATTTTTTTTGAGTATTTTGATAAGAAACCTGCCTTTAATCCTTATGACAGTAGTGTTGTTCTGAAGAAGAATGAGGGTTCTCCCATGGAATAACACAGATATTCACAGATGACAGGTTCTTTCATGTATATATCAAACATGACAAACTTGATATTGCATTTGCTATTGGGAGACTAAGTAGATATCTTAGGGGTACTCTCAATTATATACTGCACTATACTAGACACCTTGATATCATAGAAGGTTATTCAGATGCAAACTGGGTAACTGACTCACATGATGTAAAATCTACTACTGGATATCTTTTCACTCTAGAAGGAGCTACAATCTCCTGGGGCTCATGTAAACAAACTATCATAGTTAGAAGTACAATGGACTCCGAAATGATAGCCTTGGACACTACATGGACAGAAGTCGAATGGCTAATAAACCTTATTATGCATATACCTATTTCTATTAGTCATGTTCCTGCAATTTCTATAAACTGTGATAATAAATATGTTATGGAACTACTAAAGCATGATTCTGTGAATGCTAAGAAGATTAGGCACCTGCAGCTGCGCTTCAAGTCTATAAAGAGCCTATTAGGCAAATATGTGGTTCTTGACTATATATAGTCAGAAAAGAACCTTGCAGACAACTTGACGAAGGGTCTGTCTAGGACTTTGATTCTAGAATCATCGAGGGGGATGGGGTTAAGCCCATAAGTAAAGTCACCAGCAGTGGCAACACAACCGAGTCTGACTGGAGATCCTAAGAAGCTGGTTCAATGGGTAGGAAACAAGCTGGACTTAGGTGACTTTTATGGAACACTGACCCGAGATTAAAATCTCATTCTATAATGCCCAAGTGGTTGTACATGTGTATAATGATTTCCCATCCCTATGGTGACAGTGTTCTTGAGTGATATGGTAATGATGTGTTTTAAAACTCTTAATAGGTCCAAGCTGATATGCGGGGTTGAAACCTATCACCAACCCTTAAGGACTTACCTATATGAGAGGTCGTGAATGCCGCGACTATGGGACAGGGCAATCCCAGATAACTCTCATAAATTTGGAATAAGTGCGCATAGCCAACCAAAAGCGCCACCTGTTAGACCCAGAACCTCTAGCGTACTATGTGTGCTATTTTCTGAATTTGGTAAAAGAAGTCTGATTCAAGGCATAGTCCATCAAGAACTTCTTCAGACAAAGACAATAGTCACTAAGTGAGATTCAAGGCTGTAGTTCATTTCATCTATGCATAATATATACCTTCCCAGAAACTCTTCACTTAATTTCTTTGTCACTTATATTTCGAAACTTGACCTTTTGGGGGGGGGATTATTGGCTGTGTATGTGAGCAAAAGCTCAACTTCCTCTTTTTCCTTTAGTCCCACATCGGTTGGACCACTCTCCCCTTGTATGTATATATTAATTCTTCTTCATTGCTCTCTTAAAGATGTTGTGTGGGGAACCCCTTGGGCCACACACGCGCGTCGCCGCCGTCGCCCGGACTGGTTCGGCTCAGTTCGGTTCGGCGCACGTAACGGACGCGGGTAAGTGCCCACTCCAGCGGGCGCCGAATGCCGATCCAATTTACTCTTCGGTTTCGGGCTAGGATCCAAATATCTCTTTACTCTCCTTTATTTTTTGAACCAATTTGACTCATTCAAAATTTGAACGTTGGACATTTATTACTCCCTATGTTCAAGTTCATTTCCCACCTTTTAAACATGCGACAGCTCCACAGTTTTTCTTCTTCATTACTCATTAAATGCCTAGATGAATAACATTTACTCTATTGTCTGTAGTGAAGGCTTGGTTCTCTCCCTATATATTTGTTGAGGTTCTTATCTCAATTTTTTTTTCTATAGAAAATTTTCCTACGTTAAATCTCTCTCTCTCATTCTTCTCTCGAACCACATTTTGTTCTCTAAATCCTTGTTCTGGGCAGAGCTACGTTCGGTCTCTCTCTCTCCGAATTGTGTGCAACAAAGAGAACCCGGTAGTCTGAGGGTTTTACCACTAGGAAGGTCCTTGAACTTTTTGAAACTTATAATCAAAAAATTAGATACATTTAATCCAACGGTTGATAATTTGACGAGTTTGAAAAATTGGAACTCATGAGTTTCACTAGTTTACAGAAATATGACTGGAAATATCTCTTCCACATGTAAAGGCTGACAGGTCACAGATATCCATCCTAAGAGGAGAGAGGAATAATGTTACTCTTTAGATCTTAAATGGTAGCCTAGTTGTTCTTGTTTTTTCACCTACAAAATTCATCACTATATCTAGATAAATAGCATGTGGGTAACAGTTGAAGAATATGTCTTAATTTTTTTTTCTACTTGTCTGTTATGATTATGATTACTCTATGTACAAATAATTGGGATTTTTTGTTTTGTTTTGATAGGTTTAGAGAATATCCATTGAAGCTCACCGTGAAAGAGTATCAAATGTAGCTATCTAAATTTATTTTTTATTATCAGCCATTAAGAGCCATAAAATGGCAGCTTGAATTGAGTGGTAGATAATAAGGAATAAAGATAGGAATTTAATAAGAATAAATGGGGTAATAAATTGAATGAAAGTTAGTTTTTTTTTTAAATGCATAGCCAACAATCCCCCACCCCACCCACCCAAAAAAAAAGTTTCGAAACAACAAAGATGAATGATAATAAAAGAATAAGAGTTGAGAATTTATGGGCAAGTATATACTATGCATAGATGAGATTGACTACAGCCTTGAATCTCACTTAGTGACTATTGTCTTTGTCTAAAGAAGTGTTTGATGGACTATGCCTTGAATCAGACATCTTAAACCAGATTCAGAAGATATATAGCTAGCACACATAGTACGCTAGAGGTTCTTGGGTCAATCGGGGTGATGCTTTTGATTGGCCATGCACACTTATTCCTTATTCATAAGAGTTGTTTGGGATCGCCATGTCCCATAGTTGCGACCTTCACGATCTCTTATATAGGTAAGTCCTTAAAGGGTTGGTGATCGGTGTCAATCCTGTATAATAATGCTTGGACCTATTAAGAGTTTTAAAACTCACCCTAACCAGATCACATCAAAACACTGTCACCATAGGGATGGGTATCATTGTACAACATCGTACAGCCGCTTGGGCATTAGTTTTGAGAATTTAATCTTAGAGTCAGTGTTCCATAATAGTCACCAAAGTACAACTTATTTTTATCCATTGAACCGGCTTCTTGGTATCTCCAGTCAGACTCGGTTGGGTTTCCACTGCTGGTGATTTACTTATGGGCTTAACCCCATCCCCCTCGATGATTTTAGAATTTAATATCATAGACAGACTCTTTCTCAAGAGATCTGCACGGTTCCTTTATGATTTTATAGTCAAGAACCATATTTTTGCCTTTTAGGTTCTTTATGACTTGAAGTGCAGCTACAGGTACCTGTCCATCTTATAATTCATAGAATTATACTTAATTAGCAGTTAGTTCTACATCAGATTGATTATCACAAAATGACATGTACAAAAATTTATATATGCATAAAGTCTGTTCCACTTGATTAATTAGCAGGAAGGAGTTGTCATTTAATTTATATATGCAAAATGCCATGTATAAGATTAATTAGCAAGAATGAGTTATCTTTTAAGAGAGAACATATGAACTAGAACTCGAAGAACAGTCAACTAGAAGAGTCAGGAAGTCGAAGGACCAAAGATGATTGTATCACCTATCATATGGAGGTCGTTCCACTTACCAATGATGAGGTGATAAAGATTTCATGCCCCATTTCCAAATATAAGGAACTGAGCCACGTAGCATTGGCCAACGGGTACACTCCGATGGGCATCCCAATCTAATAGACCCGTTGGAGTGCACCTAAGCTGTAAAGTACAATGATATAACCCAACATTTAAACATAAGCAATGTAACTAATCTCATCCACAGACATAAGAATATGAAACACATAGAGAAAACAAGTCTACTAATGTGCAGAAAGAAAATAAGTTTGGAAATGTATTGTAATACAAAATGGATAGAGTCACACAGGGACAAACCCGCTAATACAAGTACCGAATGAAAGGAAGCAATAAGATAACTATAGACGATATCTGCTAACTAGATAATGATACCGGACCCAAGGTGAAGTCACTACCGGTGATCAAGTGAAGTCCTCGGGAAGGATCTCGTCCTCTGCTACAAGTCCTGCTCTTGGATATACATTCGGTCCGTACTCCTCCGGGTGGTCCTCATCGGCTATGCCTGGAAGGGAACCATGTCCTCAGAGGGACGTAACAAGGTACAAAAATAGCATGTCATAGTAAAACAGAAAGGAAACATGTGATACGCTGGTGTAATCTATCATAACCACCTAAGTGAGACACAACTTGAAGACAACGTTCGACACGTAGGCTTTCCAAATATAAATTCGTAGCTCCGAGGCACAGAGACACACGGTGCATACTCGTAGCTTCGAGCATAGAGACACATAGTGAGTAAGTACTATGACTCCAGACACAGGATCTCTACGTAAATAAGGATATATATAGTGTATGCAAAGTAGCCCAAGCATCTAGTAACTGTCTTCCCCTCCCAATGCGGTCAACGAGACGCATCCGCAGCTCGCTGAGCCTGAAACTCTATCTAAACAGTCTCGTCATACTTAAGTAACTAGCACCAATCACGGTCCTATAGTCCTCACAGGTTTCGGTCATGCTGACACTATCAGGATACATAAAGTCTAGC
Organism: Iris macrosiphon; assembly: GCA_036927795.1. NCBI lineage: Eukaryota > Viridiplantae > Streptophyta > Magnoliopsida > Asparagales > Iridaceae > Iris > Iris macrosiphon. Next base: position 86,254,254 of record JAYESA010000013.1, read on the forward strand.
ACGATGACAGTGTCTGAATGTTTCCTAGGGTTCTAATGTAATCAAGTAGGTACATAAAGGTATCGAGAAATATCTAACAATCGATACTAGACGTTATCGACGAACGTCTGCACCCGGATATGACCCGGACGCTAAGTAACGATTTTGATCCAATGCGTACACAATGTATAGATAAAATAAATAAGTAAATCTAGAACTGAGTTATAGTATGGCAAGGTACACTTGCTTGTATCCGGATGCTGAAGGAGGGGCTCCAGTACAATGTCCATGTCCGAGGATCCTAAAGTACCTAGAGATAATTTATGAATTAATTAATAATTAGCTCAAAACTATCTTAATGAAGAGATGTCATCATGAACTAACATAGATTTTTGTCTTAGTTACAAAACTCCCGACTAAGGTACTAACTAGAGGATTGACCAAAGTTGACTAAGGAAACATTGCATCAAGTACGAAATCACCAAATCGCATAACGTCCACCATAGTATTCATCAAGTGTAGATTTGGTCATCTATAAATAATGTTCATTCTCGACCCATGCCATCCTTGTAATTGTAGACATAAGTGCATCAATCCCAAATTAGTTCTCACCCCTAAACACGCATAATGTTCACATTCTCATCCACAATCATACCATCATTACTACCTAATAAAATTACATTGGCACAACACCCTCAAGTCTACACAAGCAAAATACTCAAATATGAAATTATATTCTATACATTGCATGAACCCAAACACTAAACAAATAACGTTTATCATGTATACCCTCCTCAATATATATTTAATTAAACATGGACTAATCATCAACCCAAACTTCCATAACTCACTATAAATGTACATTAATCAAATCATATATGCGACCTAGCATTAAAGAGTAAAGAAGAAGAAATGAATGAATGAAGAAGAAGAAGAAGAAGACGAAGAAGTGGAAGAAGTGTTACCAAGGGGGGTGGCTGTTGGTGGTGGCAACAGTGTTGCTACGGCTGCTGTCTGTGATGGAGTGACTGTGGTGGTGGTGGTGGTGGTAGTGGTGCTGGGTGGTGGCAGTGTTGGTGGTGATGACAGTGGTGGTGGCAGTGGTGCTCGGTGGTGGTGGCAGTAGTGGTGGTGATGATGTTGACAATGGGGGTGGTAGTGGTGCTCGGTGGTGGCAAGGGTGGTTGTGATGGGAACGGTGATGGCGGTTGTGGTGGTCGTGTTGACTGTGGTAGTGGTATTGACGGTGGTGCGGGTGGAGTTGGTGTCGGCTGGTGGCAGTGGTGGTAATGGTGATGGCGGTGGTGGCAGTGGTGGTGAGGTTGGCTGTAGTTGTGAGGGTGATGCTCGGTGGTGGCAGTGGTGGTAAAGTCGAAGAGGTTTAGGGTTCCATGGAGAGGTGAAGAAGAAGAAGAAGAAGAAGGAGGAGGAGGAGGAGGAGGAGGAGAAGAATGTCGGTTGTGAGAGGAGAGGGAGGGGAGTGAGGAGAGAGAGGGTTTCCTTGGGGTTAGGGCCAGCATATGGATGAGTGTGGTTTTCTTATGTAGGGGAAATGTAGGGTTGTGATAGGGGGAGGTTTAAATCAAAGGCTAGGATCAAAAGTAGGGTGAATAGTACTATACAAGGGTGAGAGTGAGTGACCGATCACATGGGCTCTTCATTTGGTTTCACCCAATAGTAGTTTGACACCTGGTAACCCTTTTTCATTTGGGTCCCTAAGAGTTTGGGGTTTACAAATGAAGGAAAATGAATAAGGATTGGATGTGAGAAAATGGTGTTTGATATTTTGTTGGATGGAGAGGGTGTTGGGTGTTTTTTCTGAGCTTCGTGATTGGGTGTGAGGGTTTAGTTGGGGTTAAGTTCAGTCAGTTTCACCAAATTAAATAAATATTGTGTCATAGGTATTCTTAAATAAAATAGGAGTACATGGGGTCTCAATTGGGAGTGACACAAATATCGTGAATGTTGTAGGCTTGGTATTAGTCTTGGGCCCTTTAATTGGTTAGGCGAATCAGATTGACTTTGTGTCCCAAAAATCGATGGCAATGATATAGGTACAAGGCATAGAATTTAATTAAATTTTTGTGAGTATAAAGTTGTGCAATTAAAATAGAGCACAAGGAAGTATGTTTGTGAGTGACAGAAATGTCCAGTGCCTAGTTGGCTCGTCAGGTTAAGAGTGTAAAATTTGTTAGAAGGTAGAGGCTATTGTTGTGCTCTAAATATTGTAGCAACGGTAAGGTGCCCCAAGAGTTTAAATTAAAGAACCAGTATTCATAACCCTAATTTCTAATCCTTAAACAACCTAAAGATAAACTAAAATTCTCACTATACCAAGTTTACTAAAAAAAATTTGTTTATATCCTTCCCAACTTAGAAGAATTTTGTCCCCAAAATTAAAAGTAAAACACGAATAAGAGTTGCGAGAATTAAAAAGTTAACAGGTAATTGAAATGCTGTACGTAAATTTGTACCTTGGTCCTCAAATAAATTAGGAAAACGATGTCGAACAGAATCCTCGTGCTCCCAGGTAGACTCGCCCGGCGAATGATGCTTCCATGCAACCCTGACCAGTCGAATAGCCTGTCCCCTCAAAACCTTCTCACTGCGATCGAGTATCCCTACTGGCGGATCCACATATTATAAACTGGGCCCGACTGTAATCTCTGAATGATCGAGCACGTGGTTAGTGTCTGCCATGTATCTTCTCAACTGTGATACGTGAAATACGTTAAGCACGCCTTCTAATGAAGAAGGCAATGCAAGACGATAAGCCACTTCGCCAACACGCTCCAGGATGTCAAAATGTCCGATGTACCTCGGACTCAGCTTGCCTCTGCCCCAAAATCTGATGGTACCACGAGTAGGCGATATCTTCAAAAACACATGATCACCTTCCTAGAATTCCAAAGATCCATGGTGCACATCTGCCCAATGCTTCTGCCTGTCCTGTGTTGCGCGGAGATGGCCCTGAATCTGCTTCACTTTCTTTACTGTCTGAGTCACCAACTCTGGATCCAGTATCTGGCGTTCTCCTACGTCACTCCAACACATCGAGGACCTTTACTTCCTGCCATACAGTGCCTCAAACGGTGCCATCTGGATAATTGGTTGGTAGCTATTATTGTAGGAGAATTTCACCAAGTGTAGATGGTCCTCCCAAGATCCTCCAAAGTCGATCATGCACGCTCTCAACATATCCTCTAGTATCTGAATCATGCGCTTTAACTGGCCATCAGTCTGTGGATGATATGCAGTGCTGAACTTGAGGCGAGTTCCTAGACACTCCTGTATACTCTGCCATAAATGTGATGTGAATTTGGAATCATGATCAGATACAATATTGACAGGAACTCCATGTAGTCGTACTATCTACTTCATGTACATGTCAGCCAATATCTCCGTGGACTGTCCAACTCTGAAGGAAAAGAAATGCGCCGACTTGGTGAGTCAGTCCACGATAACCCAGACTGCATCATTTTCGCTAGGGGTCCTCGAAAATCTCGTGACGAAGTCCATGGTAATGTGCTCCCACTTCTACTCAGGAATGGGAAGCGGCTGTAGTAGTCCTGCAGTCCTCTGATGTTCGGCCTTGACTTGCTGACAGACCAAACATCTTGCCACGAATCTCACAATCTCCCTTTTTATCCCATGCTACCAGTAGTGTTGTCTTAAATCTTGGTACATCTTCATACCCCTGGGATGAATAGAATAAATCGAACAATGGACCTCGGTCATCAACTCCTGGCGTAGCTCGCCACTCGGAACATATAGGCGATCTCCACACCTCAACGTTCCGTCCTTATGAATTCGGAGTCTCTTCTACATGCCGGCCTCTGTCCTCTCTCGCAGTCGCCAGAATCTCGCATCGGTAGGCAATGATGCATTGATCCTCTCAACCAATGTAGACTGAACTTCTAGACTGGACAACTGTCCATCCATGCATGGTAATACAACCACTATCCCGAGCTGCTGAAGATCCTCTAACAAATGGCATTGAGTCATCAAAAAGTACGCCATGGGCTTCCGGCTTAAGGCATCTACTACAATATTTGCCTTGTCAGGGTGGTACTGCAACTCGATATCATAGTCTGTCATCAACTCTAGCCAATGCCTCTGTCTCATGTTGAGCTCCTTCTGAGTGTAAACATACTTTAGACTTTTGTGATCTGTGAAAATATTAACCCGCTCTCCATAAAGGTAGTGCCGCCATAACTTTAGTACAAAAATTATCGCTGCTAGCTCTAGATCATGTGTCGGATAATTCTTTTCATGAACCCTTAGCTGTCTCGATGCGTAAGCTATCACCTTTGTCACGCCCCGATCTCCCGCAGGCAAATCGGCCGTTCCCGCTAGGCGGGAATCACCCTCGCCAGCGCTCCCGCGGAACGATCGCTTAACCTATCCGGGCGTGATGCCGCACGAGCGTGAGCCACGCCCGTGCAAGGCCATGGTTCATTGGCTGGCGGTTAGAGTTCTAAGCCACAGAGTCGCACAGATTGTCCGAGTGCAGCGGAGTCATGAACGCATAGGCGATCGGTAGCAGGTTCACTGAGTCGACAAATATAGCGGAAGCATTGAAACAAGTAAAGTAATCTCTTTATTGATATGAAACATGTATTACAGGCGGCGTATAGCCGAGATTACAAGTCGCTCAAGCCTCTCTCTCTGAAACAGTAAAAGCGTGCCAAGTGGCTACAACTGTGGAATGAATGTACAGACGATGGTCAGGCGATGTTCACAACTTATGTCTTGTATATGTGCTTCAGTCCCGGACGCACCGTTGCAAGGCTTCAGAGGGAACTCCTGACCTTAGCACGCACGTTGGAGGCGTCCGCACCGAACGAGGTTCTCCTGCACCCTGCATATCAAACTGGTGGATTATCAGTACATTGAATGCACTGGTGGGGAAGCTACTCGCCCGCTCGACAAATCCAAACACGTAATACAGGTTCCGTGCACAACTATTAAGTTGTCTTTCTAGTTGCCTTAGGATCAGTTTCATGCAAACATTGAATAGCCTAACGTGTCGGGCAGTGCGCCGTGCGATGTTTGAGGAAACACGGCGAGACTTACCAACTTACCATTTCCTTCCCTGTCCAAGGCAAACATTTAGGCAAACATGTTAATTCAAGCAGAGGCATGTATAAACATTCAGGAGGCAAGCATATGCAAACAAGAGTATTTATTTCAAGATCGTTCAGGTGTTTAGTTGCTCTTGATGCGATACAGTGCCTCGCACGCGGATAGCCGCTAAGCGAGGATGAATTGTTTATCTTTCGTTTACAAGCAAGCATGCAATAAGTTTATCACAAGGCGATCACTGGCGTATGCCATATGGACGGTATAGTCTAGACAAGATGGTTTGCAACAAGAACAAGAGGTGCTGCAAGCCATTCCGACGAACAAGAGACTATTTAGTCTAGACGAGAATGCTTTGCAACAAAGTACAAGAGGCGCTGCAAGCCATTCCGCCTGAACAAGAGACTAAGAACAATTGGTCTCGCCCGGACCGGGTCGATGCCAGTGCCCCAGCATCGCCCGCGAGACCGTTACCCTGTGCACTGGTTGTCCATGATCGAACGGGGCCTTGGTTGGGGCAACAAGAGTACAAGACAAGAGTACAAGACAAGAGGCATGCTGTTGAGGCAACAATAGTACAAGACAAGATGCTTTGCCTGTTTCGTTGTTCAGTGACTGTCTTTTGCCTTGATGCAATTCTCCTAGGGCGGAGATTGCCTTGGTGACCTAGCGGTCCCGAATACTTGCAGGTTCGTTCAGGCACGGAACGACTACGTAGTAGTCTCCCGGGGTTTGGATGAAAACACGGTAACAATCAAGCAGACAAGCATGCGTTTCTAAAGGAACATAAGCAGGCACGTTACTCGGACCCGAAGGTAAGCCGAGAAGTGAAACCGTTAAAGGACTTAGCATGCGAGGGTCTGAATATAAGCAGTATTTCAATTTCCATGTTCTAGCAAGCAATACAAGTTGGGATTATTCCCTTAGCTAGGTGCGTTGGATTTATTAGCATGCAGGGGGTAAATCACCTAGCGACTAGCATAAATATTCCAGATTTTATATGTGCTGGCTAAGCAAAGACAAGTTCACCGTAGCCACCCACCTTAGCGATGATTCGCCTCGGTAGAGCGATACGTCTGAGCGAGCCTCTGAAAGTCCAAGCCGGATTCCTGTAGGGACAAGTCTGGATATCCTTTGCTTCTTGATCGAGGCAAAGCAGGTCGGGACAGCTGCAAGATTGCCGATTGAGACGGCAGTCCGCTTGAGCGGAACAGGGTGTTACAACCTTGTCTTACTGCATCAGTACACATCCTAGTCTGCTCCCAGACGCATCACTATACACCATAAATCCTCCAGATCCAGAAGAAAGTGTCAAGATCGGTGTTGTCGTCAGACGCTTCTTCAGCTCATTGAAAGCCGTATGACACTCCTCAGTCTAGATAAACTCCTTGCCTTTACGCGTCAACCGCGTCATAGGCGCATCGATAACCTCCGATAATATCCGAAAAGTCCGAGAAAACTCTTAACCTCCGTAATTGATGTGGGGGTAGGCCACATCTCCACTGCGACGATCTTCTCTGGGTCAACTGATAGTCCATCTCCAGTGATTATGTGACCAAGGAAAGGTACCATATCCAAGCATAACTCGTATTTGCTGAGCTTGGCATACAGCCTCTCCTGCCTCAGCGTCTCCAACACGATCCTGAGATGCTCCTCGTGCTCCTCCTGGATCTTGGAATATACCAAGATGTCGTCGATAAATACCACCACGAACTTATCCAAGTTCAGGTGGAAAACCTTGTTCATCAGGCTCATAAACACAGCCGGTGCGTTGGTTAAACCAAATGGCATAACTAAAAACTCATAGTGCTCGTACTTCGTCCAAAAAGCTGTCTTCGGAATATCCTTCTTTCTCACCTTGGTCTGATGATAGCCGGATCTGAGATCGATCTTCGAGAATACACATGCACCGCTTAGTTGATCAAATAAATCATCGATGCACGACAAAGGGTACGTGTTCTTTATTGTTACAGCATTTAGCGTCCTGTAATCGATGCACAAATGTACCGTCCTGTCCTTCTTCGACTCAAATAAGATGGGCACTCCCTATGGAGAAATACTAGCCCGAATGACACCCTTGTCTAAGAGATCTACTTGGACCTTCAACTCAACCAACTCTTTCGGTGCTAGTCTTTAGACGGAGGAAGTAACTGGCTCGGCTACGGGAGTCAATTCTATAGTAAACTCTATCTCTCTGTCAGGTGGCAGGCCTGGAAGATCCTCGGAAAACACATCCTCAAACTCTGATATAATGCGGGGGTATACTGGTTCACCTTCAGTAATATGTGATGTGAAGGTAGGTTGGACACCATGCTCTCGGGATCCCCGAAGAAAATCAAACTCAGGGTGATCTGGTAGTCTAAATATAACGCATCCACGTCGATAATCTAGCATCGTATGGTATTGGCTCAACCAATCCATGCCTAGGATATTCTCATAGTCTGGCATGGAGAAGACTAAAAATTGGACATCCATCTCTCGCCCGCAAACAACTACTGAACAAGATCTACAAGTATCGCTAGCCGGTATTATTCTACCTCCCATAAGAATCTTCTTAATCTTCGGAAGGGGTGCAATTGCTATTCTATCGGTGGCTATGAAACTAGCAGCTATGAAAGAGTGTGTGGCACCAGAATCAAATAATACTACTGTTGGTAATGAAGCTACTAAAATAGTACATGCGATCACCTCTCCAGCGGTCTCTGCCTCCTCAATGGTCATCACAAAGACCTGGCCCTGTCCCAGTGTAGGTGCCCTCGGCTGCTGTCGAGCTTGCTGAAAATGAACTGCCTGTGGGGCCAAGGGTGGCCTTCTCTAAATTCTTCTTGGTGCTAGTGGTCGCATTGCTCCAACTCCTGCGTAGGGCGGCCTCGGTCCTAGAAAGACTGGCCCAGGAGGCTGCTGGTAGAGCCTCGGTGCTGGTAAGACTGGTCGATGAACCATCGGTACTGGAACCCTATGCTCTGGGCAATCCCTAACTGTATGCTTGTCAGATCCATATCTCATGCATACTTCCAACCTCCGTCGACAATCACTCAACATGTGTCCCCTCTTATCGCAGTAATGGCAAGTTGGAATCACTGGTCCCTGTAAGTGTGCTGCTCTCTACTACTGTGGTACCATGGGACATTTCGCAAGTCCTCCATGCGGTACTCGAACTGACGATGATGATGCATAGGAGCACTTTAGACTAGCCTCCATCTTGTTAAAACGATCCTAGTGCCGGGCTGCTAATAAAACCTCGGAGTAGGAGGTGGGGGCTATAGATCCAATAAACATGTGTCTCAAAACTCAGGCCTTCGTAGAACTTCTCAGCCTTCTTCTCCTCAGTCAGAATCAAGTATGGGGGCAAAACGGCTCAAGTGGAGGAACTCAGCATTGTACTCCTCAATGGTTGAACTGTCATACTTGAGGTTTTGGAACCTGTCCCAAAGTTCCGCACTGGCAGTGGAAGGAATAAAAATCTCCTTGAAGAGCCTAGAGAACTCCTCCTAAGTGACCCGATCGGGTTCTAAACGCTCATTCTCTGAAAGCCACCAGTGATGGGCGTTGCCGGTATACTGCATCCTGACAGCGGTCATCCATCTATGTATCGGGAGATCGGTGGCCTCCAACTGGTATTGAATGTTGGTAAGCCATGCATGTACTTCAGTCGGCTCCTTCGTGCCAGCAAATTGAAGTGGTATCATACGACGGAAGTCTATGACAGAGCCTATCGTCGATTGGCAAACTGGTAGTGGCGCATGTCCCAAAGCCGTCACAATACTCTCTCTCAAAGACTCAGCCTGGCACCGTTGGGCCTGCTGCTGGACCTGTTGCTGGGCCTGCATCATAGCGTAGATCATCTGGAATATCTACGGCCAGTCCATGGGTTGCCCTGGTGGGAAGGGCATGTATGGCATCTGTGGGAGAAATAGAGGTAGTGGGGGTAACTGTTGCTCTTCCTGTCCTGCAGCCCGCTGGCCCTCATGATCTGCCTGGTGCGGAGACTAGTGCCCGTCCGAAGGCACCTCTGGCTGCCCAGATGACTGTCCCTGGGGAGCTGGGTCAACAGAAGAACTTGCACTAGTGCCAGTTGCCTAGATGATCCGGCGTCACGGAAAACATCGCCCGGCTGCGCGACACGTCCGTTACAAAGATTCATAACTCTAGAAAGAAGTAATGTTTAAGATCAGAATTTTGAAATTAAACATGATGTAAATTGGCAAAATAAAATCAAAATAGAGGTGTTATGTTAAGTACTCAAGCATGTAGATGAGATCCTAATATCTATTCCTAATTGCAGGCTCGCTTGGCACAGTCAAGTAACCAAGACGATTTAAATCAGACCCGTATGGGCCACCACAAAAACCATAACACACCCTAGTTCCAAATATAAGAAACTGAGCCACGTTTCATTGGCCACCAGGTACACTCCGATGGGCATCCCAATCTAATGGACCCGTTGGAGTGCACATAAGCTGTAAAGTATAATGATATAACCCAATATTTAAACATAAGCAATGTAACTAATCTCATCCACAAACATAAGATTTAAAACACATAGAGAAAACAAGTCTACTAATGTGCAGAAAGAAAATAAGTCTGTAAATGTATCATTATACAAAACGGATAGTCATACGGGGATAAACCCGCTAATACAAGTACCGAATGAAAGGAAGCAATAAGATAAGTAGGGCCGATATCTGCTAACTAGATAATAATATCGGACCCAAGTTGAAGTCACTACCAGCGATCAAGTGAAGTCCTCAGGAAGGATCTTATCCTCTACTACAAGTCCTGCTCCTGGATATACATCCGGTCCGTACTCCTCCGGGTGGTCCTCCTCGGCTATGCCTGGAAGGGAACCAGGTCCTCAGAAGGACGTAACAAGGTACAAAAATAGCATGCCATAGTAAAACAGAAAGAAAATATGTGATATGCCGGTGTAATCTAGCATAACCACCTAAGTGAGACACAACTTGAAGACAACGTTCGACACGTGGGCTTTCCAAATATAAATTCGTAGCTCCGAGGTACAGAGACACACGGCGCGTACCCGTAGCTTCGAGCACAGAGACACACCGTAAGTAAGTACTACGACTCCGGATAAAGGATCTCTCTCTCTCTCTCTCTCTCTCTCTCTATATATATATATATATATATATATATATATATATATATATATAGTGCATGTGAAGTAGCCCAAGCGTCTAGTAACTGTCTTCCCCTCCCAATGCGGTCAACGAGACACATCCACAGCTCGCTGAGCCTGAGCCTTTATCTAAACAGTCTCGTCATACTGAAGTAACTAGCACCAATCACGATCCTATAGTCATCACAGGTTTTGGTCATGTTGACACTTTCAGGATACAAAAAGTCTGGCATGATGACAGTGTCTGAATGTGTCCTAGGATTCAGATGTAGCCAAGTAGGTACATAAAGGTATTGAGAAATATCTAACAATCGATACTAGACGTTACCGACGAACATATGCACACGAATGTTGACACTTTCAGGATACAAAAAGTCTGGCAAGATGACAGTGTCTGAATGTGTCCTAGGATTCAGATGTAGCCAAGTAGGTACATAAAGGTATTGAGAAATATCTAACAATCGATACTAGACGTTACCGACGAACATATGCACACGGATATGACCCGGATGCTAAGTAACGATTTTGATCCACAACGCACACAATGTATAGATGAAATAAATAAGTAATTCTGGAACTGAGTTACAGTATGGCAAGGTACACTTGCCTGGATCCGGATGCTGAAGGCGGGGCTCTGGTACAACGTCCAAGTCTGAGGATCCCAAAGTACCTAGAGATGATTTAGAAATTAATTAATAATTTGCTCAAAGCTATCTTAATGAAGAGATGTCATCATGAACTAACATAGGTTTTTGTCTTTAGATATAAAATTCACTGTCACTACCACATTTTCTAGGAAAGGATATTTTAGTAATTTTATATTTAGTTAAATATTGTGCTTGATAAATAATTATTTGTTATATTATTTAATGGTTGTTAGATGTTAGTTATTTATTTTGGACTTGTGTTATTGGACCTAACTAGTTTAGTTTAGACCCATGGACCAACGTAAATTAATTGGTTATAACTTAGCCCATTTAGAAAGCCCATTGTTAAGGAGATGGATTAAATTAATTAAATTATTAGACTAGAAGCTTCCTTCCTTAATTATTTCTTCATGAGAGGTCCCAAGGGGTATAATGGACATTACATGATAACTTGAGGGAGGGAAAATAGGGATCGACCTATTAATAAAGGGGGGGATTTCTCTCTTTTCATTCCAAAACTAGATCTAGAATTTTCCTCTACCAAATTTCTTCATTCCCATTTCATTTTCCTACCAAATTTCATTCCAATTCCTTTCCAAATTACCATTAGAGACTTGAGAAGCAAGGATCTAGAAGGAGGAAGTAAGGATCTACAAAGAGGAGCAAGGATCTACAAGTTGGAGACAATTTCATCTCAATTGGAGGTTTCATTAGGAATCCATCTCCCAATAGGTACAATTCAGTTTTTCCCCTTAAATTAAGTTCTAAATCTGAGTTTTAACCATGTAAAATCAACCCATATGCATAGGCTGCCCATAGGATTTGGTTTTGTGTTAATAGGAGGCTAATGGAGAAAGTTATGGTATTTTTTGTGTCAATTTTGGGGGAATTTCGAGATTGACAATTGTTGTGTGTGTCAATTGATCCTATAGATCAATTTGGCATGTGCTTGTGTGTTTGGGGCTAGTGTCATGTCCACAATTGGGTACGTGTAGGTCGTATCCCAACAATTTGGTGATACGTGTTGATTTAGGAGTTTTTCCCTTCGACACGGGACTTTGTACATATCCTATTTTGACACGGACACGTAGATCTATATTTGACTCTTCGTATTGTTCATTAATAATATATGTGACTTGTTTGTGTCCTTCGGAGTACAATTGGATGTGTGGTGGACTCGTGTCACATGCGTATCCTAGATCTAGTGGCATATGGTGTGATACTCTCCATATGTTGTGTAATTATATGTAGATCTAATTCTTGTGCTCTTAATTCATGAAGATTGTATTTGTGCATATATATATATAGATATAATATATATTATAGTATATATATTTGTGCTTCTTGTATCCTAGATCTATGTATTATGTATGTACTAAGAGTATATATATTATGTAGCTATCTATCTACATGTGTAAATACATAGGTTATAGTATATGTGTTATGTGTAAATATGTAAATATGTAAATATGTATATTTAATTGGATAATTATATTACATATAGTTGCTATATGATTATTTATACATATGCATAGATGTATAATTATAAATGTATTTATGTATGTGTGTGCATGTTGTTATATCATAATATGTACATAATTGGGAGGGTGTATGTATAGTTTTATTGGTATATATATATATATATATATATATATATATATATATATATATATATATATATATATATATATATATATATATATATATTTTGCATGCTTTAGCGACAAAGGGTTTAATGACAGCAGCCACTGTCATTTATTGAGGCAGAAGCAGCCGCTGTAGCAGTGGCAGTAGCATTAATGACAGCAGCTGCTGTCATTAAATAGCACAAGCAGCAGCGGAAAAATATGCAGCATCAGCGACAGCAGATCGGTGACAGCTGCAAACCGTCACCAAAACAACAACAGCAGTGAGAAATCAGCAGCAACAGCGACAGGCAGAACTGTCACTAAAGAGGCAGCGTATCAGAATATCAGGTTTTTCAGCACAGTTTTTAGCGACAGTTGGCAGATTATATATATATATATATATATATATATATATATATATATATATATGATTATATATATATGATTTTATACTTATAGATAGATATATGTATTTATATATATATGTATTAATATTGATGTAATGTATTCTAAATTGCTAATTTCCTTATATTTATAATATTTAGTATATATATATATATATATATATATATATATATATATATATATATATATATATATATATATATACGGGTAGTTAGTATAATAAGGTATTGGGGATTACCTTGAGGAACCAAGGTAATTGGGGATACCCAAGATATTGGGTTTCGGTATCATGTTTGTGATTATTGTTGAGATACCAAGTTGGTTCAAAACCACGGTACCTAATTAATGTTGTAATTGTGATTCTATATTATTATGAATATTTGTTTGATATATATATATATATATATTGAGGTGTTACCTTGGAATTTACATATCCGGAGATACGGTATCCTAATATTTAAGATGTGGGTTTCTTGGCTTAGACTTTAGTATCTTGACCCAATATTTTGGTGATGGGCTTGTGCAACCTAGAAATATATAGTTGATTATAGTTGACCATAGTTGACCATAGTTGACTTTTGACTTAGAATTGACTTATTGACCTAGAAGTTGACTAGTTTAACTTATTTTCTTTTCGGAACCTTGTATTGATGTTGTATTCCATATCTAGGTCTTTGAGGCACTGTGTCAGACATCTGTGAGACTATTTATTAGATTTCAGGCGAGTACATTCTCTGATAGTTTCTCATTTATAATATCCTCTATGTTCATTGTATCTAGTGTAGATATCCTTGTTCTCTTGACACGATGGTTACACGGATTGGTATATCCGGATCTCGTCATGCGATGTTATTCCTTGGTATATGGTGTATATTGTGCAGGCCTTGTTTTATTGATTATCTTGTACATGTACATACACTGATTCTCGGGAAGAGTCGTTATCTTCTTGGAGAATATCGTGCCATAGCGTACCATGGTTGGATCTATTATACCAGTCGGGGGTGGGGAGTATGTAGTGTAGATATTGTCACGCCCCGATCTCCCGCAGGCAAATCGGTCGTTCCCGCTAGGCGGGAATCACCCTCGCCAGCGTTCCCGCGGAACGATCGCTTGACCCATCCGGGAGTGATGCCGCACGAGCGTGATCCACGCCCGTGCAAGGCCATGGTTCATTGGCTGGCGGCAAGAATTCTAAGCCACAGAGTCGTACAGATTGTCCGAGTGCAGCGGAGTCATGAACGCATAGGCGATCGGTAACAGGTTCACTGAGTCGACAAATATAGCGGAAGCATTGAAACACAAGTTGAAGTAAAGCAAGCCATTTTTTATTGATATAAACATGTGTTACAGGCGGCGTATAGCCGAGTTTACAAGTCGCTCAAGCCTCTCTCTGAAACAGTAAAAGCGTGCCAAGTGGCTACAATTTTGGAATGATTGTACAGGCGATGTTCAGGCTAGTTCCAACATTATGTCTTGTATATGTGCTTCTGTTCCGGACGCACCGTTGCTTCGGGGTGATCTTCACACCTTAGCACGCACGAAGGAGGCATCCGTACCGAACGAGGTGCTCCCGCACCCTGCACACAAACTGGTGGATTATCAGTACATTGAATGCACTGGTGGGGAAGCTACTCGCCCGCTCGACAAATCCAAACACGTAAAACAGGTTCCGTGTACAACTATTAAGTTGTCTTTCTAGTTGCCTTAGGATCAATTTCATGCAAACATTGAATAGCTTATCGTGTCGGGCAGTGCGCCGTGCGATGTTTGAGGAAACACGGCGAGACTTACCAACTTACCATTTCTCCTTCCCTGTCCAAGGCAAACATGATTAATTCAAGCACGGGCATGTATATACATTCAGGGGCAATAGCATATGCAAACATTGAATAGTTATAATGTTCAAGTTTAAACACACGAGGTGGACAGAGTCATGGATAAGGATAACATGCAACGAGAGCACATGATGAACACACGATGCGCTGCAAGTTATCCCATCCGCACACGATGACTAAGCCACAAGTTTAATTGCACACGATGATCACTGGCTTGATACCATAATGGACTAGTCATGGACATGGATAGCATGCAACGGGAGCTCATATTGGATACACGATAACACACGATGCATTGCAAGCTATCCAGTCCGCACACGATGACTACACACGAAGTCTGCCCGGATCGGATCGCTGCCAGTGCCCCAGCACCGTCCGCAGAACTTATACCCTTGTGCACAAGTTGTCCATGATCGAACCCGATTATTAATTTACACACGAGCACACGACAAGCAGTAATGCATGATTCATTTAGCTATTGGATATGCACAGTCTCCTGGGCTGATGTAAGCCCGCACGAGAGAGACTTGCAGGGAGATCCGAATACCTGAATGAGTCTTGCCACTGGAGTATGATTCATTTACTTGACATGATGCAGTCCCCTGGATCGGAAACTGCCTTGGTGACCTAACGGTCCCGAATACTTGCGGGTTCATTCAGGCACGGAATGACTACTTGGTAGTCTTCCGAGGTTTGGATGAAAACAATGCAACATTCAAGCAGACAAGCATGCGTTTCTAAGGAACACAGGTAAACACGTTTGCTCGGACCCGAAGGTAAGCCGAGAGATAAAGCCGTTAGGGACTCAGCATGCGAGGGTCTGAATATAAGCAGTATTTCAATTTCCATGTTCTAGCATAAGCAATACCAGTTGGGATTATTCCCTTAGCTAGGTGCGTTGGATTTATTAGCATGCAGGGGGTGAATCACCTAGCGACTAGCATGAATATTCCAGATTTTATGTGTGCTGGCTAAGCAAAGACAAGTTCACCGTAGCCACCCACCTTAGCGATGATTCGCCTCGGTAGAGCGATACGTCAAGCGAGCCTCTGAAAGCCGAAGCCGGATTCCTGTAGGGACAAGTCTGGATATCCTTGGCTTCTCGTTTGAGGCAAAGCGGGTCGGGACAGCTGCACTTTTGCCGTTTGAAACGGCGTTCCGCTTGAGCGGAACGGGGTGTTACATCCTACCCAACTCACAAAAAGTCTCGTCCTCGAGACTTACTAAGGATAAGCAGTGATCTAGGGTTGAGGCAATCCTAGACAAGTCGTTGTACTTGTTCATTTGGATGTTCACTTGCACAAGTGTCGAAATCAGCATATCGCTTAGACTGGATCGTGCGCACTTTCGAAGTGCACTTCTTGCGTGAACACGTCAACCAGCTTAGTGATAGCGAAGTCTTAGCACTCGAGTTTCACCTTTTCCTAAGTCTTGGATGGTGCACTAGTTCAAGGCGTCCCTCGAATAGATGCATTCAACCAAACTTAGAGTCAGTGAAATCGGACAAGCTACTAGCGATACTCTCAAGGGTCCGCACAGGTTGGCACAAAGGCCACTCGCAGCATACAACCAGACAAGCAATCATATCAATCAAAACGTATTTTGAAAGTATTTAGACTAATTGTTGGAACATCCAATCGAGGCATTGAGAGAGAGCGTGCACATAACCCACGAACGAGCTTTCAAAACAGAGATAATCGAAATGAATTCCAAAGGCGTAGAAGCCAGGCTCTGATACCAACATGTCATGCCCCGATCTCCCGCAGGCAAATCGGCCGTTCCCGCTAGGCGGGAATCACCCTCGCCAGCGCTCCCGCGGAACGATCGCTTGACCCATCCGGGCGTGATGCCGCACGAGCGTGATCCACGCCCGTGCAAGGCCATGGTTCATTGGCTGGCGGCAAGAGTTCTAAGCCACAGAGTCGCACAGATTGTCCGAGTGCAGCGGAGTCATGAACGCATAGGTGATCGGTAACAGGTTCACTGAGTCGACAAATATAGCGAAAGCATTAAAACACAAGTTGAAGTAAAGCAAGCCATTTTTTATTGATATAAACATGTGTTACAGGCGACGTATAGTCGAGTTTACAAGTCGCTCAAGCCTCTCTCTCTGAAACAGTAAAAGCGTGCCAAGTGGCTACAATTTTGGAATGATTGTACAGGCGATGTTCAGGCTAGTTCTAATATTATGTCTTGTATATGTGCTTCTGTTCCGGACGCACCGTTGCTTCGGGGTGATCTTCATACCTTAGCACGCACGAAGGAGGCATCCGCATCGAACGAGGTGCTCCCGCACCCTGCACACAAACTGGTGGATTATCAGTACATTGAATGCACTGGTGGGGAAGCTACTCGCCCGCTCGACAAATCCAAACACGTAAAACAGGTTCCGTGTACAACTATTAAGTTGTCTTTCTAGTTGCCTTAGGATCAATTTCATGCAAACATTGAATAGCTTATCGTGTCGGGTAGTGCGCCGTGCGATGTTTGAGGAAACACGGCGAGACTTACCAACTTACCATTTCTTCTTCCCTGTCCAAGGCAAACATGATTAATTCAAGCACGGGCATGTATATACATTCAGGGGCAATAGCATATGCAAACATTGAATAGTTATAATGTTCAAGTTTAAACACACGAGGTGGACAGAGTCATGGATAAGGATAACATGCAACGAGAGCACACGATGAACACACGATGCGCTGCAAGTTATCCCATCCGCACACGATGATCACTGGCTTGATGCCATAATGGACTAGTCATGGACATGGATAGCATGCACCGGGAGCTCATATTGGATACACGATAACACACGATGCATTGCAAGCTATCCAGTCCGCACACGATGACTACACACGAAGTCTGTCCGGATCGGATCTGTGTCAGTGCCCCAGCACCGTCCGCAGAACTTATACCCTTGTGCACAAGTTGTCCATGATCGAACCCGATTATTAATTTACACACGAGCACACGACAAGCAGTAATGCATGATTCATTTAGCTATTGGATATGCAGAGTCTCCTGGGCTGATGTAAGCCCGCACGCGGGAGACTTGCAGGGAGATCCGAATACTTGAATGAGTCTTGCCACTGGAGTATGATTTATTTACTTGACATGATGCAGTCCCCTGGATCAGAAACTGCCTTGGTGACCTAACGGTCCCGAATACTTGCGGGTTCATTCAGGCACGTAATGACTACTTGGTAGTCTTCCGAGGTTTGGATGAAAACAATGCAACATTCAAGCAGACAAGCATGCGTTTCTAAGGAACACAGGTAAACACGTTTGCTCGGACCCGAAGGTAAGCCGAGAGATAAAGCCGTTAGGGACTCAGCATGCGAGGGTCTGAATATAAGCAGTATTTCAATTTCCATGTTCTAGCATAAGCAATACCAGTTGGGATTATTCCCTAAGCTAGGTGCGTTGGATTTATTAGCATGCAGGGGGTGAATCACCTAGCGACTAGCATGAATATTCCAGATTTTATGTGTGCTGGCTAAGCAAAGACAAGTTCACCGTAGCCACCCACCTTAGCGATGATTCGCCTCGGTAGAGCGATACGTCAAGCGAGCCTCTGAAAGTCGAAGCCGGATTCCTGTAGGGACAAGTCTGGATATCCTTGGCTTCTCGTTTGAGGCAAAGCGGGTCGGGACAGCTGCACTTTTGCCGTTTGAAATGGCAGTCCGTTTGAGCGGAACAGGGTGTTACAGATATGTGATCATACCCACCTTGTATCTTGAATATTGTTAAGCATACACCGCACGTATGATTAGCCAGGCCATAAATTTTGTATCTCTTGTATCAAGTTCCCAAGCCGATCACATGTTAAAGCTAGTACTCACACACTTAGACATTAGTATTCTTGCTCATTGACATAGTGCTTTTTATTGTATTATTTTCAGTATTTCCTTATTGTACATATATCTCTTGTACCTATTGTACATCTTGTATATTCACATCTATTTACTGTTACATAGTTTTTATCATTGATTAGAACTGCTGTTAGAGATGTACTCGGCTCCTTTCCTGACTGGATATATTTTTTCAGATGACACTGAGGAGTGGTACCCTACCTATTATGGACCTCAGGATGTTGTGGGTTTAGAGTCTAAGACCCTGGCTCAGGAGGGACTTATCCCAACTGAGACAGTTGACCCAAGAGTAGTAGCTTCTTAGCATTCTTTGTACTGGATTTGTCTCTAGCTTATTTTGTTATTTCTTTCTGACTCATTGATGTATTATTTTAGACTCATGAGTTGTATTGTGACTATTCTATTCTTTATCTGATTTGTGCTCATTTTTATCTTAGATCTGTGATTGATTATATTGTTATTGTTTGTGGTTCATTATATTGTTAGATAGATTATCCAGACAGCGTTCTACCGCCGATTCTGCGGCGTAGGCTGGGCGTTGTTTTCGACTTGTACCCCTACACCGGGTGTGGGTCGTGACACGGTTTTAGTGGTGGCCCATGCAGGTCTAACTTCACAAAGTATGTGATATCGTGGTAGTGCGACAATTTAGTTGTACTACTGCGAGCCTGCGATAGGATATAGGATATAGGCTGAGATACTCAATCACACCTAGGAAAATTCTTTGATTCAATTATTTTCCTTTGATATTTATATTTGATCTCTTAAAACTGTCCTTTCCTTGGATGTCTTACATCATGTGCCATATTGATTCCATTCCAGCTTTAGCTTTGTTTGATAGTGGTGCTTTCCATAGTTTTGTATCTATTTCTTTTGCTCTGAAGCTTGGTTTGGTAGCTGAGTCTTTTCTTAGGACTTGCAAGATCATGACCGGGGGAGGCATTTGTCACGCCCCGAGGCGTCCCCCGAGTCGTGACCGCCGTGCGGGCCTGGGGTTGCGCCCGCACAAGGCTTTAATGATTTGCATAGCAAGCACATATTCAGAGTACGCAGATAAATTGAAACACAGATTTGAAACATAGAAAAGTTCTCTTTATTGATAATGAACATCTATTACAAACTCTTGAACGAGTTAGCTAATATGCCGAACGGCTTACAAAAGGGTTGACTCAAAATGAGATAGCAGTCCTATACATTACATCCCTTTATAAACTCAAAATGATAAAGACCTCCAGGTTGGAGGACGGCCTTGCCACGGAGCTGCATTTGTGTATGAAGAGTTGCAGCTTCGGACTTCAAAGGCTTCGAGGCACGGTGAAGATGCGCCAACAGCTGGACTGGATCGGGAAGACGACTTCGGCTCCTCGCTCAGTTCGCCTTGGTGCGGAGAACCTGTTTCAACGAGGGTCAGCATATCGAAACATGCTGGTGAAGGCGAGCTAGCCTGACTATACCAATCAACACGTTGTTTAGTGAAGCATGCATATTTTTGTGGGTTTCTATCTTGCCTTAGTTCATTTACAAGTAAGCAGCATATTGAATTTACTGAAATGAACGTGCCACCGTTAGGTAGATTTTACCTGACCGTCTGAATTACCTGCACAATACTTACCCTGCCTTCCCTGCCACGAAGACACAAGTTAGTATGCAACAGGTTTAAATATACACGTTGAACACACGATGCATTGCAAGCCATATTCACACGATAAACACACGAGGCGTTGCAAGCATATACACACGAGGATCACTGGCTTGATGCCATAATGGACTAGTCAAGGACGAGGATAGCATGCAACGGGAAAACACGAGGAGCTCAGAAACACGATGCGTTGCAAGTTATCCCGTCCGCACACGATTGACTATAAACACGAAGTCTGCCCGGATCGGATCGGTGCCAGTGCCCCAGCGACCGTCCGCAGAACTTATATCCTTGTGCACAAGTTGTCCATGATCGAACACACGATGTTTAGTTAAGTTATCATTTCACGCAGTTGAGGCAACACGAGTAATGCATGTTTCTTTTGCATAGCCTCTAGGAACAGTTATGCGCATACACGATATGATTCATAAATAGCACAATTTATAGAAGAAGTTATATTCTAACTACAATTATGCATATGATGAACATTCCGAACGAACAAGCATGCAAGTAAGTAACCGTTCACGAGTTTGATTGACAAGCAGTAATAACCAAGTCTATTCTCTTTTATCTTGGTTTCTTTTATTATTACTTGGTATCGTTTGATCGGGGCGAAGGAGAGAAGCTTGGAAGCAGGGCTAGCTAATCGGGTTGGTAGCCACTCACTTAGATTTTGGAAAGAAGAAGGAAAGAGGCGCTTCACGACTCCGCTCGCAAGCCGCCTACTGCTCGTTCACCTGCACACGAACAGCTCGATTAATACTTCTTCCTCTCTTTCCATTCTCGGAATAGAAGTGCAAGTCAATGAACGAAAACAATGAAAACCATCGAAACCGTTCAAGGAAAACAAGCAAATCCCAAAACCAACTCAAAGCACGAAAGCAACAAGCGACATCGAAACCGAGGCAATAAAAGATAGCAGCGGAGAGGTCCCTCCTGACTCTGCCGCTAAGCCGATCCTTGGGGCGCAGTCCACCGAATATGGGAATCGATTCCGAAGAAACAAATCCATAACGAGGACGAGTTCTTAATTAAATCTATCCCGATCGAACGATACCGTCTTGTGTTTCTTAGCCGCGCTCTCCGCATCGGGAGAACGGGGCGCTACATCCTACCCAACCAATTGGAAGTTTCGTCCCGAAACTTAGGAATAATGCTTACCGTTAGGGGTTATTACGTTGCGGGCGATGAACAGGAAGGTTCGGGCAGGAATTTATGGCATGGCCAAGATTGCCACAAGCGAGACATAACCCAAGTCTCTTACGACACTGATTGAAGGAGTGCCCACGTTTGTTGCAGTATTGACATATTTGGTTGGGATTTGCCCTGTGCTGACCACCGTTGTTTCGGCGCTTTGCAGCAGTGTTTCCTCCATCGTTGCCTTGGCGTTTGTGATTGTAGGTATGCACAACGCCGGTGGAAACGTGAGGATACTGTGGTTCTAGCGATAAGGCGTGATTCATGACTTCACGCATTGTTCCATATTGATTATTGACCACGTGCGAATGGATGGCAGGGCGTAGTCCACCTTCAAACCTTCTGGCTCGACTCGCTGCATCAGGTAAATAGGCCCTAGCGAATTTGGAGAGTCGGTTGAATTCAGCGGAGTATTGCTTGACTGTCATACTGCCCTGCCGTAGTTGCACGAAATCGTTTTCCATCTTACGTTGCACTGGAGGGGGTATAAACTCCTCTTCAAACGCGGCACGAAAGGTCGTCCACGAGATCGCCTCCTCTCCGTGATCAAATTGGAGAGATCGTCGATGCACGTCCCACCAATCGTGTGCGTTGAGGCGGAGCTGTAGTTGCGCACAGGAGACGCGCTTCTCTTCGGGGACCTCTAGCAGAGTGAAGTGATCTTCGAGCTCGGCTAGCCAATCTAGAGCTACCACTGCGTCCTCAGTCCCGTCGAACGGAGTATTGCAGACCTTCTTGAAATGGCCCAAGTTGAAGGTAGTCACGTCCCTCGGCCTTGGGATTTGAGGCGTCTCCACTTCAAGCACGGGCTGTTCCACCGGAGTCGCTGCTGTCGCGGCAGAATGGTTGGCAGCCAAAGTCTGAACGATTTGTTGCAGGGCATCGACCTGCTTCTGTTGGACTGAGAATCGGGTCTCTAGATTACTCTCGAGCTTGGCTTGGCGAGCATCGTCTCGTTGTCGTTGCGATTCTAACATTTGCATTACCCGCTCAAGCGGGTCGACTTGAGACATGCCTCTTTGGCTTCGAGAGCTTCCCGAATTGCCCGAACTGCTTTCTTGTGTTTCGATCGGTGGTTGCGCTGCAGATTGCGCTAGATCCATTCCTTCAAAAGAAGGTAAATTACATTAGAATCATAATGTATTTTGGACTTATTGCATGAACGTATCTCATTTTGGCCTAGCGAGTTCAAGAGTTCGCACAGGAATTTGATCGTTAAAGGAACTTTTCCAGCACGAAGTCTAAGGAACTTTGAATCTGTGCTCTGATACCACTATGTCACGCCCCGAGGCGTCCCCCGAGTCGTGACCGCCGTGCGGGCCTGGGGTTGCGCCCGCACAAGGCTTTAATGATTTGCATAGCAAGCACATATTCAGAGTACGCAGATAAATTGAAACACAGATTTGAAACATAGAAAAGTTCTCTTTATTGATAATGAACATCTATTACAAACTCTTGAACGAGTTAGCTAATATGCCGAACGGCTTACAAAAGGGTTGACTCAAAATGAGATAGCAGTCCTGTACATTATATCCCTTTATAAACGCAAAATGATAAAGACCTCCAGGCTGGAGGACGGCCTTGCCACGGAGCTGCATTTGTGTATGAAGAGTTGTAGCTTCGGATTTCAAAGGCTTCGAGGCGCGGTGAAGATGCGCCAACAGCTGGACTGGATCGGGAAGACGACTTCGGCTCCTCGCTCGATTCGCCTTGGTACGGAGAACCTGTTTCAACGAGGGTCAGCATATCGAAACATGCTGGTGAAGGCGAGCTAGCCTGACTATACCAATCAACACGTTGTTTAGTGAAGCATGCATATTTTTGTGGGTTTCTATCTTGCCTTAGTTCATTTACAAGTAAGCAGCATATTGAATTTACTGAAATGAACGTGCCACCGTTAGGTGGATTTTACCTGACCGTCTGAATTACCTGCACAATACTTACCCTGCCTTCCCTGCCACGAAGACACAAGTTAGTATGCAACAGGTTTAAATATACACGTTGAACACACGATGCATTGCAAGCCATATTCACACGATAAACACACGAGGCGTTGCAAGCATATACACACGAGGATCACTGGCTTGATGCCATAATGGACTAGTCAAGGACGAGGATAGCATGCAACGGGAAAACACGAGGAGCTCAGAAACACGATGCGTTGCAAGTTATCCCGTCCGCACACGATTGACTATAAACACGAAGTCTGCCCGGATCGGATCGGTGCCAGTGCCCCAGCGACCGTCCGCAGAACTTATATCCTTGTGCACAAGTTGTCCATGATCGAACACACGATGTTTAGTTAAGTTATCATTTTACGCAGTTGAGGCAACACGAGTAATGCATGTTTCTTTTGCATAGCCTCTAGGAACAGTTATGCGCATACACGATATGATTCATAAATAGCACAATTTATAGAAGAAGTTATATTCTAACTACAATTATGCATATGATGAACATTCCGAACGAACAAGCATGCAAGTAAGTAACCGTTCACGAGTTTGATTGACAAGCAGTAATAACCAAGTCTATTCTCTTTTATCTTGGTTTCTTTTATTATTACTTGGTATCGTTTGATCGGGGCGAAGGAGAGAAGCTTGGAAGCAGGGCTAGCTAATCGGGTTGGTAGCCACTCACTTAGATTTTGGAAAGAAGAAGGAAATAGGCGCTTCACGATTCCGCTCGCAAGCCGCCTACTGCTCGTTCACCTGCACACGAACAGCTCGATTAATACTTCTTCCTCTCTTTCCATTCTCGGAATAGAAGTGCAAGTCAATGAACGAAAACAATGAAAACCATCGAAACCGTTCAAGGAAAACAAGCAAATCCCAAAATCAACTCAAAGCACGAAAGCAACAAGCGACATCGAAACCGAGGCAATAAAAGATAGCAGCGGAGAGGTCCCTCCTGACTCTGCCGCTAAGCCGATCCTTGGGGCGCAGTCCACCGAATATGGGAATCGATTCCGAAGAAACAAATCCATAACGAGGACGAGTTCTTAATTCAATCTATCCCGATCGAACGATACCGTCTTGTGTTTCTTAGCCGCGCTCTCCGCATCGGGAGAACGGGACGCTACAGCATTATCCTGGTTAATGATATTTGCAAGGATCGGAGAGTTACTCGGGGAGGCCGGGAGTTAAGTGCGTGTCTACTTGTAATGCCACTTCCGAGCTACGACATTGTACTCGAGATGGATTGGTTGAGTAGGCACCGTGCTATAGCATAGATTGTAGAGGAGATAGAGTTTTGTTTGGTCCGCCAGGAGAGCTAGAGTTCGAGTTTGCTAGAGGAGCTACAGAGCAGGGAGAAGGCATTATTTGTGGAGCTATGGTGGAAGACAAGGAGTTGTCGCATCCGTTGATAGCAGAGTTCTTGGATGTGTTTCTTGAGGAATTGTCAGGTTTGCCGCCAGATCGAGATGTTGAATTTTCTATAGACTTGGTGCCAGGTGCAGAACCAATTTTGCAGCATGTCTATAGAGTAAACAACAGCGAGCTGGTAGAGTTGAAGAAGCAGGTGGACGAATTGCAGGATAAGGGGTTTATTAGATCGAGTTCTTTACCATGGGGAGCCCCGGTATTGTTTGTACCGAAGAAGGGTGGATCGGTGCGCATATGCATTGATTACAGAGCTTTGAATAATCTCACTATCAAGAATAAGTATCCTTTGCTATGAATTGATGATCTGTTTGATCAGTTGAGTGGTGCGAAGGTGTTTTCTAAGATAGATTTGAGATCAGGCTACCATCAGGTGAAGGTGAAGCCGGAGTATATACCGAAGACTGCTTTTAGAACTCGGTATGGTCAGTACGAGTTTATGGTTATGCCGTTTGGTTTGATTAATGCGTCGGCGGTATTTATGAACTTGATGAACAAAGTGTTCCACCAGTACCTTGACAAGTTCGTGGTGGTGTTCATCGACGACATACTCATATACTCGAAGACACCAGAGGAGTATGAGGAGCATTTGAGGATTGTGTTGGATGTGCTGAGGAAGGAGAAGTTGTATGGGAAGTTGTCCAAATGTGTTTTTCTTGGACAAGGTGGAGTTCTTGGGGCATGTTGTGACTGGTGATGGTATTTTGGTGGATCCGAAGAAGATCGTAGCAGTGGAATCTTGGAAGACTCCGAGTTCGGTAGCATAGATCAGGAGTTTCTTGGGATTGGCAGGCTACTACAGGAAGTTTGTGCAATATTTTTTGAGTATTGCCGAGCCGATGACCAGACTCACAATGAAGGATGTGGAGTTTGTTTGGACGGAGGATTGCCAGGTTGCTTTTGAGGAGTTGAAGAAGAGGTTGCGTCTGCTCCTATTTTGACGTTGCCATCAGGGTCCGGAGGTTTCACTATTTATAGTGATGCATCGGGGAAATGTTTGGGTTGTGTTCTTCAGCAGCATGGAAAAGTGATTGCCTATGCATCCAGGCAATTGTGTCCTCATGAAAAGAACTATCCTACCCATGATTTGGAGTTGGCAGCAGTCATCTTCGCTCTGAAGTTGTGGAAACATTATTTGTACGGAGAGCGTGTGGAGATCTTCACAGACCACAAAAGCTTGAAGTACGTTTTCACGCAGAAGGAGTTGAACATGAGGCAGCGTCGGTGGTTGGAACTGATGAAGGATTTTGATATATCTTTGCAATATCATCCTGGGAAAGCTAATGTAGTTGCCGATGCTTTGAGCAGGTATCCGGTAGCTATGTTCTTGACGCAGGATCGATATTTGTTGGAGGACTTGGAGAGCTTGGACATTGAGGTGATAGTTCCTGGTTGTGCTATGCAGATGTGGGGATTACAAATACATTCAGATTTGATGGACAGGATCAAGGAAGCACAGTATGAGGATGTATCTCTGAGGAGTATCAGAACTCAGGTGAGAGCGGGATTGGAGGATGATTTCACTATTTTAGAGGATGGATCTTTGAGGCATGGAGTTAGATTGTGTGTGCCTAGTGGGGAGCTGCGTGAGGAGGTGTTGTAGGAAGCACATCGCTTTCAGTATTCCATGCATCCAGGTGCTAACAAGATGTATCGGGATATGCGAGAGAGTGTGTGGTGGTATGGCATGAAGAGGAAAGTGGCACAGTTTGTATCCAGATGCTTAGTGTGCCAGTAGGTGAAAGCCGAGAGGCAGAAGCCAGGAGGTTTACTTCAGCCATTACCTATTCCAGAGTGGAAGTGGGGGCACATTACTATGAATTTTGTGTCCGGACTTCCACGATCTCCAGGAGGGAAAGCCGCGATTTAGGTCATCGTTGATAGGTTGACCAAGTCAGCCCACTTTTTTTCTTTCAAAGTGGGTTTGTCTACGGAGAAGCTGGCAGAGATGTATGTGAGGCAGATCGTTAGGATACATGGAGTTCCCATCAACATAGTCTCGGATCGGGATAGTCATTTTACTTCTCATTTTTGGAGGAGTTTGCAGGAGAGTTTGGGCACTCAGCTCAATTTCAGTACTGCATATCATCCCCAGACAGATGGGCAGTCAGAGAGGACTATTCAGACTCTCGAGGATATGTTGCGCACTTGTGTATTAGATTTCGGGGGATCTTGGGAGGACCATCTCTATTTGTAAGAGTTTGCTTACAACAACAGTTACCAGGCCAGTAAAGAGATGTCACCTTTTGAAGCTCTGTACAGTCGGAGGTGTCGTACTCTTTTGTCTTGGGATGATGTTGGAGAGAGAGTTTTGCTTGGGCCAGAGATGGTGGTGGATGCAGCAGAGAAGGTTCAGTTGATCAGAGACAGACTTCGAGTGGCGCAGGACAGACAGCGGCATTGGGCCGATAGCCATCGGAGACCTTTGGAGTTCGAGGTATAGTTTAGATTTTTGTTTTGTGCTTGTTCTTGGTTGTTTGTTATGGATTAAGTTCTTAAGGTGGTATTTTGTTCTAGGTGGGTGGTTTGGTGTTTCTGAGAATTTCTCCGACACGAGGCACGATTCGCTTCGGTGGTGGCGGGAAGCTTAGTCCGCGATTCATCGGACCTTTCACTATTCTAGAGAGGGTCGGTGCAGTTGCTTATAGACTAGACTTGCCACCTCCATTGGAGGGAGTGCACAACGTATTTCACGTGTCGCAGTTGAGACAATACGTGGCAGATCCTAGTCATGTATTGGATCTCTCGGAGATAGAGGTGGGCCCTACTCTTAGCTATCCAGAGCAGCCAGTTGAGATTCTGGATCGGAGAGAGAAGGTTTTGAGGAACCAGACTATTCCTTTAGTGCGCGTCGCATGGAGGCATCACTCTCCGGGGGAGTCTACCTGGGAGAGAGGATGAAACGCGAGAGCGTTATCCATATTTGTTTGTGCCTTGAGGTATGTTATTTCCTAGTTATGTTCTGTTCGTTGTTCTGTTCTGTCATAGTTAGTTATGATTCTTTAGTTCTGTTCTGTTATTTTTTTTGGGTAGTTTTTGTTTTTGAATTTTGAGGACAAAATTATTTTAAGGAGGGTAGACTTGTCACTACCACATTTTCTAGGAAAGGGTATTTTAGTAATTTCATATTTAATTAAATATTGTGCTTGATAAATAATTATTTGTTGTATTATTTAATGGTTGTTAGATGTTAGTTATTTATTTTGGACTTGTGTTAGTGGACCTAACTAGTTTAGTTTAGACCCATGGACCAACATGAATTAATTGGTTAGAACTTAGCCCATTTAGAAAGTCCATTGTTAAGGAGATGGATTAAATTAATTAAATCATTAGACTAGAAGTTTTCTTCCTTAATTATTTCTTCATGAGAGGACCCAAGGGGTATAATGGACATTACATGATAACTTAAGGGAGGGGAAATAGGGGCCGGCCTATTAATAGGGGGGATTTCTCTCCTCTTTTCATTCCAAAACTAGATCTAGAATTTCCCTCTACTAAATTCTTTCATTCCCATTTTATTTTCCTACCAAATTTCATTCCAATTCCTTTCCAAATCACTATTAGAGACTTGAGAAGCAAGGATCTAGAAGGAGGAAGCAAGGATCTACAAAGAAGAGCAAGGATCTACAAGTTGGAGGCAATTTTATCTCAATTTGAGGTTTTATTGGGAATCCATCTTCCAATAGGTATAATTCAGTTTTTCCCCTTAAATTAAGTTCTAAATATGAGTTTAACCATGGAAAATTAACCCATATGCATAGGCTACCCATAGGATTTGGTTTTGTATTCATAGGAGGCCTATGGAGAAAGTTATAGTATTTTTTGTGTCAATTTTGGGGGAATTTCGAGATTGACAATTGTTGTGTATGTCAATTGATCCTATAGATTAATTTGGCATGTGCTTGTGTGTTTGGGGCTAGTGTCATGTCCATAATTGGGTACGTGTAGGTCGTATCCCAACAATTTGGTGATACGTGTTGATTTGGGGGTTTTTTCCTCCGATACGGGATTTGTACATGTCATATTTTGACACGGACACGTAGATCTATATTTGGCTCTTCATATTGTTCATAAATAATATATGTGACTTGTTTGTGTCCTTCGGGGTACAATTGGATGTGTGGGGGACTCGTGTCACATGCGTATCCTAGATCTAGTGGGATACGGTGTGATACTCTCCATATGTTGTGTAATTATATGTAGATCTAATTCTTGTGCTCTTAATTCATGAAGATTGTATTTGTGCATATATATATATATATATATATATATATATATATATATATATATATATATATATATATATATATATATTATAGTATATATATTTGTGCTTCTTGTATCCTAGATCTATGTTTTATGTATGTACTAAAAGCATATGTATTATGTAGCTATTTATCTACATGTGTAAATACATATGTTATAGTAAATATGTATATATGTATATTTAATTGGATAATTATATTATATATAGTTGCTATATGATTATTTATACATATGCATAGATGTATAATTATAAATGTATTTATGTATGTGTGTGCATGTTGCTATATCATAATATGTACATAATAGGGAGGGTGTATGTATAGTTTTATTGGTATTTATATATATATATATATATATATATATATATATATATATATATATATATATATATATTTATTTATTTATTTATTTATTTATTTATTTATTATGGGGTTTTATATATATATATATATATATATATAATATATTTTTTGCATGCTTTAACGACAGAGGGTTTAATGACAGCAGCCACTGTCATTTATTGAGGCAGCAGCAGCCGCTGTAGCAGTGGCAGTAGCATTAATGACAGCAGCCGCTGTCATTAAATAGCAGCAGCAGTAGCGAAAAAATGTGCAGCAGCAGCGACAGCAGATCGATGACGGCTGCAAACCGTCACCAAAACAACAGCAGCAGTGAGAAATCAGCAGCAACAGCGACAGACAGAATTGTCACTAAAGAGGTAGCGTATCAGAATATCAGGTTTTTCAGCACAGTTTTTAGCGACAGTTGGCAGATTATATATATATATGATTATATATATATATATATATATATATATATGTGTGTGTGTGTGTGTGTGTGTGTGTGTGTATTAATATTGATGTAATGTATTCTAAATTGCTAATTTTTTTATATTTATAATATTTAGTATATGTATTGTATATATATACGGGTAGTTAGTATAACAAGGTATTGGGGATTACCTTGAGGAACCAAGGTAATTGGGGATACCCAAGATATTGGGTTTGGGTATCAAGTTTGTGATTATTATTGAGATACCAAGTTGGTTCAAAACCACGGTACCTAATTAATGTTGTAATTGTGATTCTACATTATTATGAATTTTTGTTTGATATATATATATTGAGGTGTTACCTTGGAATTTACGTATCCGGAGATACGGTATCCTAATATTTAAGATGTGGATTTCTTGGCTTAGACTTTAATATCTTGACCCAATATTTTGGTGATGGGCTTGTGCAACCTAGAAATAGATAGTTGACCATAGATTACCATAGTTGATCAGAGTTGACCATAGTTGACTTTTGACTTAGAATTGACTTATTGACCTGGAAGTTGACTAGTTTAACTTATTTTCGTTCCGGAACCTTGTATTGATGTTGTATTCCATATCTAGGTCTTCGAGGCACCGTGTCAGACATTTGTGAGACTATTCATTGGACTTCAGGCAAGTACATTCTCTGATAGTTTCTCATTTATGATATCCTCTATGTTCATTGTATCTAGTGTAGATATCATTATTCTCTTGACACAACGGTTACACGGATTGGTATATCTGGATCTCGTCATGCGATGTTATTCCTTGGTATATGGTGTATCTTGTGCAGGCCTTATTTTATTGATTATCTTGTACATGTACAGACACTGATTCTCGGGAAGACTAGCTATCTTCTTGGGGAATCCCATGCCATAGCATACCGTGGTTGGATCTATTATACCAATCGGGGGTGGGGAGTATGTAGTATAGATATGTGATCATACCCACCTTGTATCTTGAATGGTGTTAATCATACACCGCACGTATGATTAGCCAGGCCATAAATCTTATATCTCTTGTATCAAGTTCCCAAGCCGATCACATGTTAAAGCTAGTACTCACACACTTAGACATTAGTATTCTTGCTCATTGACATATTGCTCATTATTGTATTATTTTCAGTATTTTCTTATTGTATATATATCTCTTGTACCTATTATGCATCTTGTATATTCACATCTATTTACTGTTACATAGTTTTTATCATTGATTAGAATTGTTGTTAGATATGTACTCTGCTCCTTTCCTGACTAGATATATTTTTTCAAATGACACTGAGGAGTGGTACCCTACCTATTATGGACCTCAGGATGTTGTGGGTTTAGAGTCTGAGACCCTGGCTCAGGAGGGACTTATCCCAACCGAGACAGTTGACCCAGGAGTAGTAACTTCTTAGCGTTCTTTGTACTGGATTTGTCTTCAGCTTATTTTGTTATTTCTTTCAGACTCATTGATGTATTATTTTAGACTCATGAGTTGTATTGTGACTATTCTATTCTTTATCTGATTCGTGCTCATTTCCATCTTAGATCTGTGATTGAGTATATTGTTATTGTTGGTGGTTCATTATATTGTTAGATAGATTATCCAGACAGCGTTCTACCGTCGATTCTGTGGTATAGGCTGGGCGTTATTTTCGACTTGTACCCCTATACCGGGTGCGGGTCGTGACACTCACGACTAAGGTACTAACTAGAGGGTTGACCAAAGTTGACTAGAAAAATGTTGCATCAAGTATGAAATCACCAAATCGCATAACGTCCACTATTCTAGTATTCATTAAGTGTGGATTTGGTCATTTATAAATAATGTTCATCCTCGACCCATGCCATCCTTGTAATCATAGACATAAGTGCATTAATCCCAAATTAGTTGTCACCCCTAAACACGCATAATGTTCACATTCTCATCCTCAATCATACCATTATTACTACCTAATAAAATTATATTGGCACAATAGCCTCAAGTCTACACATACAAAATACTCAAATCTGAAATTATATTCTACACATGGCATGAATCCAAAACTAAACAATAATGTTTTTCATGTATACATTCCTCAATATGAATTTAATTAAACATGGGCTAATCATCAACCAAAACTTCCATAACTCATTATACAATGCACATTAATCAAATCATGTATACGACCTAGCATTCAAGAGTGAAGAAGAATAAATAAATGAAGAAGAAGAAGAAGAAGAAGTGGAAGGGGGTGGCTGTCGGTGGTGGCAGCGGTGTTGCTGCGGCTGCTGTCGGTGATTGGGTGACAGTGGTGGTGGTGGTGATGACAGTGGTGGTAGTGGTGCTCGGTGGTAGCAGTGGTGGTGGTGATGGTGATGACAATGGTGGTGGTAGTGGTGCTCGGTGGTGGCAGGGGTGGTGGTGATGGTGTTGACAGTGGTGGTGGTGGTAGTGGTGCTCGGTAGTGGCAGTGGTGGTGGTGATGGGTATGGTGATGGCGGCTGTGGTGGTGGTGGTGTTGACTGTGGTGGTGGTATTGACGGTGGTGCGGGTGGAGTTGGTGTTGGCTAGTAGCAGTGGTGGTAATGGTGATGGCGGTGGTGGCAGTGGTGGTGAGGTTGGCTGTGGCGGTGAGAGGGGTGCTCAGTGGTGGAAGTGGTGGTGAAGTCGAAGAGGTTTAGGGTTCCAAGGAGAGGTGAGGAAGAAGAAGAAGAAGAATGTCGGCTGTGAGAGGAGAGGGAGGGGAGTGAGGAGAGAGCGTTTCCTTGGTGTTAGGGCCGGCCTAGGGATGAGTGTGGTTTTCTTATGTAGGGAAAATATAGGGTTGTGATAGGGGGAGGTTTAAATCAAAGGCTAGGGTCAAAATAGGGTGAATAGTACTATGCAAGGGTGAGAGTGAGTGACCGGTCACATGACCAAGGAATGGGGATCTTTATTTGGTTTCCCCCAATTGGAGTTTGACACCTAGCAACCCTTTTTATTTGGGTCCCTAAGAGTTTAAGATTTACAAATAAAGGAAAAATAATAAGGATTTGATATGGAAAAATAGTGTTTGGTGTTTTGTTGGATGGAGAAGGTGTTGAGTGTTTTGTATTAGCCTCATGATTGGGTGTGAGGGTTTAGTTGATGTTAAGATCACTCGGTTTCACCAAATTAAAGAAATATTGTGTCGTATGTGTTTTAAATAAAATGGGAGTACATGGGGTCTCAATTAGGAGTGACACAAATATCATGGATATTGTAGTCTTGGTATTAGTCTTGGGCCCTTTAATTGGTTAGGCGAATTGTGTTGAGTTTGTGTCCCAAAATTCGATGGCAATGACATAGGTACAAGGTATATAATTTAAATTATTTTTTTGTGACTAGAAAGTTGTGCAATTAAAATAGAGAACAAAGAAATATGTTTGTGAGTGACAGAAATATCCAGTGCTTATGTTGGCTCGTCAGGTCAAGAGTGCAAAATTTGTTGGAAGGTAGAGGCTATTGTTGTGCTCCAAATATTGTAGCAACGGTAAGGTGCACTAAGAGTTTAAATTAAAGAACCAGTCTCCATAACCCTAATTTATAACCCTTAAATAACCTAAAGCTAAACCAAATTTCTCACCATACCCAGTCTACCAAAAAAAAATTATTTATGGGGTTTACAAAAGACCAGGGACTCGGTCTGCTGGGAGGAGGCAGTCCATGAAAAGATTGATCCCATAACAACACTTGGATGTTGATCAATCTGCCTGAAGGAGCTAAACCTATCAGATACTTATATATCTTCAGTAGAAGAAAATGGAATCTTATATAACAGTTAATTCAAGACTAGGCATATAGCCTAGGGATTTTCTCAGATACAGGGATTGAGTTCTTTGGCACCTCGTTGAAGGTGTCATATATTAGGATAATGATTGTCATAGCTGCTATTTATAAGCTGATTGCTTATCAAATAAAGGGAAGATAACAAGTCTTGGAGGAAGACAGATTGTCCCGTCCCGCTCCCAGAATACTGGATAGATACTAGGACTAACATGGCCAACCGCACCTTGCAGAATACCGAAGTAAGCCGCAATGTGTTAAGGTTATCTAGAAGACAAATGGGTGAAATCTAGCATGTTATAACGTCAGTCCTATGGCCGACAAATCCTATTATCTCAACCCAATAACACAAGTACAAGAATATATCATATATGAAAGTAAAAAGGCGTCCCAAATTACATATCACATATGATCATGAAGCTAGTGGATAAAAAATGTTGCACTAGCAGAGTTTAATAATACATGATCAAAATGTACCAGCCATGGTCTAATATATACATCATGTTGACCACAGTCTCAAAAATATAAGGAACTAACTCTGCTTCTTGCTAAACACCACAAAAGAAGTAATCAAGATGAAGGATAAAATAAGGAAACCTACTTGCGAGCTTCGGTTGCAGTCCTACGAGTGCGAGCCATCTTGTTGGAAGCGCAGTGGATCCTGGTTCTCTTCGGGGTAACCTGGCCATGCAAAGCCAGTGGGGTCATAACCCCAAGCAACAAGTACTACGAAGGAGCTCGAGGTGATAGACCAAACACATCACACCATAAGCAAAAGAGACATATAAGAAATTTATGCAGATCAAGACTTGTACGGTACCAACGTACTTGTCTCAAGAATAATAGTGAAAGAACTGATAATAAATACAGAAATGAAAGTAAGGCGACGAGCGGCAAGAGAGCATAGAAACTACTCTGGATCGGGACCACAACCCTTAACCAAACAAAAACCGGGGTTGTATACCTTCACCCGAGCAGAACTTAGCACCCTAACCACGCGCCAGGAGAAAACAAAACTAGAAGAGCAAACTATACAAGTAACAACCTCCAATTCACGGCCAAACATGCATACGGCTTGCTATAATTAGCTAACTAGGGTTATCACAAACCCTAATTACTAGAAATATATTGCTAAGAATATTGCTACCACCGGCATTGCAGTCAATCTGGATGGCCAAGGGTACACTTGCCTAGTAAATTTAAATGCACAGTCAACAATACAACAACACAATAAACAGCAATTGAACTTATAAGCATAAATGTAAACTTGTGAATCAAAAACTGGTCTTGTAAACATAAACTTGTCTTATAATCATAAACTTTTCTTGTAAACAAAAACTTATCTTATAACATGCCAGAGCACGCGCAAACTTGGTCAGTCATGGAGCCCTTGCCTAGCAGGGTTGTCCATGCCGCAAGGGGCCCTTGGGGATCAGGGTAGCCGGTGTAGAAGCATGAAAAATACGCTGGGGAATCATTCGCGTAAAACCCTCAACATGCAGGAAGTCCGCGTAAAACAGAGCTCCAGCACTGGGTGACGTGAAACATGATTCCAGAGCCATCGGCGTACAGCAGAGCTTCAACGCTATTCAGCGTAAAATATAGCTCCGGAATACCCCGCGTAATGTAGTATTTTCAGACTGCTTCAGCGTAAAAAGGTTGCTACATCACCGCTTTGGCGTAAAACTCGTCTGCTTTTAATGCAGCGGGAAGTTGTACAAGGAACTCTTCGTATTCCTCGAATGAACCTATCAGTAGAAGCAGTGAACCTGACTCCTGACAAAGAGTACTGCACGGTGATCGAGAGGACGGCTGTAATAATGACTCTGCACAAAACTCCAGACTGTCGTCTAGTGACGTAACCCTTGATATAAGACGTCGTTTACGAATTCAAGGAATACACTGCCTATTCTACACAGGCAGATATGAGCTTTTACGCTCAGGAAGAGACGAAACCAACCGCCACGTCAAAAGCTGTTCTTCGTACAGAACTCGAGGCACGTCTCTGCAGTTAATGCGCGAGATAGGGGCAGATCTCTGCATTTAATGCATGAGATTTGGTTTTACTTTTAATGACTGGTTGAGCTATAATTAGGGCTAATACGTCCACATCACCATCCCCGCACATTACGCCAACCGGGCTATGTTCAGTAATAGGAGCACGTCGTACGCTATCTCCTTGAAATACGCCAACTCAGGCTATATTTGTAAAGCATCTAGCTTTACGCAGAACTTGGTTTCTACACCAACATGACAGCTACTTGGCTTCTACGCCAACATGACAGCTACTTGGCTTCTACGCCATTATGACAGCTACTCGGCTTCTACGCCATCAGAACAGCTATTTGGTTTTTATGCCTACGAGACAGTTATTTGGCTTTTATGCCAACCATCTCTACGCAAGGGGCAGTTATCGACGTGGCTTGCATGCCGTGATCTTCGATAAGCAATTATACGCATTACATCATAATGGGACACGCGTCACACGCCAATTCAGGAGATCATTCATATGTGGGTAGCAGTTATTATAACCGCTGCGTAAAAGGTGCAGCTCTCTCCGCTGTTCGGTTTCTACGCCGACTGTAGCTAAACTCTATAAATAGAGACCTCCGGCCACGAATGTCTAGGGTCGAAGATTTTTCAAGAAAAGAGAGTATATCTAGAGAGTGTTGATTGACTACTTTGGCAACTAGAGTTCAACCTCTCCTGCAGTCTTTGAAGCTTCTTTTTCATCTTCTACAACACTTCTTCGTCATTGTGTGGTCCAAGGGACAAAGTGATCGACCGCATATCAGACTCCTATAGCAATATTTCTCCAGAATCAAATTTTTGTACTTAACATCCTCGTATAGGGTTAATTGTACTTATTTTTCTTGTTTGTAAACCAAAGAAAGGGTTTCGTATAAACCTAGTTTCAATTTCTTTCGTTTATTATCAAACACAAGATGACGACTCTGCTGGGGACTACTTTCTCATCTAACGAGAAAACCATTTCTCAACACTATGTTGTATCCGTACGATCAACGAAGAAGACCTTAGTCATCCAATTCGACCAATCAGCTTAAGAAGACATGCTTCGAGCAGGGGGTAGGTCTAATTCCCTCTCTGTCCAAGACAACAGAAAATTACGTAAAGTATGGCCGGACATCCTCTACCCTTCCTGCAGACTCTCTCTCTCCGACCAACAAGGTTGTAGCATCGCAACCTCCGCGCCATGTGCGTAAAACTTTGTCTCCAGTCTGTGACGTGGCAGACGAAGCTTCTGGCAATGGCACAGTGCCAATCCAGAAGTCTACTCCGTGCCCTGCGCGTAAAACTTTGTCTCCCGTCTGTGACGTGGCAGACGAAACTTCTGGCAATGCCTTAGTGCCAATCCAGCAGTCTACTCCGCGCCTTGCGCGTAAAACATTGTCTCCCGTCTGTGACGTGGCAGACGAAGCTTCTGGCAATGCCTTAGTGCCAATCCAGCGTGTAATTCAGTCTCCCGTCTGTGACGTGGCAGATAAAATTTCTGATAATGCCTTAGTGTCAATTCAGAAATTCCAAAAGCGCCCCGCGCGTAAGAATATATCTTCCCTCTGTGAAGAGGCAGATGGTCCTTGCAATCTCCGCAAGGGAAAACAAGTGGCGAATTTTCCGACCTCTCGGCTTTTACGCCATCAAGAGAAGAATCTGCCCGCTCTTCAGATTACGCGGAATGCTGATGGCCGATTGAGGACTTCCTCAATTTTAAGCCAACCTGGGCAAAGTGCCAGATTACGCCAGGATAAGCCTCTCAGCGTAAAGAAGACCCGGTGCACGGGAACATACGCTCCTCATGGATCATGTGCTACTCACATGGCTGAACTGCTCTACTCATATGGCAGAGAAAGTGTTCTGTTCCTAATCTCCACAGACCTAATGATGTAAAAAGGCAGAATAAGCCTTCTTCTTCTTCTTCTTCTTCTTTTGCTAATATCGTTGATTTGCGTGATTTCTTGATCCAGAAACGCAAAGACAGGGGTCAAAATGAAGATTTAGCACCCCTAACCTCCAAACGTGGAGAGATCATGTGGGAAGATGTGTCAACATCTAATGTCGTCATGACATATGGGTCACATGAAGATTCTATCTTTATTGTTCCACCAACTCGCAACGACCAGCATCAAATAATCTTCGATCGAATGCGGAATAGACCGATTGTACAAGAAGAATCTCGCGAGTCCGATGCTGGAAAAATGCAAATCTACAGATATTGCCCTCAGACTTTGAGGATTATGCAAAACATGGGTTACAATTTGAAGTTGAAACAAGGCCTCAACTATGGAAAAGGCAGACGAACACCGTTGCATGGTAATCCTTACTGTCAACAAACTCGTTTTGGGTTGGGGTATATTGAATCTCTTGCAAACTCAAAACCTCCAGAGTCTGATCTTGTAATACCAGAGGCAGGTCCTTCTAAATCAACTTCTGTGGACAAACGCCACGACATGTTTGGGGGTGGTCTTCCTCGATAAAATAGAGCAGCATCCAAAGCTGGGGGTAGAATCCCCCATGAGTCCGAAGATGATGCAACGATGACCATCTTCCCGGAAGACCGTAAAACTCAGGCATTGGGAGCCCGAAAGCCAAAATGGACTTTCTCTTTCAATGAGGATGACATCACTGAAATCTTTAATATATTGATAAAGGAAAACAAACTTCGGCTGCCCAACATAAGATACCCTGAAAAGGCTGGCAAAGTCGATAATCCAGATTATTGTCTCTTTCATCGGTACATTCATCACCCCACAAGGGCGTGCTATGTACTAAAAAGGAGAATCCAGGAGTTAATCGACGCCAAAGTCGTCACTTTGCATTTATAAACGAGGGGACAATCACTGCAAATTGATTTCACTCTAACGTAACAATTTGCTCCCTCAAGAAAATACTGGATGATGAGTCCCTAAAGTTTCCCCAGCGGATTCTTCAGGTCTATCCCCACTCAGCAAAATCACTCCATAGTGAATGTTTTAGATACTAGTTCAGGTCCATATTACCTCTGAACTATTGTCCAAATATTTGTTTCCCCAGCTGAGTTTGTCATGTCCATATTACCTCTGGACAAACCTTCCTGGTCCGGCTATCGATTATCATGTCCATATTACCTCTGATATCGGTTGTCACCTCAACTTAACAGCCGTACTTAACTCTAATCTACAAAAACTGCCATGTCTATATTACCTCTGAGCAGATGTATACCTCCATCCCCAGTGGAGTCACAACTCAAAAGTTTGTCATGTTCATATTACCTCTGAACAAACCTTCCTAGTCCGGCTATCGATTATCATGTCCATATTACCTCTGGCAGGGCTTGTCCTAAACTTATTACTTGCACTCTCGTGCACAAGAAGTAATAGGTCCACCAAAAACCTCCCTGTGGAATATCCGCAATGGAAACGAATTGTTCATGTCCATATCACCTCTAAACTATCCTTATTTTCCCCAGTAAGGAAAGAGTCTGTCCATGACCAACCCCTACAGAGTGGTATTTTACCGCATCTATATTACCTCTGTTGGGATTCGTCTCAAACCTATTACTTGCACTAACGTGCGCAAAAAATAATGGGCCCACATCCTAGCAGGATGTCTTTACCAGCCACAATACCTATCATGTCGCCATTACCTCTGATAGGGCTTGTTTCGAACTTATTATTTACACTTAACGTGCGCAACAAATGATAGGTCCACCAAAAATCCTCCAGTGGGATGTCCTCAACAAATACGGTATCATACTACGTCCATATTACCTCTGGTACGATGTCCAAAATTCGCACAAACAATCATAAAGAAATGGAGGGTCCTTATATGATTGCAAATGGCGCTTACAGATTAGCCAAGCCTAATAGAAATTTGGCAATGGCTCCTATCAACGGCAAATTCCTGAAGAAGTACTTTACTTGATCTCCTTTGCTTAACGGAGTATGACGAAGATCTTATTCTGACGATACCATGCACAAAGGTTAGCTGAATCATATTCTATCAGATTCATATGACCTCTTAATGGATATGCTTAACTAATTTGTAAACCTATCATATTCATATTACCTCTGATAGTGTTTAGTATACAAATTTAGTTGGATTATATTCTATCCGGTTCATATTACCTCTGAATAGATTTACATTCAGCAAAACCTTAACGAAAGTATGTCATGTTAATGATACCTCTGATATCACTTTTATCTTAGCCTATCACATTCTAAAGTGATGGTTCCACAAAGTCAGAAAATGTGTCTTTATTATCTCTGAAAAATTATAAGAGAAACAAAAAGGTACATCATTGGGGAGGAGCAGTTAAATCCCTAATCTGTCACGCCAAAGTAGCCATCCTCTCAATCCTGGAGTTAAAAATAGTGTTGCGAGCCTGTTCCAGTCGTGCCTCGTCATCGCTCAAGCGAGATAGCTCGGACCGAGCATCAACAAAACTGGCATGGATGACACCAGCACACGTCAAGTTCTGCTGAGCTATCTCCACTTGTCCCTTAAATACATCATGAGCCGCTGATGTCTTAAGAAGCCTCTCCCTGGCCTGTGTCACGCCCCGATCCCGTAAGGGTCGATCGTCCTCGCTGGATCCTTTACGGAACCGATTCGTCCTCGCTTGGGGCGTGATGCCGTGCGAGCCTGGAGTTGCGCTCGCACAAGGCAAGAACTTGCAGTTATAGGAATCCATTTTGAAACACAATTTAGAAAACACATTCACAGAGACTTGAACACAAGTGCAGGAAGAAACATGCTTTTTCATTGATAATTCAGAGTAATTTACATAGAGTTTACATTGATGCACCTCTCAGCTGCTTGATTTGCATTACAAAAAGATAACTCAAAAGGCAGGGCGCGCTCCATCAGATAGTCCACGTCGTTCATACATTACGCCCTTGTATAGGTTGAAAGTCCAAGCCTCCAAAATGATCTGACTCCAACTATACTTCAAAATAGAGGTGCTCCTAACGCCTCCTCGTCTATCCACTAGCGTTGTACCGTCTGAGTGCCTAAAATAGTTGCCCACAACGTGGGTCAGTACTCAACTTGTACTGGTGAGCGGGATGAACCCACTCGACTAAATCGACACTAGCTTATTAGGGGCGAGCATGCATTAAGATGACTTCTATAAAGAAGCAAGTGAATTCAATTCATATTAGTTGCATGTTTTGATAGGAATGGAAATAGCATTGAATCAAACCAGTGCATCGATTGCTTACTTAACCGATGCACGCCTTCCCTGCAACGAAACACAAGTATACTTACCATCTGCACAAGACAATAAATTAG
Organism: Iris macrosiphon; assembly: GCA_036927795.1. Taxonomy (NCBI): domain Eukaryota; kingdom Viridiplantae; phylum Streptophyta; class Magnoliopsida; order Asparagales; family Iridaceae; genus Iris; species Iris macrosiphon. The sequence goes on from JAYESA010000013.1 coordinate 86,295,193, forward strand.
CATGTGTTCTATTCTATGCGGTCATTGGTGTGACAGACACCTTAGGGACATATTTCAAGCATTAGCGGCGCGCCCTATCAGCCCGGGTAGCAAGCCCTGCTGGAGGTCCCGCAATGCATCGTGACGAGCACGAATCAAATATTTTCCTCCGGATCGATACGGTTCCAGTGCCCCGAAAAGCCGTTTCGAGGAAATGCCAAACCTTGTGCACAAGTTGTCCCAGACCATGCAAATGCATGAACAATTCATATTATCATACAATGCATCGAAATAAACAAAGAAGTAAAGCAGCAATATATATCTCATGCAACAGTTCATATTTTCTCAATGCGGTGTTCCGATTTTGGTATCCCATAGGTCCAAACTCCGTCCGAGGCACTAGGCCGCCACCAACGACCAATTCCCTTTATAAACAACTCAAATTATAAGGTGCAAGCATATAGTAAATTTAGTCTACAAATTCCATGTTCCTTTCTTAGTGGCTGGCATGCATTGTGGCAAAGATTTCCTAGGCGTCCAATCGGACATCATCGAGTGAACGTTTGAAACATTAGAGATATGGGCGAGAAGAAGTAGGAAAGAAGGGTCCAAACCACTCACTAGTTAAGGAAAAAGGTAGCTGAAACACGAATCCCGCCTAGCGACGATCAAACGTCAGTTACGTGGACCTGCACAGCACGAGCACCAATTAGAATTCTTGCCTATCCTTCCTTGCCGAACTCCCCAAGAATCAAAGCTCCAAACGATAAAACCAGCAGTGAAAACCAAGCAAATCGAAAGCAACACCAAATCAAAATCCCAAAGCGGAAATCAAGAAAACCAAGCAACCAAACACGAAAACTATTGGACTCGTTTCAATAGAGGCCTTTCCATGAGTTGGAAAGGATCATCGCATTTCGTCCGTGGCAAGAAGATGCCGAAGATCTAAGCTACGACTCAGACGGACTAGCCACAAGCCTAATTACGTAGTGCACATCCCGGTCGGATCGGGATTTGAGGCACTACATAATATACCACTAAGAAAAAGTTTCGACCCGAAACTTAAGAACAAGGCCGACCCGAAACTTAAGAACAAGGCTCTACCTCCGACTGAAAGAACAATGAAGGATACTTCTCCTTCATCTCCGATTCCAACTCCCAAGTTGATTCCCCAACAGAATGGTTCCGCCACAGCACGCGAACCAAGGATATCGTACGGTTGCGAAGTACTTTTTTCTTACGATCCAGAATCTGCGCCGGCTCCTCTGAGTATGACAAATCCGTGCGCAATTCCAATTGTTCGAAGCTAACCACATGACTCGGGTCATGTACATACTTTCGGAGTTGAGAAACGTGGAATACGTCATGCACTTCAGCCAAGGCGGGAGGCAGTGCAATCCGGTACGCCACAGCTGCCACTCGTTCCAGTATCTCAGAGGGGCCGACAAACCGGGGACTCAGTTTGCCCTTCACGCCGAAACGCATCACACCACGCATCGGCGTCACTTTCAAGAAGACATGATCCCCGACCATGAACTCCAAAGGCCTTCTATGTGCATCAGCATAACTTTTCTGTCGGCTCTGTGCTGTGCGGAGTCTTTCCCGAATCAAGCGAACTTTCTCAACTGCCTGCTCTACCAGCTCTGGCCCGAGTACCTGCCGCTCGCCGACTTCGTCCCAACAGATTGGAGATCGACACATGCGCCCATATAGTGCTTCGTACGGTGCCATCTGGATGCTTGATTGGTAGCTGTTGTTGTACGCAAACTCTGCCAAAGGAAGATGTGTGTCCCAACTAGTCTTTAAATCAATCACACACAGCCGTAACATGTCTTCAAGTATCTGATTTGTCCTCTCTGTCTGTCCGTCAGTCTGCGGGTGATATGCGGTACTGAACTGTAGCTTGGTTCCCAAAGCAGCCTGTAGACTAGTCCAGAAACGAGATAAGAAACGTCTGTCACGGTCAGAGACGATTGAGGCAGGTACTCCGTGTAATCGGACAATCTCATCTATGTAAATTTGTGCTAACCGATCGACGCTCCAAGTAACTTTTATAGGAAGAAAGTGGGCTGACTTGGTCAAACGATCAACTATGACCCAAATCGCATCATGCCCCCGTGGCGTCTTCGGAAATCCCACAATAAAATTCATAGTGATGTTGTCCCATTTCCACTCGGGAATAGCGAAGTTCTGAAGCTCCCCGCCGGGCCTCTGATGTTCAGCTTTAACCTGTTGACAGGCCATGCACTGTGACACAAAGGTCGCCATATCCCGCTTCATACCGTGCCACCAGAAGGTCCCGCGCAAGTCCTTGTACATCTTAGTGCTCCCCGGATGTAAAGAATACTTCGCGTAGTGTGCTTCCGCCATAATTTTCCTTCGGAGTTCTGGGTCGCTAGGAACACATAGCCTTCCTTTCATCTGTAAGGCCCCATCTCCGCCTGCCACAAAGTCAGACGTCTTCCCCGCCGAGATCAATCCGCGTACCTTCGCTAAGAACTGATCGCCCTCCTGAGCTGATTTGATTCTACCACGTAAACCCAGTTCAAGATGGAGGGGTGCCAGCTGCACTCCTTGATGCCGAACTCGAAACTCGATGCCCATCGCCTCAAGATCTTGAAGTAAATGGTTGTCTATAGATAACGAGCCCACGTGCTTCCGACTCAGAGCATCAGCAACGACGTTTTCCTTGCCCGGTGTATACGCGATCGTTAGTTCATAGTCCTTAATCAGTTCTAGCCAACGCCGCTGCCGGAGGTTCAATTCCCGCTGGGTGAATAGGTACTTGAGGCTCTTGTGATCCGTAAAGATTTTGCAAGCAACACCATAAAGATAATGCCTCCATAACTTCAATGCAAACACAATTGCCGCCAATTCCAGATCATGCGTCGGGTAGTTTTTATCGTGCGGCTTCAGTTGCCTGGAGGCGTACGATATTACCTTGTCCCTCTGCATGAGCACACACCCTAAGCCGGGTCCTGAAGCGTCGCTGTATATCTGAAACTCTTCTACCCCATCTGGAAGTGCAAGAATCGGAGTTGAAACAAGACGCCGCTTAAGTTCCTGAAAGCTGGCTTCGCAGTCATCACCCCATTCGTATGCAATCCCTTTCTGAGTAAGACGAGTCATCGGCGAGGCCAGTTTAGAAAAATCCTTCACGAACCTACGGTAGTATCCCGCTAGGCTCAGAAAGCTTCGAACTTCGCTGGCTGACGTAGGTTGTTTCCAGTCCACCACCGCCTCTATTTTCTTCGGGTCTACGGCGACGCCTTCGGCCGAGATGACATGACCAAGGAACGCCACGCTGTTCAACCAGAACTCACACTTGCTGAGCTTAGCGAACAACTGATGGTCTCGTAATATCTGTAGCACGATCTTCAGGTGTTCCTTGTGCTCCGTCTCGTTCTTGGAATAAATTAGTATGTCGTCTATGAACACGACTACAAACTTATCCACAAACGGCCGAAACACGCTGTTCATCAGATCCATGAAAGCTGCAGGGGCGTTCGTCAAACCGAACGACATCACGAGGAACTCATAGTGTAACACCCCGTTCCGCTCAAGCGGACTGCCGTCTCAATCGGCAATCGTGCAGCTGTCCCGACCTGCTTTGCCTCGATCAAGAAGCAAAGGATATCCAGACTTGTCCCTACAGGAATCCGGCTTGGACTTTCAGAGGCTCGCTCAGACGTATCGCTCTACCGAGGCGAATCATCGCTAAGGTGGGTGGCTACGGTGAACTTGTCTTTGCTTAGCCAGCAAATATAAAATCTGGAATGTTTATGCTAGTCGCTAGGTGATTCACCCCCTGCATGCTAATAAATCCAACGCACCTAGCTAAGGGAATAATCCCAACTTGTATTGCTTGCTAGAACATGGAAAAGAAAATACTGCTTATATTCAGACCCTCGCATGCTAAGTCCCTTAACGGTTTCATCTCTCGGACTACCTTCGGGCCCGAGCAACATGCCTGCTTATGTACCTAGAAACGCATGCTTGTCTGCTTGAATGTTGTCGTGTTTTCATCCAACTCCGGGAGACTACTCAGTAGTCGTTCCGTGTATGATTGACCCTGCAAGTATCCAGGACCGTTAGGTCACCAGGCAGCCCCGAACCAGAGGAATGCATCAAGATAAGTTATTGTACAAAGAACAAGATCCAAGTATCCCGTGTACTCGTATACTCGTGTTCCCGTGCACTCGTGTTCTCGTGTTCTCTTGTTCAAAGTGCACGCGTGTTCTCGTGTTCTCGTATATCTCGTGATAATTGAATGACCCAAAAAGAAAGTGCATGTCGCGGACAACTCGGAAACGAGGTATAGTTCCACGGACGGTCACCGGGGCACTGGGGCCGATCCGATCCGGATGGAACTCTTGTGTGGTCCCTCGTGTTCGGGCGAGTGGTTTGTAGCACCTCGTGTACTTACGTTGCATTCCACTTTCCCGGGACCACATCACGTGTGTAGTCCATCGTGTGCGGACAAGATGGTTTGTAGCGCATCGTGTACTTTGTTGCATTCCATCTTGGCCTTGGACTACTTCATGTACAATCCATCGTGTACGGACGAGATGGTTCGTAGCGCATCGTGTGCTCTCGTTGCGTTCCACTCTCGTCTGGGATTAGTCCTTTATGGCTATGCCAGCGACTCATGTTCATATAGATAAGTCATCCTCGCTTAGCGGCTATCCGCGTGCGAGTCATTGCATCAAGAACAACTGAGCACACCAAATACTGTCCCGTTCAATGACTCTCATGTTGGCATGTTGCATATGCTTGCCTCCTGAATGTTTATACATGCCTCCGCTCGAATTTATACTGTTTGCCTCAATGTTTGCCTTGGACAGGGAAGGAGATGGTAAGTTGGTAAGTCTCGCCGTGTTTCCTCTAACATCGCACGGCGCACTGCCCGACACGATAGGCTATTCAATATCTGCATGAAACTGATCCTAAGGCAACTAGAAAGACAACTTAATAGTTGTGCACGGAACCTGTATTACGTGTTTGGATTTGTCGAGCGGGCGAGTAGCTTCCCCACCAGTGCATTCAATATACTGATAATCCACCAGTTTGATATGCAGGGTGCGGGAGAACCTCGTTCGGTGCGGACGCCTCCTTCGTGCGTGCTAAGGCCAGGAGTTCCCTCTGAAGCCTTGCAATGGTGCGTCCGGGACTGAAGCACATATACAAGACATAAGTTGTGAACATCGCCTGACCATCGCTTGTACAATCATTCCAAATTGTAGCCACTTGGCATGCTTTTACTGTTTCAGAGAGAGAGGCTTGAGCGACTTGTAATCTCGGCTATACGCCGCCTGTAATACTTGTTCATATCAATAAAGAGATTACTTTACTTTGTTTCAATGTTTCCGCTATATTTGTCGACTCAGTGAACCTGTTACCGATCGCCTATGCGTTCATGACTCCGCTGCACTCGGACAATCTGTGCGACTCTGTGGCTTAGAACTCTTGCCGCCAGCCAATAAACCATGGCCTTGCACGGGCGTGGATCACGCTCGTGCGGCATCACGCCCGGATGGGTTAAGCGATCGTTTCGCGGGAGCGCTGGCGAGGGTGATTCCCGCCTAGCGGGAACGGCCGATTGCCTGCGGAAGATCGGGGCGTGACACATAGTGTCCGTAACGGGTTCTGAAAGCAGATTTTTGAATATCCTCTGATTTGATTTTCCACTGGTGATACCCTGACCTGAGATCAACTTTAGAGAAAATGGTTGCACCTTGCAGCTGATCAAACAAGTCATCTATTCTTGGCAATGGGTACTGATTCCGCACGGTCGCCTTATTCAGCTCTCGGTAGTCAATACACAGCCGCATGTATCCATCCTTCTTTTTCACAAACAGCACCGGAGCGCCCCACGGAGAAATGCTTGGACGAATGTATCCTCGGTCCAACAGATCTTGCAACTGAACTTTAAGTTCCTTAAGCTCTGCTGGGGCCATGCGATAAGGTGCCTTCGATATCGGTCGCGAATCCAAAAAAGTGTCAATGCTGAATTCGATCTCACGATCAGGAGGCATTCCAGGCAGCTCGTCTGGGAACACTTCGATGAAATCTGCAATGACTTCAGCCTGAGCTGCATCTGCACATTCCCGCCGGGTGTCTCGAACAGAAGCTAAGTACCCTTCACAGCCCGAATGCAACATACGCCTAGCCAAAATTGCTGATATCACCATTGCCGTCTTCGGTGCAGCGCTGCACGAATAGTAGAAGTCTGCCTCGCCGGGTAGACGGAATACGACTCGCTTCTTCGCGCACTCGATTGTTGCATGGCAAGCACCCAACCAGTCCATCCCGAGAATAATATCGTAATCCTTGATGTCTAGTACAATGACATCTAAGGAAAGCTTCCTTCCTCCAATGCAAATATAACCATCCCTACAGATCGCATGGGCGGGCATATCGACTCCCGAAGGGGTACTTACGCAAAGGTTCATATTTAAAGGAGTAGAAGCTAATTTATGCTCAACAGTAAAATCAGCAGATATAAAACTATGCGTAGCACCTGAATCGAATAAGACTCTAGCGGGCAAATCTCTGAAAAGTAAAGTACCTATTACAACAGTATCAGATACAGATGCCTCATCCCGAGTCAGTGCATAGACTCGGCCTTGAGCACCCTGGCGTTGTGGATTGACCGGCACAGCATTGGCATCACTTGCTGGAGGCCCCTTGTTGTGATTCCCGTTGTTCTGATTCGGCTTGCCCTCTCGCAGTTAAACTGTTTGTGACCCAGACGACCACATTTAAAACATCCTTGTTGTAGCGTCCCGCTTCGCGTCGACGCTATGTACAAGTGAGATGGCCTTGCTTGCTCCAACGGAAGTCTTCTCGGAGAGTTTCTGACCGATTAATCAAGGTGAGTGGGCAGAGCTGCATTCTCTGATTCTTGCACGACTTAATAATGAATCAGAGTTTTAAATGCTTGTTTGCTTAAGAAGAATGTTTTCATAAGAAAATGATAGAACCGACTCAGCATGCTAATAAGAGAACTCACATAGCTCGTCACTGAAACGAATATGCTGCCTAGCTAAGAGAATATGTATGCTTGTCTAATAAGAGATAGAACCATTGCTATGCTAAGAAGATAGAACTGCATGTTTTACTTGATGTGATAATAGACCCGTGCCATGCTAGTCTCAACTAAAAGATCGTTTATATGTTTGCTTGTCATCGTGTTTATATGGCTTGTCTTGAATGCTTGTTTCGATGTGAGAGTAAATGCTTGTCATGTGTGTGCTAGACTAGTAGCCCACCTGAGGTCCGGTCCTACGGGATCTTGGGGGTGCGGCTATTAGGAATGTGATACGATGGTTTAAATGTGCTTGTCATGTTGTGTGCTATTGTGATAGAGACAAGAGACATGTGGGTGCTTGCGGTGGATGGGGGACAAACGATATGTGGGAGACCGATAACGCGCCCTGAGCTCGGGGCGTGGATATTGGAAGGGAGGATGGTGATGCGATGGGGTGAGACTAATAGTGCGCCCTGAGGATCGGTCATTCGGGATCTTGGGGGCGTGGCTATTAGAGGGAGGCGGTGCTTCTGTTAAGAAGAGTCGAGTCTGCATTAGAGAAGTGTATGGAAATAAGCTGCATTCAGGTCGTTAGGGAGCATGCTAGGCTAGCCTTCTTGCATACCTAACTGTTTGATGCAGAGACGGACAGGAAACTAAAGAACGGTAAAACATATATGTTTATGCAATTGTTGCTAACTTGTATGTCTGCTGCAGGGATAACCGTTCGGCCGTGGGTAAGAAATATCAGTTTATACATAAGCCTGCTTATTCATTTTGTCTGCATCGTAGAGACCACCTGTTAGCGCTTCATGCATTGCATTCGGTCGGACAATGAGACTATTAGTGAAGAGCTGAACCTTGGCTACGGCTGCTTCGGTAGTAACGTGCAACCATGCGTCACAGCTGCTAATAGGATCAGAATGTGAGTCATTGGTTAGCTGGATTACCGCTACCGATCCTGAGTTACTCGGGGACCGACTTCTGATTGATAGTTAACTTGTGTGCTAGATTGATTGATGGTCCCTAAACGCTGCCTGTCCCTAGAATCCGTGCATATAGTTCACCGAACACGCTGCGCACACCCGAACAGGATTCCTCGTGCTTGAATTGGTTGCCTCGATTGATTGGTTGTTTGATTATGTTTTCAAAGAATGTTTCCAAACAATGTAATATGACTCTGCTAGGACTGCATGTAAAGAACCTAAGTAAAACTAGCAAGATTACTAGTAATGCAATGTTTTGCCACATGATTACTTAGTGTGGGTTTCAGGGGGTGTAGCTTCTGTTCAGTTGCTTTATCTCACCAGTACTTGTATAAAGTGCTGACCCACCAACAGTTTGCTTGTTCTCAGGTGCTCGTCCGTCTGAGGAAGCGATAGCCGTGCCTCATCCCAAGGAGCCGGAAATCTGGAGTCGATGCCTCGAGCTGCATCGAGTTTGTACCTGCTTTGAGCTGCTTTCAGATAGAGGGACATAATGTATGGAACGGTGTTATTGTAATCGAGAGAAGAGTGCTTGAGCGAATTGTAATCTCGGCCACGTGCCGCTTGTAACACTTTCGATTATCAATAAAAGAGACTATTTTTCATATGCCATTGAGTTCTTCACTTTTCTGCAATGTTATGTTCCGCTGCTTCAGTATAGAATAGCTTACTTGCCCTTGTATCAAAGCTTTGGCCTTGTGCAAGCGCACTTTAGGCTTGCACGGCATCACGTCCCGATGAGAACGATTGTCCTGCGGGAGAGCTGTAACGTGGTGATTCACGTTCAGCGGGGACGATCGAGCTCGCGGGAGATTGGGGCGTGACACTTGTACCCGACATTCATTCACTTTATGCCCTGATTTGCCGCATCGGCTGTAGTTCAGTGATTGGGATTGGCCCCTATTATCAGACGTATGCGACCGCTTGTGTGCTCCAGACCCTCCCGTTTCATGAGGACGTTTATTGTTGTTGGTACGGGGGGTTTGCACCTCGGCCTTTGGGAGAGGGCGCCCAAAGATCCGCTCGCTGTTCAGAGCCGCTTCGTAACATTCCCTGTATGTTTGGCATTTTTGGTTGATGACGTCCCTACGCAAATCGTCATTCAAACCCTTCTGAAACCGATAGCACTACGCCTGCTGATTAGGCAAGAAGTGCCCTGCAAACTTAGCTAGTTTAGCGAACACTGAGTCATAATCGTCAACAGACAGACTTTCTTGCACCAGATTACTGAAGTCGTCTTCCTTTTGTTGACGCACGGCTCGGGGAATATATTGTTCAATGAAGGCAGATTTTAACATTTCCCAAGTAATTTTACAGTTGGGATTGGCATCATAAATCCCTTGCTTCGTGGCCTCCCACCAATCATGCGCACGCAGTTCCAGCTGAACCGATGCACAGGCCACTCGCTTGGATCCCCTGATGCCAACCAGGTTGAAGAGTCCTTCCAGCTTAGCAATCCACCCCATCACCACGTCCGGCTCAGCTCGTCCGTTGAACGTTGGCGGATGCATTTTAGTGAACTCGGCTGCACGGCAGGAGTTCCTTGCTGGAGGGTGAGTCTCTTCCGACTCGTCTTCTACCGCCACGGCCGGCGGCGTGACAGGCGTCGCTGCGGCTACCCCGTTGCTTGGTACCAGGGATGCAATCAGTTGCATCATTGTATCCATTTGCTTCTGTTGAGAAGCAAACTGTGTTTGTATGTTAGCTTGTTGGATAACAGCTTGTTGTTGCTGCGCCTCCATGAGGTGCATAAACCGTTCCGCCATACCGGTTGAACCCGCTCCCCCGGATTCTCCAGAGCTTGCTGGATCGCTCTGAATGGGTTGAGCACTGCTGGCAGTTGCAGTGTTCTTCTTTGCCATGGCTACAAAAGAGAGTAGCTTGTTAACGCTACAAAAACGATAGATTTTGTATCTATGGGCTCATTGTATAGGCGACTCATCTCATGCAGCGGACGCCGAACGCAACTCAATTGAGAGGCGCATCAAACTCCTTTATAATCTTTTGAAATCCCATGGAAGTAAAGCCTAGGCTCTGATACCAATATGTCACGCCCCGATCCCGTAAGGGTCGATCGTCCTCGCTGGATCCTTTACGGAACCGATTCGTCCTCGCTTGGGGCGTGATGCCGTGCGAGCCTGGAGTTGCGCTCGCACAAGGCAAGAACTTGCAGTTATAGGAATCCATTTTGAAACACAATTTAGAAAACACATTCACAGAGATTTGAACACAAGTGCAGGAAGAAACATGCTTTTTCATTGATAATTCAGAGTAATTTACATAGAGTTTACATTGATGCGCCTCTCGGCTGCTTGATTTGCATTACAAAAAGATAACTCAAAAGGCAGGGCGCGCTCCATCAGATAGTCCACGTCGTTCATACATTACGCCCTTGTATAGGTTGAAAGTCCAAGCCTCCAAAATGATCTGACTCCAACTATACTTCAAAATAGAGGTGCTCCTAACGCCTCCTCGTCTATCCACTAGCGTTGCACCGTCTGAGTGCCTGAAATAGTTGCCCACAACGTGGGTCAGTACTCAACTTGTACTGGTGAGCGGGATGAACCCACTCGACTAAATCGACACTAGCTTATTAGGGGCGAGCATGCATTAAGATGACTTCTATAAAGAAGCAAGTGAATTCAATTCATATTAGTTGCATGTTTTGATAGGAATGAAAATAGCATTGAATCAAACCAGTGCATCGATTGCTTACTCAACTGATGCACGCCTTCCCTGCAACGAAACACAAGTATACTTACCATCTGCACAAGACAATAAATTAGCATGTGTTCTATTCTATGCGGTCATTGGTGTGATCGACACCTTAGGGACATATTTCAAGCATTAGCGGCGCGCCCTATCAGCCCGGGTAGCAAGCCCTGCTGGAGGTCCCGCAATGCATCGTGACGAGCACGAATCAAATATTTCCCTCCGGATCGATACGGTTCTAGTGCCCCGGAAAGCCGTTTCGAGGAAATGCCAAACCTTGTGCACAAGTTGTCCCAGACCATGCAAATGCATGAACAATTCATATTATCATACAATGCATCGAAATAAACAAAGAAGTAAAGCAGCAATATATATCTCATGCAACAGTTCATATTTTCTCAATGCGGTGTTCCGATTTTGGTATCTCATAGGTCCAAACTCCGTCCGAGGCACTAGGCCGCCACCAACGACCAATTCCCTTTATAAACAATTCAAATTATAAGGTGCAAGCATATAGTAAATTTAGTCTACAAATCCCATGTTCCTTTCTTAGTGGCTGGCATGCATTTTGGCAAGGATTTCCTAGGCGTCCAACCGGGCATCATCGAGTGAACGTTTGAAACATTAGAGATGTGGGCGTGAAGAAGTAGGAAAGAAGGGTCCAAACCACTCACTGGTTAAGGAAAAAGGTAGCTGAAACACGAATCCCGCCTAACGACGATCAAACGTCAGTTACGCGGACCTACACAGCACGAGCACCAATTAGAATTCTTGCCTATCCTTCCTTGCCGAACTCCCCAAGAATCAAAGCTCAAAACGATAAAACCAGCAGTGAAAACCAAGCAAATCGAAAGCAACACCAAATCAAAATCCCAAAACGGAAATCAAGAAAACCAAGCAACCAAACACGAAAACTATTGGACTCGTTTCAATAGAGGCCTTTCCATGAGTTGGAAAGGATCATCGCATTTTGTCCGTGGCAAGAAGATGCCGAAGATCTAAGCTACGACTCAGACGGACTAGCCACAAGCCCAATTACGTAGTGCACATCCCGGTCGGATCGGGATTTGAGGCACTACAGCCTGAGAGAGTTCAGCTTCCAAATCTTAAACCCTCGCCATATCTCCCTCATATTCGGCCTGGTACTTAGTTAGCTGAGGAATACAATCCACCAAGACAGCCCGTTCTTTATCCATCTCCTGCTGCTGTTCCTGGATGGATTTGTTCAGAATTTTCATTTGCTCAGTAAGCTCTGCAGTTAAGGAGTCATACTTAGCTTGAACTAGATCGTCGATGCTGCCCGAGACAGTTGCAAATACTCGTTAATGGGTTGTTCCAAACCATTAACTATTTGCTCTAGCGCATCAGCTCTGTCATTATCATTGAAATTTATAATCTGCACGATAAGGAGATTGGAGGACATCTTCAGAGCAGCGAAACCTAAGTTCTTCTCCAGCACCAACGATATTAACTCCTTCAAAGTGAGATAAAATATGCTAGTGTATTGATCCACTAGCAAAGCAAAGCTCGAATGGACGCCGGGAGTGGCCGCAATATCAGTAAATCTTCCTCCAGGAATGACTGCAGAGGAAGTCGCCACAGTCGTTGCCTCTACAGATGGCGCTACAAAAGAATGAACACCAGCAATGGTAGAAGTTGCTGGTGTACTCAACGAAGGAGGCACAGTCGCTATGATGAGCTCATCCTCCTCTGAAGATATCGGGACTGCAGTGGGCGAGGCTACACCCGAAAATGTCGCGGAGGAAGGATCGACAGCTTCAAAGCATGCCCCTTCAAAGTCGAGCGCTGTCACGCCCCAGTCCCAAAATACATAGGACTAGGAGTACATAACACGTCCAGCCGTATGTATACGAACTCAAATTTATGGAAATCATATACACACGTACGCTGTATATGAATATGCAATCCATCAGTGGTAATATACTGTCATAACAAGTCACACAGAATCTATATCCCATCCATAGCACAAATAATCAGTAGGAATAAAGACTGAATAATAACTGGATATCCAAAATAAGTATCAAGTCTGATAGTCTGGTGGAAACAAATCCACTACAAAATGACTATTCTGAAGTAGCAAAATATCTAAACAACGTCAACAAATCACAGATACTCTGAGGGTAGGTTCTCCTCAGTCAGGTACGTAGTGTCAAGTCCAGGTCCATACTCCTGGGGGTACTCCTGCTCGTCCATATCTGGAAAGAGACCAGGTCCTCAGAGGGACGTAACAAGATACATATAAACATGCCAATAAAGTACTGAAATAAAAACATCCACTGGGTCGCCTAACTGTCTAAGTGTATGCAATTTGAGAATAACTTTCCACCAAGTGGGCTATTTGGCTAAAAATATGGGGTTGGCGTGACCCTGTCGGAGAATTAGGGGCCTCAAAGCATGTCGTCTTTTGAACGGCAGAGGCCGCTAGTAATATATAGTGGTCATCATCACCCGTTTCTCCGGTGGAGAATCCGGGCGTACAGGAAAAAGTGCAAAGGAGCCCAAATGTTTTACTTATTGTTCTCCCCACCCCATGCTCTAAGCATGCCATATCCATGACATGATAAATCCTCTAAATAACTGCCAGGTCTACTAGCATACAAAGTTTCTATCAGCAGTTACCCCTAACGCACGACACTTACGTACAGGAGGCCAACCCGATAAGTAGTCCGAGATCTATATGAGACTCACAACTCGTGTAGCAACTGTGTCACGGCAATGAACCTACTGATGCTCCCTAAAGCTGGGTAGTCTTATAAATAGGTCCAAAATCTACAAAATAAACATTTATATAGGCAGAATTAAACATGCATGTATCAACTGGATTGTAAATAATTGTACAGTGACAAGGTATACTTGCCGAGCAAGTTCTGTATAGTGCAAATGTCCACAACAGTGTTTAAGATTTGGTAAGAAGAAGTGGGTTAGGGTTTTGAGAGTGGTAATTATATATAGGAATAAGGAGGTGCTGGGATTTACTTAAGGGTTAAGAAACTATTGCCACTGTTGTTTTCCTTTTATTGATTTAGGTGTGCGGTTGAGGAGATTTTTAAGGAGTGATGGAATGAGAAACTTACACGTGTAGGAAAGGAAAGTAAAACAAAATTGGATTTTGCTTCTGCTGCTGATATTTTCTTCTCCTAATGGTTATGGTTTGGGTTTTTACGCACGGTGAACGGAAGAGTTTACGCGGAGTAAAATAAGCGGTGGTTTAGTTACTGCTGCTGCTGGTGTTTACGCGGGGTGGTTTTGCTATTGTTGTTGATATTTACGTGCGGAGAAGTATACGCAGTGATGAGCGGTTTGCTGTTGTCTGTTTACGCGGGGTGAACTGTTATTTCCTTACTTTACGCGCGGGTGTGTTTAACGGGTTGCTGGTTTGATCCAATAGGAAATTCTATTTTTATTCTTTCTTTTTCTTATAAACTATATATATATATATATATATATATATATATATATATATATATATACCTATTTATTTATAGAAAAAATTGGATAGGGTATTGGTGTATACGGTTAAGGTAGCAACTGTCAAAGGGTCTTCTATATGAAATAAAATTTAGAAAAAATTTATAATGGCTCCATAAATCCCTTAGCTGTACAATATCTTAAATAGAAATTTAAATAAAAATATATTCCCTTTATTCATAATTACCACAAATAACTAATTAATATGGTTTTCAGGAATGAGGGTTTACACTCTTCCCAACTTATAAAAATTTCGTCCTCGAAATTAAAACTAAGCCACGGTAGAAAGTTTAAGATTTGTAAGAGATATAATTTAACAAGTAAATTTATACCTTGGTCAATGAATAGGTTTGGAAAACGTTGGCGCATGTCGTCCTCGCGCTCCCAAGTAGATTCTCCTGGTGCACCATGCTTCCATGCTACACGAACTAAGGGAATAGACTGGTTCCTCAATACTTTCTCTCGACGATCAAGGATTCCCACGGGTTGCTCTTGATATGGCAAGCTTAGCCCAATGGTGATCTCTGAATGATCGAGAACATGACTGTTGTCTGCCACATATCTCCTGAGTTGTGACACATGGAATACATCATGTACTCCCTCAAGTGAAGGTGGTAGTGTAAGTCGATACGCTACTTCTCCCACTTTCTCTAGCACGTCTGTAAGATCCCTAAACCTGAAAATCATATTTCTCTATTATTTAATTTATTTATAGTAGTTATAAGCTAAATAGAGAGAATAGATTACATCTTTTTAGATGTTGTACATTTAGAAGATTTTTGGGATCATTATAAATTTTTTCTGAGTTATTTCATGTAGGAGACTCTTTGGACAGATACTAGCTCAGCCGTATGCACCAAAATAATTCTTAGAATTTCCTGGGAATAGATATGTGTATATATATATAACAAATCATATTGGTTATTGGATATCAAAACCCACAACCCTTAGCCCAAACCAGTTAATCACCCCGCGTATATTTTCCTCTCAACCGCGCGTAATATCAAAACAATAACAGAAGTAGTAACTTGCTATTCCCTGCTCCGCGCGTAAAGTAATTCAACGCGTAAACTCTTACCACCGCTTCTTACTTCATCTGTGCGTAAAGAACATCACCCGCCTAATTCCTCTCTTTACACGTAAATCAAACCCAGGCGTAAAACACCACCACCACCTAAATTCTGCTCCGCGCGTAAAACAAGAACTCCACCGCTTATTTTCTTCTCCGCTCGTGTGGGGAAAATATCAGCAGCAACCCACCGCCTCTTTACCTGTTATTACTAAATAACCCTCAGTCGAACCCTAAACCAATGAGAAGAAACAGCAGCAGAAGTAGTTTCTTAACCATTAAGCAAAAATCCACCGCCTCTTGACCCTATATATATCACCACACTCTCAAACCCTAAACCACTTCTTCTTACTACAACTTAACACTGTTGGACGTGCACTATACATGACTTTTGCTCGGCAAGTATACCTTGCTATTATACTGTTATTTACATTCCAGCTGATACATGCATGTTTAATTCTGCTTATATAGATGTTTATTTATGTAGATTTGAGACCTACTTTATGAGACCACCCCAGTATCATATAGCATCAGTAGGTTCATTGGCCGTGACACAGTTATTACACGAGTTGTGAGTCTCATATAAATTTCGGACTACGTACCGGGTTGGCCTCCTGTACGTATGAGCCGTGCGTTAGGGATAACTGCTGATAGACACTTTGTATGCTAGAAGACTCTGCAGTTATTAGTAGTTCAGGGACATAGCCTATTGTACTAAAGATAGGTTATGAACCAAATCGTGTCATGAATGTGACATGCTTAGAGCATTGGGTAGGGAGGACTACTAGTAGGCGTATGGGACCCCCCACTTTATTTACTACGGATGCCACACTCGACGGGCTGATATGGTTGTTATATTTACTACGGATGCCACACTCTTCGGGGTGATATGGTTGTTATATACTATACAGATTCCCTGTTCTTCAGAGCAGTAGAACGTTATTATGTACATGCGCCCTTGTACTGGGGGCATATATGGCATATACTAGCTAGTTGTCAAGATTGGTGAATTACGTCAGCATATGTCTAGCCTACAGTTTCCCTACGCTCAAAGTTGTCCTCAAGTTGTATTTCACTTAGACGGTTATGCGACCCACTGGATGTTTATTTTTCAGTACTTATTGGCATGTTATTATGTATCTTGTTACGTCCCTTTGAGGACCTGGTCCCTTTCCAGATATGGACGAGCATGAGTATCCACAAGAATACGGACCTGGACCTGACTCTTCTTACCAGACTGAGGAGGTCTTACTCTCAGAATAGCTGTGATTAATTCTACTGTTTAGAGATTTTGTTCTACTTCAGTATAGTCGTTTGTAGTGGATTTGTTTCCACCGGACTATCAGACTTGATACTTATCCTTGATATCCAGTTATTATTCAGCTGTTTATTTTTACTGATTATTTGTGCTGTGGATGAGATATAGATTGTGTGTGACATGTTGTGACAGTATATTACCACTGGTGGATTGCATATTCATTTACAGCGTACGTGAGTTTATGATTTCCATATATTGGAGTTCGTATACATACGGCTGGGCGTGTTACGTATTCTTAGTCCTACGTATTTTGGGACTGGGGAGTGACATGTTTTTAGTGGTGGCCCATGCAGGTCGAGAATATATTGTCTCGGTTACGTAAATGTACCGAACAAGCCTGTGTATAGGAATAGAGTATAAGGATCTCATCCACATTTGACTAAAACCTCATTCTTCCTTAAGTTTTACGCTAGGAACCCTTTACGCTGAGACCAGGGACCTCTATTTTATGAAGAGTAACCAATTTGTTGGCATAAAAGGCCAAACTATGCAGAAGATTGCTTACTTTATGCTGTGGTTATGACAATTGCTAACTACGTTCCCTTAGACTTCTAAATCTACGTATGACACGTCATGCAAGCCATGTAGGTAACTGCCCCTGCGTAAATTTGATGATTCCTGAAATATAGATAACCAGCGTAGAATAGCCTGATTAGGCATAAAATATAAGGATAGTGATGTGAGCGTATTTGGCACAGCCTTAGCTTCCCAGTCCTGACCAAATCTCATGCATTAAATGCAGAGATATGCCTCGAGCCCTGTATAAGAAACAGATTTTGACGTGGCACATGATTTTGTTTTATTTTGAGCGTAAGACCCATTTCTGTAGACATCGTATTCAGAAGACTCTCTTTCTTTCCTTTGGATGCATAAAAATGATTTGTATTAGAAATACCACTAAACGACAACCTGGGTCTGTGCAAAATCATCATCATAGCCGTCCTCTCGATTATCGTACAGTATTTTTGTCATATGTCAGGTTCACCGATTTGACTGACCAACTCATGATGAGTTCCTCGTATAAATCTTATGCCACAACGTATGTCAGATTTTATGCACAGACTTTACGTAGCATATATTTTACGCGCAGATTTCTACGCCAACTTTACACCAGCAGACTTTACGCCAAACTTCCTTGAACTGTATTTTACGCCGACAGTCTTGAATCTCTATTTTACGCGGATAGTTCTGAATCCTTACTTTATGTTCCTCTGCTTTACGCTGACCACTTTGAACCTCTGTTTTACGCCAACTATCTTGAAGCCCTGTTTATGCAGGGAAATGACTTCATGTATGTTGGGGATTTTGACTGAAACATTACGCGGACAAATTCTCTAGCGTATTTCATGCTTCCACATTCTACCTAATGCTTGCATCCTTCCTGTACCCCTTCTAAACGTTGTACATCACCTGCAGAGAGATGGATATGCAGAAGGAATGTACTATCACAGATGGTGACACAACTCCTGGAGTCAATAGTCAGACTCAAGGAGAGACCTCAACAATTCCCAGACTTCCGGAATCAGATGGACAGATTCACAGTCCAGTTCCATCTGACCTTCCCGTTCCACCTAATGGAACCTGCCAGTATCATCAACATCATAAGATGGCCAGGCACAACTGTTCCAATTCTTCCAGATAATGATGCAGGAACATAGGCAGCAGGCAACCGAGCAAAGGCAAAAAATTCTGGCAGCAATTGAAATGATGGCTGTAAGGACTACTGTACCAGCTAAAGCACTAGCTCAAGTACCTCGAGCTAGGGCTGGTTCAGTAGCAGGCTTTATACAGATGGGTCCAAAGCCGTACCAAGGCATTGGGAACCCAGAGGAAACTACCAACTGGATCTCTCACACCCGGAAATTATTAGAGACATCGCAGCTACTTGCAAACCCATGGATGACGGGTGTAAGGACACATCCAGGATCAATAAGGACACAGCAAGAAGGATCTATCAGACGCCCTTTGGAACCACCATAACAGTATCAACACAGAGCCGGACCGTACCAGATCCCAGAAAAGCCCCACTGCCATCATTGTAGGAGACGCGGACATATTAGGAGGGACTGTCGACTTCGCCTAGGACAATGTATAAGGTGTGGTTCCGGACAGCATTTGGTAAGAGACTGTCCTATGCAACAAGCATTAACACCTTCACCGTCAGTACAGGAGCTAGCACTTCCAGCACCGAAGCCAGCTCAGCAGATAAATAGATCAGGAGAATCAACTTGGCAACATGAGGATGGCATGCGCCAACGTTTTCCTAACATATTCGATGACCAAGGTATAAATTTACTTTGTTAATTTATATCTTATACCATCCTTGACTTTCTACCGTGACTTAGTTTTAATTCCAGGGACGAAATTTTATAAGTTGGGTAGTATGCCTCACAACCTAGTATCACATAGTCCTCTTGACTCCTTAGTAAAGTATAGTTGAATGACATTTAAACTATACGCTAGTATAAGAAGATAGTGTTTATTCAGATCGTAGATATTAGAGGCCCGTACCCTCTTGGGTCAAACTAGCAACTTAGACAAGGGATTTGTATGACAACTGTAGAGACTGTAGAGTCTTATCTCTTTGTGACTTGAATTATTATGTACCTTCTTTTATCATGATCTAGCGCAATTATATTTTATATACTACCTTGACTTATGCTGTTATTCTATAGCCTAGTTTTGCAAAGCTTAGTCTTTTATCAAGCTTGTTCATGATATATGTAATAGAGGATGCATACATTAATATATTTCAGAATCAATGTATTAAGGTCTAGCTAACCTTAGTGCGCTTGGTTCGCCCTTGGTATAACTACTTTACGTGGATTGAGATATGTAGTGATTAGTAGACAAATATACTTGCCCTTTTGATATGTCTGAGCATATCGTATCATTTACATAACTGTACCGATACGAGCATGTGAATACGAATTACCAAAATAGATTTCAATCCACAACTGCCTTGACAATTCCTTTTGAATTCATTAAACGCCTTGATCCCTATACTTCTAATTTATTACCTCCCCTTGAACTCGTTATTGTTTTTCGCCCTTCCTTACTTCGGAAAGACGAAACCTCGTGCTTGGTATAAGTATGATATACATATAGTACTAGATATACCCCATAGGTCAATCATATTATTTAATGATTACTTCCTATAATTAAAGGTATATCATAGGTGATGTATTTTGTGTAATCTTTGAAGATTGAATAACATGATTAAATGATTCGAAGAATAGTTTTCTTAGATGTATAGCCTTATATGATAGATGCGTAAAATCAAAGTTGGGTAGAAATTGTATTATTAAACTTGAGGTAAATTCTTTTAAATTGTGATCAAGGTAGATTAGATAGATAGAGACCCTACCCTATTTTAATTTCGAGGACGAAATTTTTATAAGTTGGGTAGAATGTAAGATCCCTAAACCTGAAAATCGTATTTCTTTATTATTTAATTCATTTATAGTAGTTATAAGCTAAATAGAGAGAATAGATTACATCTTTTGAGATGTTGTACATTTAGAAGATTTTTGGGATCATTATAAATTTTTTCTGAGTTATTTCATGTAGGAGACTCTTTGGACAGATACTAGCTCAGCCGTATGCACCAAAATAATTCTTAGAATTTCCTGGGAATAGATATGTGTATATATATATAACAAATCCTATTAGTTATTGGATATCAAAACCCACAACCCTTAGCCCAAACCAGTTAATCACCCCGCGTATACTTTCCTCTCAACCGCGCGTAATATCAAAACAACAACAGAAGTAGTAACTTGCTATTCCCTGGTCCGCGCGTAAAGTAATTTCATGCGTAAACTCTTACCACTGCTTCTTACTTCATCTGTGCGTAAAGAACATCACCCGCCTAATTCCTCTCTTTACGCGTAAATCAAACCCAGGCGTAAAACACCACCACCACCTAAATTCCGCTCCGCACATAAAACAAGAACTCTACCGCTTATTTTCTCCTCCGCTTGTGTGGGAAAAATATCAGCAGCAACCCACCGCCTCTTTACCTGTTATTACTAAATAACCCTCAGCCGAACCCTAAACCAATGAGAAGAAACAGTAGCAGAAGTAGTTTCTTAACCATTAAGCAAAAACCCACCGCCTCTTGACCCTATATATATCACCACACTCTCAAACCCTAAACCACTTCTTCTTACTATAACTTAACACTGTTGGACGTGCACTATACAGGACTTTTGCTCTGCAAGTATACCTTGCCATTATACTGTTATTTACATTCCAGCTGATACAAGCATGTTTAATTCTGCTTATATAGATGTTTATTTATGTAGATTTGAGACCTACTTTATGAGACCACCCCAGTATCATATAGCATCAGTAGGTTCATTGGCCGTGACACAGTTGTTACACGAGTTATGAGTCTCATATAGATTCCGGACTACGTACCGGGTTGGCCTCCTGTACGTATGAGCCGTGCGTTAGGGATAACTGCTGATAGACACTTTGTATGATAGAAGACTCTGCAGTTATTAGTGGTTCAGGGACATAGCCTATTGTACTAAAGATAGGTTATGAACCAAATCGTGTCATGGATGTGACATGCTTAGAGCATTTGGCGGGGAGGACTACTAGTAGGCATATGGGACCCCCCCACTTTATTTATTACGGATGCCACACTCGACGGGGTGATATGGTTGTTATATTTACTACGGATGCCACACTCTTCGGGGTGATATGGTTGTTATATACTATACAGATTCCCTGTTCTTCAGAGCAGTAGGACGTTATTATATACATGCGCCCTTGTACTGGGGGCATATGTGGCATATACTAGCCAGTTGTCACGATTGGTGAATTACGTCAGCATATGTCTAGCCAACACTTTCCCTACGCTCAAAGTTGTCCTCAAGTTGCATTTCACTTAGACGGTTAGACGACCCACTGGATGTTTATTTTTCAATACTTATTGGCATGTTATTATGTATCTTGTTACGTCACTTTGAGGACCTGGTCCCTTTCTAGATATGGACGAGCAGGAGTATCTACAGGAATACGGACCTGGACCTGACTCTTCTTACCAGACTGAGGAGGTCTTACCCTCAGAATAGCTGTGATTAATTCCACTATTTAGAGATTTTTTTCTACTTCAGTATAGTCGTTTGTAGTGGATTTGTTTCCACCGGACTATCAGACTTGATACTTATCCTTGATATCCAGTTATTATTCAGCTCTTTATTTCTACTGATTATTTGTGCTGTGGATGAGATATAGATTGTGTGTGACTTGTTGTGACAGTATATTACCACTGGTGGATTGCATATTCATTTACAGCGTACGTGTGTATATGATTTTCATATATTGGAGTTCGTATACATACGGCTGGGCGTGTTACGTATTCTTAGTCCTACGTATTTTGGGACTGGGGCGTGACAACGTCAAATGGTCCAATATACCTTGGACTCAACTTGCCTCGCCCTCCAAATCAAATAGTGCCTATAGTAGGTGATATCCTTAAGAAGACATGATCGCCCTCTTTAAACTCCAAGGGACGACGATGAAGGTCTGTCCATTGTTTCTGCCTGTCTTGCGCTGAACGCAAGTATCCTTGTATCTTCTTAACTGTCTCAACAGTGTTGACCACTAACTCTAGTCCCAGAATCTGACGTTCTCCTACATCACTCCAAAACACAGGAGACTACACTTCCTTCCATACAATGCTTCAAACGGAGCCGTCTGGATGCTCGCCTGATAGCTATTGTTGTAAGAAAACTCTACAAGATGTAGGTGATCCTCCCATGATCCTTCAAAGTCTAATTTACAATCCCTCAACATATCCTCTAATGTCTGAATAGTACGTTCTGACTGCCCATCTGTTTGCGGGTGATAAGATGTACTGAATTTCAGACGAGTTCCAAGGCTTTCTTGTATGCTTCTCCAAAAATATGATATAAAGCGTGAATCTTTGTCTGACACAATGCTAACTGGTACACCATGCAATCTTACGATCTGTCTTATATATAAGTCAGCCAAAACTTCTGTAGATTGGCCAACTCTGAAAGGTAAGAAATGGGCTGACTTGGTGAGTCGGTCCACTATTACCCATACCGCATCTCTTCCACGGGGACTCTTGGGAAAATCCGTAACGAAGTTCATAGTGATGTGTTCCCACTTCCACTCTGGAATCGGAAGTGGTTGCAATAATCATGCTGTTCTCTGATGCTCCGCTTTTACTTGCTGACATATTAAACATTTAGCTACAAAGCGAGCTATCTCTCTTTTCATTCCATGCCACCAAAAATGTTGTCTTAAGTCACGATACATTTTAGTGCCCCCAGGATGAATAGAATATATCGAACTTTGAGCTTCTGTCATCAGCTCTTGTCGAATTTCTCCATTTGGAACATAAAGACGATCACTACATCGTAATATCTCATCATCATGGATGCGCAGTCCTATCTGCTCCCCGGCCTCTGTTCTTTCCTTTAATCTTCTAAATATGGCGTCTGTAGGCAATGCTGCCTTGATTTTCTCTACTAGTGATGATTGTACTTATAAGTTGGCTAATGTCCCGTCTGCTCCGGGAAATATTATTTCAATGCCAAGACCTTGCAAATCCTTCAATAATTCCTTCTGTATTGTTAGAAAATAAACCGCTGGCTTTCGGCTTAACGCATCTGCTACAACGTTAGCCTTGCCTGGGTGATAATGTAGCTCTATCTCGAAATCTTTCATCAACTCGAGCCATCGACGTTGCCTCATATTTAACTCCTTCTGTGTGAAGACATACTTGAGACTTTTGTGGTCGGAATATATTTTCACTCGTTCCCTATATAAGTAATGTCTCCATAACTTCAGAGAAAATACAACGGTTGCAAGTTCCAAGTCATGAGTTGGATAATTCTTCTCATGTACTCGTAATTGCCTAGATGCATATGCAATCACCTTGCCATGCTGTATCAATACGCATCCCAAACCTTTTCCTGATGCGTCACTATAGATCACATAGCCTCCTGATCCTGATGGAATAGTTAATACTGGTGTTGTAGTCAGTCGCTTCTTTAATTCCTCGAAAGCGGCTTGACACTCGTTGGTACATATGAACTCTTGATCTTTGCATGTCAACCGAGTCATAGGTGTTGCTATTCTTGAGAAGTTCTCCACGAACCGTCGGTAATATCCCGCAAGTCCAAGAAAAATTTTCACCTCCGCTGCTGATTTAGGAACAGGCTATGTCTCAACTGCCGAGATCTTTTCTGGATCAATAGAAATACCATCTCCTATAACGACATGTCCAAGAAATGAAACTTTGTCCAAGAAGAACTCACATTTACTGAGTTTCGTATATAACTGCTCTCTTCTCAAGGTCTCTAGGACAATTCGCAAGGGCTTCTCATGTTCCTCGTGGTTCTTTGAATAGACAAGTATATCATCTATGAAGACAACCACGAACTGGTCCAAATGCTGATGGAATACTCGATTCATTAAGTCCATAAATATAGCTGGAGCATTAGTCAATCTAAATGGCATGACCAGAAACTCGTAGTGCC
Source organism: Iris macrosiphon (assembly GCA_036927795.1). NCBI lineage: Eukaryota > Viridiplantae > Streptophyta > Magnoliopsida > Asparagales > Iridaceae > Iris > Iris macrosiphon. The sequence continues at coordinate 86,319,299 of JAYESA010000013.1, forward strand.
CATATCTTGTCCGAAATGCGGTCTTTGGGATGTCCTCCTTTCGTACTTTCACCTGGTGATATCTCGATCTCAAATCTATCTTTGAGAACATCTTGGCTCCACTAAGTTGATCAAATAAGTCATCAATGCGTGGTAGTGGATATTTATTCTTCACTGTCACTGCATTTAATGCTCTATAGTCAATCCACAGACGTACTGACCCATCCATCTTTGGTATAAACAACACTGGTGCTCCCTAGGTTGATGCACTTGGTCGGATGAAACCTTTTTCTTCTAGTTCTTTCAATTGTTTCTTCAGTTCATCCATCTCCTTCTTTGCTAGTCTATAAACATGTGATGCTATAGGTGTTGCTCCCGGTGTTAATTCAATTGAGAATTCTACGTCTCTATCTGGGGGTAGTCCTGATAATTCTTTTGGAAAGACGTCTGGGAATTCTGAAATAATAGGATGATATACAACATCGTCCATTGCGAGCTACATATCATCAAGGATTTCGGTGGATCCTCGTGCAAACTTAAGTTCAGGCTGGCCTGGAACCTTGAAAAGAATGCTTCCTCCAAAGCAATCGAAGAAAGCATGGTACTTGCTTAGCCAGTCTATTCCAAGCACAATATCAAAAGTAGGCATAGGAAGGACTAAGAGTCGGGCATTCATCTCTCTGCCATGTATCACTATAGGACACGATCTACAAATTCTACTAATAGGTACAACTCCTCCTCCAGTGAGAATTCTAATACAACTAGGTAAAGGTGTGGAGGCAATGTTGTGTTTGGCAATAAAACTGGATGATATGAATGAGTGGGTGGCTCCCGTATCAAACAATGTCATAGCAGGAAAAGTAAAAACAAGAGTGATACCTGCTATGACATCGATCTCCTGATTTATGTCATCCACTTCCATTGCAAAAGTTTGTCCGTTCCTCTGTGGTTGTCCCTGTCTAGCCTTTTTGAATTGATCCTCCTGTGCAGGTAGCGGTGGTCCTCGCTGAAATCCCCCTGCTGCTGGAGGTCGAGGTGCTCCTGGTCTTATCATTTGCTGAGCTGGTTAAGGTGCTGGAAGTGCTAGTCTTGGTGCTGGCGGTGGAAGTGTTGATGCTTGTTGCATAGGAAAGTCCTTCAATATATGTTGTCCGGAACCACATCTCATACACTGTCCCAAGCGGACTCGACAGTCTCTTGAGATGTGCCCGCGTCTCCCACAATAATTGCATTAGGGTTTCTCTGGGATTTGGTACGGTCCTGCTCTGTGTTGGTACTGCTGTTGCTGAGCTAAATGACGTCTAATAGGCCCTCCTTGTTGTGTTTTTGCCGGTCCTGGTTGTGTCCTCAGCTGGCCTCCTTTTCCTCGGCTGATAGTTTCTTGCAATTTGGCTTCTGTCAGTAACTCAGCATAAGAGATTCGGGACTGTGAGCTTGTATAATGTTGGAGCTCCTGAGTCAGTCCACGATGAAACCTCTTAGCCTTGGCCAAGTCATCTGGTATCAAAGCAGCGCCATATTTACTAAGGCGACTAAACTCAGCATCATACTCGTCCACTGTTCGGTTTTCCTGCTCCAGGTGGAGAAACTGATCGTATAATGCATCTCTGACGGTGTCTGGAAAGTACTTTCTTTCAAAGCACTCTAGGAATTGCTCCCAGGTCTGGTATGTGCCCAACTGGCGCTCCATGGATTCCCACCAGTGATGAGCATTACCATTTAGAAGCGTTCTCACACCTGTCATCCACAACTCTGTAGGTAGCTGCAATGCTTCTAATAACTTCCGAGTGTGAGTGATCCAGTTGGTAGTTTCTTCTGGGCTCTCAATGCCTTTGTACAGCCTCGGACCCATTTGCACAAAGTCCTTTACTGAACCAACTCTAGCTCGAGGTACTGGAGCTAGTGCTTGAGCTGGCACAGTAGTCTTTGCAACCATCCTTTCAAGTGCTGCTAGGAACTCTTGTCTCTGTTCTGCTGCTAGTGTAGCGGCCTGTTGTTGTTGTTCCTTCATTATCATCTGGAAGAATTAGAACAGTTGAGCCTGACCATCCTGCGGTGTCGATGATACTGGAAGGTTCCCATTTGGTGGAACAGGAAAGTCAGATGGAACTGGATTATGAATCTGTCCATCTGATCCTGAAAGTCTAAGATTCGTTGAGGTTCCTTCTTGAGTCTGATCATTGACTCCAGGGGTTGTGTCACCATCTGTGACAGTTCATCCCTTCTGCATATCCATTTCTCTGCAGGTGATGTACACAACGTTTAGAAGAAGTACAGGAATCAAACAGAGATGTAAAATTGTTGGCGTAAAACATGGGTTCAAAAATATCCATATAAAGCAGAGAAGTGTAAGGTAAGGTTTTAGAGTTGTCTGCGTAAAACAGAGACTCAAAGAAGTCAGCAAAATAGAGCTTCAAAACTGTTCGCGTAAAATAGGGCTTCAGAACTGTCTGGGAAAATAAATCTGCGTAAAAGTTTTCGTGCATAAAGTCTATACGTATAAGATTGGCTACGTAAAAGATATGCTACAAAAAGGCTGCCTGCAAAGTCTTGCTATACTTTCTGCGTAGAGCTTGCACGAAAGGTCTGTGCATAAAATCTAATGCATAAACTCTGCGCGTAAAAATCTAACATACGTTGTAGCGTAAAGTTGTTCGAGGAACTTTTTATTTTTCCTCGGACGAATTTGTCAGTTAAATCAGTGATCCTGACATCTGACAAAAGTACTACACGATGATCGAGAGGACGGCTGTGATGATGACTTGCACAGAGACCCAGGTTTTGTCGTTTTAGCGATATATTTTTAATACAAAGTCGTTTATACGCTTCCAATGAGGAAGAAAGGGTTAAGGCTTCTGAATACGCTGCCTAGCCTATTCAGACAAATGAGTTTTTTTACGCTCAAGATGAGACGAAATCAGAGGCTAAGTCAAAAAGCTATTTCTGCACAGGGCTCGAGGTATATCTCTGTATTTAATGCACGAGATTTGGTTCTTAATTGGTCATGACTGAGAAAGCTAAAGCTAAGACTGTGATAATACGCTCATTTCTTTTACGCCTAATAAAGATATTTACGCTGGTTTCAGGAATCATCAGGTTTACGCTGGATATTTATGTATGTAGCTTATATGTCGTCTTATACGCAGGATTTAGAAACACTATTGGAACGTGGTTAGCAATTATTATAACTGCAGCGTAAAGTAGACCTAACTACAGTGTAAAATAGGTAATCTCCTGTAACTTAAGTAGGTAATCATAGCTTGTCTTTTTACGCCAACAAGACAGTCAGTTGGCTTTTTACGCCAACAGGGGTAAAGGGTTTTTGGCGTAAAACTTAAGGAAGATTGAGGGTTTAGTCAAGTGTAGATGAGATCCTTATTCTCTATTCCTATACACAGGCTTGTTTGGTACAGTTACGTAACCAAGACAATATATTTCTAGACCTGCATGGGCCACCACCAAAAATATGTCACGCCCCAGTCCCAAAATACATAGGACTAGGAGTACGTAACACGCCCAGCCGTATGTATACGAACTCCAATATATGGAAATCATATACACATGTACGCTGTATATGAATATGCAATCCATCAGTGGTAATATACTGTCATAACAAGTCACACAGAATCTATATCCCATCCATAGCACAAATAATCAGTAGGAATAAAGACTGAATAATAACCGGATATCCAAAATAAGTATCAAGTCTGATAGTCTGGTGGAAACAAATCCACTACAAAACGACTATTCTGAAGTAGCAAAATATCTAAACAACGTCAACAAATCACAGATACTCTGAGGGTAGGTTCTTCTCAGTCAGGTACGTAGTGTCAGGTCCAGGTCCATACTCCTAGGGGTACTCCTGCTCGTCCATATCTGGAAAGGGACCAGGTCCTCAGAGGGACGTAACAAGATACATATAAACATGCCAATAAAGTACTGAAATAAAAACATCCACTGGGTCGCCTAATTGTTTAAGTGTATGCAATTTAAGAATAACTTTCCACCAAGTGGGCTATTTGGTTAAAAATATGGGGTTGGCGTGACCCTGTCGGAGAATCAGGGGCCTCAAAGCATGTCGTCTTTTGAACGGCAGAGGCCGCCAGTAATATATAGTGGTCATCATCACCCGTTTCTCCGGTGGAGAATCCGGGCGTACAGAAAAAAGTGCAAAGGAGCCCAAATGTTTTACTTATTGTTCTCCCCACCCCCATGCTCTAAGCATGCCATATCCATGACATGATAAATCCTCTAAATAACTGCCAGGTCTACTAGCATACAAAGTTTCTATCAGCAGTTACCCCTAACGCACGGCACTTACGTACAGGAGGCCAACCCGATAACTAGTCCGAGATCTATATGAGACTCACAACTCGCGTAGCAACTATGTCACGGCCAATGAACCTACTGATGCTCCTTAAAATTGGGTAGTCTCATAAATAGGTCCAAAATCTACAAAATAAATATTTATATAGGCATAATTAAACATGCATGTATCAACTGGAATGTAAATAATTGTACAGTGGCAAGGTATACTTGCCGAGCAAGTTCTGTATAGTGCAAATGTCCACAATAGTGTTTAAGCTTTGGTAAAAAGAAGTAGGCTAGGGTTTTGAGAGTGGTAATTATATATAGGAATAAAGAGGCGGTGGGATTTACTTAAGGGTTAAGAAACTATTGCCACTGTTGTTTTCCTTTTATTGGTTTAGGTGTGCGGTTAAGGAGATTTTTAAGGAGTGGTGGAATGAGAAACTTACACGTGTAGGAAAGCAAAGCAAAGCAAAACCAAATTGGGTTTTGCTTCTGCTGCTGATATTTTCTTCTCCTAATGGTTATGGTTTGGGTTTTTACGCGCGGTGAACGGAAGAGTTTACGCGGAGTAAAATAAGCGGTGGTTTAGTTATTGCTGCTGCTGGTGTTTACGCGGGGTGGTTTTGCTATTGCTGTTGATATTTATGCGCGGAGAAGTATACGCAGTGATGAGCGGTTTGTTGTTGTCTGTTTACGCGGGGTGAACTGTTATTTTCTTACTTTACGCGCGGGTGTGTTTAACGGGTTGCGGGTTTGATCCAATAGGAAATTATATTTTCTATTCTTTCTTTTTCTTAAAAACTATATATATATATATATATATATATATATATATATATATATATATATATATATATATATATATATATACATATACCTATTTATTTATAGAAAAAACTGGATAGGGTATTGGTGTATACGGTTAAGGTAGCAACTGTCAAAGGGTCTTCTACATGAAATAAAATTTAGAAAAAATTTATAATGGCTCCATAAATCCCTTAGCTGTACAATATCTTAAATAAAAATTTAAATAAAAATATATTCCCTCTATTCATAATTACCACAAATAACTAATTAATATGGTTTTCAGGAATGGGGGTTTACAAGCGTCCTCGTTTCATCGGCAGGATCCGCAACAAAGTCAAAGGTTGCGTCAACTCCACCCTCCCCTGAGATGTCTTCACCTGAAAAGAAGATAAGAGAAAGTTAATATCAACCTGATGTTAATTTTTCTAAAAGAGGCGTAAAGACAACATTTACCCATGGCCGATGGTATATATGTCGCATCCGCAGCCAGTACAGCTAAATCATTTCTTAATGATGCTAAGCGAGCTGTCATACCTGAAGAAGAGGGTGCACCAACTGACACTGGCGGATAGTCTTCTCAGTCTTCACCAAGATCCACTCGAGGCTCATGAGGTGGAATCTCGCTGAAAATACTTACAGACGAAGTACGGGTTACTCCCATTATTGGTATGGATAAAGGTATATAAAATCTTATTATGCTCGGCCTCGGAGGTGATCTCGTAGCACTACCAGAAGCAGTAGTAGCAGCGATCTCGAGCAAAGAATCTCCGGCGCTGCCAGCAGGAACTATAGAGGTCCCCTCTCTAAAAGACGAAAGACCTCTAATCAAAGAATCATCCCCAACAGGGGAGACGACAGGCTCGCTCCTAGGAGCCCCCCTGGTGGAAGCCCTTTTCGGACCTCTGGCAATCTTCTTCTTGCGAGGGGAAGGCTCTTTCGGAGTGGAAGCCTTCCGTTTCTGGGGGATAACGAGAGGCTCTGCCGGTGGAGTTATTACGCCTCTCGGTATTATCGTCAAGAACTCGTCTGCTCCGGCGATGTCCTCGTTCTTATCCGAGGAAACAGACGGAACCTCATCCCTTGCGGTAGACCTATGGGAGGGCATCCTAAAACTTTCATGCACATCAAAATCACGATGGAAGGTATTTATGGATGCATAGAACTGCGCATATGAGTGAAGGATGCGCAACTCCATAGAAAGAGAAGTCGCGGTCACAACAAAAGTCGTACCAGTACAGCCCGTGATGAAATACCGCCATCCTCTGGCTCCATCAATAAGTCCACCTTTGGACTTGAAGCTGGTAATGGCATTCCCCCACATGCAGCTGATCATACCCAAACTGTCTGGCGAACCGACTGGGCAAATAAGGCTCCAGGTAGCAGTGGTCATCACTTCTGTACAACAAATGGGAAGGTCTAATGCAGACCAACCAGTAGAAGGCTTCATGAGAAAGAATGGTCCTCCCATGGCCCCCATCCTTAAGTTTCTTCCCCTGTTGATTGATATGTACAGGGAGAACGATACAGAAGAGCTTCCAGCTGTGGGCAACATTTAACGCCCGCCGGCAATCTATGACGGTCGTTACGTTCCAAGAGGAATTCTTGTAATTCAACAAGAAGTTATTTCCCGAACCCCTGGCAGGACCGAGAGACATCACCCTGGTGTTGTGAAGAATTAACCATCCCATCAAGTATAGGAATGGTAATTCCACTCGGGAAAAGCTTTCACGCTGCGTATCATCAGCTAGCAGCCCATCAGTAAGGGCCCTCAGGCCTGCTTGTATTCTACATACCATAGCAGGAAGCAGGCCCAGTCTTGCTCCGAACACTAAACGCATTGCAGGCAATTAGGTGTTGCGATCTGCAGACGCGATGCCAGGCACTACCAGCGGCGAAGCCAGACGGAGAGGAAGCCAGCCAATTGAGCTTCCTTTGACAGAGGCTTACGACAATGCCTCATATAACTGAAGGCTTTCGTGCCTGCAGGGTAACCCCCTATCTCCTCGTCAAAAATATGATCTGAAGCCCCGGCGTCTTCAATAAGGTCATCGACCGTATTAGCATTGAGCATGCTCAGGAGGTTCAAGGGTCTATCGCGGCTATCTACCACCTTGTCCGGCTTAACATTTCTGGCCTGGTGGAAGAAGAGATAGGTTGCCCACTTGTTGATGTGAGCCAAATCAGAAGGCTCCTTGTAGAAAGTGGTACAGGCAAGATAGTGGCACATCAGCTCCTGATATACTGCCACCGCCCGAGGGTTTGTATCCTTCAACTCCCTGTTTGTAGGGACGTACTCTTCATAAGGAACATCCCCCATTGGCAGCCTTGAAATCTCTGCCATTTCATGAAGGGCTAAGCCCAACTCACCCAGCGGAGTGGCAAAAGTCCCAATGAGCGAGTTGTATCGCTCCATCAAGGCTAAAAACAAGTTAGGGTTGACAGGCAGCCCAACACTTGTGGCGTTCACAGCCGCGAACAAGCCAATAATTTCCAGCTCCGTTTGGAAGTGTTTCAGGGCCCAGGCAGTCAAACTGGCCCATCGAAGATTCCCCGGGCTAAGCCATCCGCTGGTCCGAGGGTTGACCCTGGGGTACATTCCTCCATGCCCCATAAAGTCATTGCAGAAGGTCGACATCTGAACCGGCTGGATCAGCGACGTATCCTCGCTCGGGACACTACCCGGCAGTAATCCCCTAAATGGCATAATAGGGCCCGAGGGATGGCTCATATAGACCCCCCATCGTCTTCCTTGATGTATAAAATTTTCACCGGTCGGCCGTGAAGATCGGGAGTCAGGGTCCATGACATCTTCCTAGGATGTGTAGCGTGGAAGAACGCAGAAATAGGGTAATCCCTGGGCATCTTGGGCAGATACATTACCGTGCTCTCAGCAGTAAACACACAATCCCCCTTCTTGGGCTTGGTCTGGGATTGTTTGTCGATAACATCCCCGAATAAGAAACCAGGTTTCTTATACTCCGTCCCGTCTAGGTATGTCAGGGGCTCCCCACTGATCATACTCAGCAGCATGCGTTCTCCCTGGGACGAGATAAGGGTTCCATTTTCTTCAGGATAATTGGCTCCAGAAATAGAAAATGTCACATGGGACAAGTCATCCAAATAGTTTGAGCTCAACATCTCGGCATCAGAGCCCATAACTTCAGCCAAAGGAGAGATCTGCAAGTCCACTACAAAATACAAGAAAATCAGTCAGTTTCTACACTAGACGATACACTCTTGCAGTTTACGCCAAAGATTATCAGTCTGAGCTTTTACGCCAAGCCTGAAAAAATTTGAGTCTTACGCTGGAACTCATTTCCAAGGCGTAAAATTCAAGGTTGGCAATATACGCCAAAATCTAACAATCTGAGCTTTTACGCCAGATTGACAAAATTTGAATTTTTTACGCCGGAATTCATATCCAGCGCATAAAATTCAAAGTTTGCAGTTCTACTCCAAAGTTCGACAGTATGAGTTTTTACGCCAGACTGCAAAAATTTGGAGTTTTTACGCCGACACATTAGGAATGTGTGCGTAACAATAAAACATCTCAGTACATCATCCTCGAAGAGGCTCTCAGTACAAAAGATGACCTTGCGCGTGCACGTACAACGTGTGCGAAGGATTGTTCCCCCCAAAGTCTTTACCTGTAATGTCCGGAGCACAGCTCGACGGCAGAGCGCTGCGTTCCGATCGAGGCTCGTTCAACCTAATGGGAGTTGCTCGTGCTGGAGCAATGGAGCGGGAAGAGGAAGCGACCTTCTTTCCCTTAGCAGTGGAAGTCTGTTTAGGTGCCATGGCGATTCTGAGTTCTCAAGAAAGAGACGAAGAAGAAGGGTTCTTGGAAAGCAAGGGTTTTGTGAAAACAGATAAAAGTTTTCTCTCTCCAGACCTTGGACTATTTATAGAGTTCGGATGACTCTTCGAATCCCTAACCAAATCCGATATTTAATATTCGGTTATGATTTGGGACCACGTCAGCCTATCATTTAGGGAAGACGAACAGTCGGTGTATCCAGATTTTACGCGCAGAGCAGATCTATGATTTTACGCTAATGAGCTTTTACGCTCGAGAGGCTACAAATCTACGGTTTTACGCTCAGAGGCTATAAATCTACGGTTTTACGTCCAGATGCTTTTACGCTCAGGAGCTTTTACGCTCAAGAGGCTACAAACCTACGATTTTACGCTCAGAGGCTACAAATCTATGATTTCACGTTCGGAAGCTTTTTACGCTCAGAGGCTACAAACCTACGATTTTACGCTCAAAAGCTACGGACGGCCAATTACAAGGGTTTACGCAGAAGATGCTCCTTTTTGGCTACAAAAACATTCCAAGTGCTTGAAACACACAGAGTTTAGCATTGAAGATGACTCTTCTTCTTGGGCCATTTGGAAGTCCATCCAAAGTCCAGTCAGAATATTTTACAAAAGTTCAAGTATGGCTTGGTCGACAGAAATTTTTTGCCTTTTTCAAGGGATTTTTGGGAAAATCATTCGTGAAGATGATGATCTGAACAAGAATTCTTCACATCAGAGAAGTGACAGTTCAGAACTCTACACAACTCCTCGTCCAAAACAGCATGACAGTTTGGATCTTCAACGTAAATGCTAAGGAGTTTTCTACGCGTCTTCTGTTACACGTAAAAGATGGGACGAGATCAGATACTCTTTTATTAGAGTCGGCGTAAAATTATTCAGACGTGCCGAAGTTGCACACTATTCAGACTTTCTCACAACAAATATGGCAAATCATCAGATGCGTAAAAGAAGACAAATTTATTAATCATGATTACATATGATGGAAATTCAGTCTACAAAGGATTTTTTTATCTTCATGATTACATATGATGGAAATCCTTTTTCTACAAAGGGTTTCTCATTTTCATCTTCACACCAAGAATCTGTTGTGCCAGGTTCTCATATTGGTGTAAATATTTTTCCCGTCTTCTATGGCACTTCATCGGCTTCTTGGACCGATGAACAAGAAAATGGTTAATGGCGGGAAGATACAGAATTGGGCCTGTCTAAATTATTCAAGCCCACCCTCCATACGCCATGGTAGACATGCCCTAGATTTGTGTTGGGGGTTCAGACCCAACTCAATACTGGAAGATAGGGCCAAGCTGTCTGCCCTCGTCTGGCGCCATAATGGGAGAAAATACAGCTTGCAAGCTGGGTGGTCCAATATGACCCTTCCTCTCTCCTGGACGAATCGCCATATGAAATTGTTGATCATCCCGAGCAAAGGAAGCTATGATATCCTTCCATGATCCATCGTTGCAGAGCACATTTGCTCGAAGACGCCTCTTTTTACGGCTCCTTACATGTTGGAAGAACATGATCTTCTTCTTCCTCAAGTCAAACCGACGAAGCTCGGCAACCATCTCTTTGTGGTGAAGGAAGTGTGGGAAAAACTGGTTAACCCATTCGCCTTTATATAGGCAAGGGAGAACACACCGAATCCCAACAAAGTCCTAAAAATTTGCCGAGAAATCAGCCTCGCGGAGCGAGTCAAACTTGATCGTTTCATGCTTCATTCAAAGTGTTTCAAATTACGAAAAATTTGAAAACTTTGAAGGGGGTCTTGTAGAAGCACGAAAAAGACGCCGGGGAATCATTCGCGTAAAACCCTCAATATGCAGGAAGTCCGCGTAAAACAGAGCTTCAGCACTGGGTGACGTAAAACATGATTCCAGAGCCATCGGCGTATAGCAGAGCTTCAACTCTATTCAGCGTAAAATATAGCTCCGGAATACCCCGCATAATACAGTATTTTCAGACTGCTTCGGCGTAAAAAGGTTGCTACATCGCCACTTTGGCGAAAAACTCGTCTGCTTTTAATGCAGCGGGAAGTTGTACGAGGAACTCTTCGTATTCCTCGAATGAACCTGTCAGTAGAAGCAGTGAACCTGACTCCTGACAAAGAGTACTGCGCGGTGATCGAGAGGACGGTTGTAATGATGACTCTGCACACAACTCCAGACTGTCGTCTAGTGACGCAACTCTTGATATAAGACGTCGTTTACGCATTCAAGGAATACGTTGCCTATTCTACACAGGCAGATATGAGCTTTTACGCTCAGGAAGAGACGAAATCAACCGCCACGTCAAAAGCTGTTCTTCGTACAGAATTCGAGGCACGTCTCTACAGTTAATGTGCGAGATGGGGGCAGGTCTCTGCATTTAATGCATGAGATTTGGTTCTACTTTTAATGACTGGATGAGCTATAATTAGGGCTAATACGTCCACATCACCATCCCCGCAAATTACGCCAACCGGGCTATTTTCAGCAATAGGAGCACGTCGTATGCTATCTTCTTGAAATACGCCAACTCAGACTATATTTGCAAAGCATCTAGCTTTACGCAGAACTTGGTTTCTACACCAACATGACAGCTACTTGGCTTCAACGCCAACATGACAGCTACTTGGCTTCTACGCCAACATGACAGCTACTTGGCTTCTACGCCAATATGACAACTACTCGGCTTTTACGCCATCAGAACAGTTATTTGGTTTTTACGCCTACGAGACAGTTATTTGGCTTTTATGCCAACCATCTCTACGCAAGGGACAGTTATCGACGTGGCTTGCATGCCGTGATCTTCGATAAGCGATTATACGCATTACCTCATAATTGGATACGCGTCACATGCCAATTCAAGAGATCATTCATATGTGGGTAGCAGTTATTATAACCGCTGCGTAAAAGGTGCAGCTCTCTTCACTGTTCGGTTTCTACGCCGACTATAGCTGAACTCTATAAATAGAGACCTCCGGCCACGGAGGTCTAGGGTCGAAGATTTTTCAAGAAAAGAGAGTATATCCAGAGAGTGTTGATTGACTACTTTGGCAACTAGAGTTCAACCTCTTCTGCAGTCTTTGAAGCTTCTTTTTCGTCTTCTACAGCACTTCTTCGTCATCGTGTGGTCCAAGGGACAAAGTGATCGACCGCAGATCAGACTCCTATAGCAATATTTCCTCAGAATCAAATTTTTGTACTTAACATCCTCGTATAGGATTAATTGTACTTATTTTTCTTGTTTGTAAACCAAAGAAAGGGTTTTGTATAAACCTAGTTTCAATTTCTTTCATTTATTATCAAACAGCTCGTAGCGCAATATTCTTTCCTTCAAAAATGTTCTAGGTAAATCTTATCTTGTTTAATCATTACTAAATTATTTTGAGTTCTCGAGTCGTGGACACTTGAGAACTCCCTAAAATGACGAATCGTGAATACGAGCTTTTCATGAGTTATCATATTTGTGACACGCCATACATTGGGCAATGCTCACACTTGATTGTCCGATGCCAAATGCAATAGATTTTCATACACAAATATTTCTACAATGTCGTGACCATTGTGAACTTGTACATAAACTGGTCTTGTGAACTAATATGAAAAACTTGTCTGGTATCATAAACTTGTATCGACATAAGGAAGAACACAACAATAATCACTAGAAGGAATTACTAATAAACAGGGAACACAAAAATGCACCCAAGAATTTTTGGCCGCATATAAGTCCGTTGACCGCATGGACTCACTGGCTGCATGCACCCTCTGGCCGCATGGACTCTCTGGCCACATGCACCCCCTGGCCGCATGGACTCTCTGGCCGCATACACCCACTGGCCGTATGTACTCACTGGCCACATGGACCCTCTGGCCGTATGGACTTAGCAAATTTTTTATTCGTTCAGCGAGTGAAAGCACAAGGTGTTCAAGGACACATGTAAAAATAGGCAATTATACGTCCAACAAGATGGATGCATGCTGTCAGCATGCGGTAAGAGTTCAGGTTGCATAACCCTCTCGGGACGCATGACACTCTCGTCCGTATTGCTCGTTGGCCACATGAAGACTTCGTCTTCTCCAACAGCAAGTTCAGCCATGGCCGAAACTCCAAAAACTCAAAATTTTGTTTTCTTCATAAAAACTTTATTTTTACTCAAATCAAGTGAAACAAAAGCCAAAATGTTTGAAATGAAATGCTCTATCATAAGGAACCACTAGTTTTTGAAAATACTAAGTTTAATAGATCAAAACCAAGAAAAACTCATAGAACACATAAAAATTCTAAACTTGAAACTCAGATCTACAAAATTCTATACATCAAAATCCAAAACTCCAAGAACTAAACATGATCAACAACTCAAGGAGAACATTTTTCATCAAATATATTTTCAAAACAATAACATATATAAAAATCCAAAAAAATCCAAGATTAACCATTGAGCAAGATGTAGTTGCCTTGGGTGGCTCATAGCCTCTACCTCTCACGATCCAAGTTGCATCAACTTTCTCTTAGGGTTAGGGTTAGGGTTAGGGGGAGCTTGAGGGAGAGGAGGAAGGAGGAAAATAAAATGAAGAAGAAGAAAGAGAGGAGAGAAAAAAACCATATATATACTAAGAGAGGAGAAAAGAGGGTTTAGTCATGGGTTCACCCAAAATGATCCGAACCAAGTGTCCATTCTACATGTCGGTCCTAAACTGGGTCTATGGAAATGCCAATGGGTATTCTACTAGTCTCGAGTAGTCTCTCTCAACAACAAGAACAAGAAAACAATAATAAAACGACATGAACCAACATATAAAATATAGCAAAAATATATTATCAAGAAAAATTAAATTCTAGAAATTTAATAAATACTAAATCTAGAATCGGGTGTGACATCTCTAACCTCCTTAGAAAATTCTATCCTCGAAATTTTACCAAGGCTTGTCGAGTTGGAACACATGAGAAAGCTCAAGAAATTAAATCACAATTCAAATGATTATACTAAGCAAATAACTAAAATAGAAAAGATAGCTGCAGAAGTAACTAACGAATAAATGCACAAAACCAACACAAAGGGAAATTGAGGCATATGGATACATATACTCCTGAGTCTGTCGAATAGGAACTCGTCCTTGCTTGCCTATGCTGACTCACACAAATGGACAAGAGCCAAGCTTGGAGGTAAGTCAGTACCAACGATTATATCGAGGACATGACTCTAATCTAGGATATACCTTCGTAGTCGGGACACATAATAGGCACCACGTACCATGAGTCACGAAGGCAGAAGAGCGGGGGCGATGAATTCGCCTTTCTGCTCAACGAAAGGATTGAAACGGCTATCGTATCTCGAATGCGTTAGAATACGAGATCGTTCGACAAGAACCTAAGAATAAGACAAGCTAAAGAGATATCGAAAATCTTACCCATAATTATAGCGCCTTCGGCTAACAACTGCTCTAGGTTGCCAAATATTTCATCAGGCCATCGTCCAGGGGCCTTGGCTCTGACTTGATGCTGGTTCTATCTTGCTGGTTGGGCTTGTTGTACTTGCACATACTGCGTCGGACGTTGCTGCTGGAACTGCTGAGTCTGCGTCAGGAGAGGATGTTGGGATGGTGGTCGAATTGCTAATGCTGGTCCTCACTGGCCTTCATGCGCTTCGCGAGGCTGAGCTAGTAACTGTCGGAGTGAAGAAGCTTCTGGGTACAAGGTTGGACATGAACTAATTATATAGTCAGATGTCCCACATCTGAGACACTGGCCATTGGCCCTTCTGCACTGTTCTTTAGTGTGCCCTGGCTTATCGCAGTGGCTGCATCCTGCTGATACAGACTGTCTGGTAGATTATACTGAGGTTACTGTAGAGGTTGGAGGTGCTGGCGAGAGAGATATTCTTACTACTGGTGCTGGAGGTGATGACTGAATACTAGCGCTTCTCAGGGATGAGTGTGACCTCTTATAGCCTCCGATCCTTGCTACTAATCTCTGGCCGGTAAGTTCTTGTGACCTAGTTGTCCTGAGTATTGTATCATAGGTGATATAATTATGACCCACCGTAAATTTTTGAAGCTCAAGATGTAACCCTTGCTCAAATATCTTGGCTCGGTCTGCCTCAGAAGCTACCATATAAGGAGCAAATCGGCTAAGTCTGCAAAACTCGGCTGCATACTGCTCGACCGATCTTGTGTTCTGGCGGAGGTTGATAAACTGCTGCTGGAGCTGGAACTTGGCGGTAGTGTAGAAATACTTCTCCTGGAAGTGCTCCTTGAATGTCTGCCAATTAATGGGCTTCGGAAGTGCCATTTCTTGTGCTGCCCACCAATCTCGGGTAAGATCTGATAATTGTAGCTTTACGACTACAACATTCTCATCGTCTGGGGTCATGGTTGCATCCAGGATGGCCTCAAAGTTCTGGAGCCAAGAATCTGTTGAAAATGCATATTCTGTGCCGAGGAACTTGGCTGGGCGCATGCGAGTAACATTGGTCACCACGTTGTGAGTATAATGCGCACTGCTCTCGAGTGCTACTCTAACTCTCTGGCAAAGAGTAGTGTTGGTCTGTTCTTGTCCTTGCTGGAAATGCTGGCAGAGTTGGACCACTTGTTATTGAAGCTGGAGTTGTTATTGTTGTTGTATCATCATCATAGCTTGGATCATCTCTAATATAGCCTGTGAGCCTGCCTGCCCTGGTTGTACTAGAAAAACTAGTGGTATTGTCTGGGCTAGTATTAATGACAGAGCAGACTGAACTAACTGTTCCGGTAAGACTGGTGGGGCTGATTGTACTAGTCAGACATACGTGACTTGCGGAGACGGCTGATGAAAAGCTACTAATGCTTGCCCTTGGTTCAATATCGAGATCTGGCCCTGGCCCACTGGATCTGCTGGAGTTATCGGTGCAACGGAACCCTCGAAAGGAGGAACAGGTGGGGTGTCCCTGAAGGATAAGGACACAAGGATATCAATAAGGGACGAGAATGGAACAATCATGTCAAGCAGGTTTGAAGTTCAAGGAGAACAAAAAGTGCATGTTGCAAATGGAGTTCAATCGAAGATTATAGAGGATTAAGATTATAACAAGATGAGTCCTTCCACAAGTCTGAAAATTAGACCTGCATAGGATACCAATAAAATCTTGTCACGCCTCGCTCCCAGAATACTGGATAATTACGGGGACTGACATGGCCAACAGCACCTTGCAGAATACCGAATTAAGCCATAATGTGTTAAGGTTGTCTAGAAGACAAATGGATGAACTCTAGCATGCTATGACGTCAGTCCTAAGGCCAACAAATCCTATTATCTCAACCCAATAATACAAGTACAAGAGAATATCATACATGAAAGTAAAAAAGGCATCCCAAATTATATGTTATATATGATCAAGAAGCTAGTGGATACAAAATGCTGCACTAACAGAGTTTAAAAATACATGATCAAAATATGCCAGCCATGATCTAATATATATATCATATTGACCGCAGTCTCAAAAATATAAGGAACTAACTCTGCTCCTTGCTAAATACAACATGTAATGCCCTGTAAACCCCCTGAATTTTTCAAATTATTAAATCTTGGATTTTTTCCTATTTTCTGAAATTTTTTGGGAATTTTTTGAAATTAAAATCAAGGCTCTTAATAATTAAATAATTTTTTAATTGTTAATAAATAATATTAAAATATCATGAAAATAATATTTTTGGGTGTAAAATGGAAAACTGGACTTAGGGTAATTTTTTCTGGATTTTTCTGGGCCTCAGAACTATTTTTAAATGCCTAAAAATAATTTTATTAATTAATTAACTGTTTTTAATTAATATTATTTAATATTTTTATTAATTTTATTCTCGGCCCAGCCCGCCCCTGGCCCATTGGGCCGTGGCCCAGCCCGCTATTTTGGGCCAGACCCAAACCCTATCGGGTCGGGTCGGGTTCAGTCGAACCCGACCCGCCGTCAGCCCGACCCGCCCGCACGACCCCAGCCCACGTCCCCCGACTTCTCCGTCGCCCTCCGCGCGCAGCGCCGCCCTCCGCGCGCAGCGCCGCTCTCCGCGGCCACGTCGCCCTCGCCCCCCGCCGTGCTCGACCTCCCCCAACCGTCCCCGACCCTTTATAAACCCTCTCCCCTTCTTCTTCTTCCTCCTCCAGCTTCCCACCGCCGTAACCGTAACCCTAGCCGGCGCGGCTCCTCCTCCGACCACCGCCTAGCGCCGCCGCCTTCGCCTAGCTCCAGCAGCAGCAGCTGCCCTCCCCTCGAGCGCCCCTCGCCGCCAGCAGCTCCGGCCGCCGCCGCCTCGAGCCGCCGACCACCGGCCAGCTCCCCAGCCCCCGGCGAGCCGTCCCAGCCTCTCTCCGGCGCGTCTCCGCCGTCCTCGCCGCCGGCCAGCAGTGTCCAAGCCCTAACCCTAGTTCAGTTCCCGTGTCCGACACGTGTCGGACATGACTCGACCCTGATTTTTGGGTCCCCTTCAGGTGCGTGTAACTTTTTGTTCGTAGCTCCATTTTTAATTTCGCAAATTGCGTTGTGAAGCCTGTATGACCCTCTCGGTGTCCGGATAAACTGTTCGGGGCATCGTGTCCTGTGGTGATCGCACACCGTGATCCAAAAACAGGAAAAAACTAGACCCTGTTTCACCCCGGAACTGAGTGCGCCTCGCCAAACGGGACGACTTGGTCGCGTGCGGTCTTCACAGATACGTCCGCGTCGTCGATACGGACGTGTGAGATTTCGTGGAAGCTGATTTGGGTGTGCGTGCACACCGAAATCAACGCGTATCCGCGCACATCGCCCCGTATCCGACTTTTCGGTAATTTGCCCTAACTTCTTGTACACTCGTCAGATCGAGACGAAACTTGCGCCATCGGACTCGTAGCGATACGCTGGTCCTGTGGGTCAAGTTTGGTTCGATTCTGAGAACGTTGACGAAATCGCGTGTCGTGGGCCCCACAGGTCCCGCTCGACGGGCGATTTTGTGTTCGGCTCATCAGAATCCAAATCTGGAAGTTCCGTTGGGTTCGTATCAGCGTTCCTGACTTGTTGACACTAAGTTTGGCGAATTTGGAGATCTTTGACCCGGACACGTTTTTCGGTGCAAAGAGGGCCCACCGGCGGACCCCGTTTTGACCCAAAACTGTCGTTTTTGCCCTTGTCTCCAAATTGGACCCAAGGACAGGCGTTTCTAGCTATTTGACATCTTCTGAGCGTGATGGTAATGTCTATTTCAGCTTTTGGACTCACCTCTGGAAATTTTCCCCAAGAACCAAATTAATCAGATCTAAACAACAGGCAAGTACCTGCACTTCAAGTTAAATCTTTATATTGTGATAATTAATTCTCTTCTTTACTAGTACCCTTGATGATTGCACCTAGTGTTAGAAATGCTGGATTTCCATGTCTTGAATATTGAAGTTCCTGTCTTGTTTTTCATGTCGGGTGGGAGAATACTAGAAGGCATGTAGTTTACCCTTCCCCTTGTCATGTTTAATAGCTGTTGGTACGCGACTGTACCTCAGCCGGATCTTAATTTTCCCTGTTTAATAGCCGTTTATGACGGCCGGATTAGCCTTATAAACCCCTACATGCCAACTATGTATTCTAAAACAAACACAGGTTCACACAGATAGTTTTTGGTCATGTTATATATCTTGCTGACTGTTGTAGTTTCATTTCCTGTTTCATTTATTTCTGCTTTCTCATATTCCTGCTTACAGCTTTAACTCTGAGATAATGATGTTCTGTTATGCAGATTCTTTACATGATAGTCAATATTTAATTGTCATAAATATTTAGTTTAACCTTGTTGTGCACTGTGTACTTTGCTCCTTTCCTGACTGGATCTGTTGATTTAGGCGATGATGAGAATCTTGTCCCTACTTATTATGGTCCCTATGAGGGGACTGATAATACCTATGAGGAGCCAGATCCCACCCAGGAGACCCCTGCTGCCGAGTAACTAGTAGTAGCTATCTTTTATTTCTGTTTCTTATCCTATTAATCGGGTTTGTCCCCGATTTCATTCTGATTTTCTGTACTAAACATTTGAATCTGTTGTCACATTTATTTCAATTGCAAATCTTAAGTTTCTGTTCTCATTATTATCTTGCCTATGTTAATTGTGAATGAGCTAGTTTAGTAAATATGGATTTGACCTAGACAGCGTACTACCGCCGACTCTGCGGCGTAGGCTGGACGTACCCACGCACTCGTGCCCGAATTTTCGGGTGCGGGTCGTGACACGTTTTTATGGTGGCCCATGCAGGTCTATCCTTAAATAGGGTAATACCCTAGGACAGGGTATGGAATAAGATTGAGGATTCTAGGAAAAGCTCATTCACAGTATAGGGTCCCTATTTCAATTCTTGATATCATTGCTGCTCAATTTTCCTATCGCCTTTGATTTTCAAGTATTCTATTCTGATCTTCCTATCCCTTAATCTTTCAGAATGGTCCAGACAAGGAACACAGTAGGAGGCACATCAGAACCAGCTGAGCAGAGTGTGCCCGAGACTCTTGCACTTCCGCCGCCTCCATCTGTTCCGGCAGTTACTCTGGATGGGGCACAGCTACTTGGAGTGTTCCAGGGATTGGTGGAATCCCAGAAAGAACAGACTGCACTTCTGCGGACCAGCCTCTCAGAAGCTCTTAAGTCCCAGGAGTCGTCACTCAAGAGGCCAGGGAGTGCTAAAGACTTCAAGAATCTTAGACCCCTGGAATTCTACGGAACTGAGGGCATTCTCTATGCCGATGAGTGGATAGAGAATGTTGAGAGACTCCTGAAGACTGCTCGGGTCCCTGATGACCTCAAAGCGGAGTCCGCAAGCCTGCAACTGTTCGACATTGCTCGAACCTGGTTCAGAGATGAACCCCAACTATCTTCTCCTGACATCACCTGGGAGGACTTCAAGAGACTATTCAAGAAGAAATTCTATCCCGAAGTGGCTCGGGAAGCTCTCGAAAGCCAATTCGAGAGACTGGAACAAGGTAACCTGTCTGTTGATGAATATACTGCTGAATTTAGCAGGTTAAGCCACTTTGCGGAGTACATGGTTCGTACCCCGGAGGACAGAGCCCGTAGATTCAAGAAGGGACTGTCTCCGGATATTTGCCTTACTGTCACCACCAGCCGAGCTCGCACCTATGAAGAAATCCTGAGCGTGGCACAAGGCGTTGAGAGAGATATGGGGCATAAACTGAAACGAGAGAGAGATACCGAAAATGCGGGACCCAACAAACGCCCTTTTCAACAACAACAACAACAGCAGAGGGCCCCGCAGCAAACTCAGCGACCTCTCCCTTGAGCTCCAACACCCCAACACCAGGCTCAAGGACAGAACCAACAAGCTGCTGCTTGTAATTTTTGCCAAAAACCAGGTCATACTTGGCAAGTCTGCAGGAAGAGGCTAGGTGCCTGCCTCTACTGCGGCTCAGCAGCACATCAAATGAGGGACTGTCCAGCTATTCAAGGACGCATCGCTGCACCAAAGGCTCCAGCCCAGGCCAGGGCCCCGGTAGTACAACAGAGGGGACCCCCGCTTCCAACACAACAACAACGCTTTGCTCAGCACCAACAGCAGCAACAGAGGGGTGCACCGCAGCAAGGCCGTGCTTATGCAATGACTCTGGAAGAAGCTGAAGCCACAGCAGACGTGATCACAGGTTCTGTACTTATAAATTCAATACCAGCTATTACTTTATTTGACTCGGGAGCTTCACATTCATTCATGTCAGTAGATTTCCTTATGAAGCATAGCTTAATCACTAAACCCCTTAGGAATTGTTATAAGATCATTACCGGTGGAGGAATCATCCCGGTTAGTGATGCCTGTAACAATTGTCCTATTACATTGTGTGGAAGAGAACTGTATGCTAGGCTACTTGTAATGTCAGTGCCCAGTTTTGATATTATACTGGGTATGGATTGGTTAAGTCAACATCATGCCACTATAGACTGCCACAGAGGGAGTGTAATCTTCAGGCCCCCTGACAAGCCAGAATTTGAATTTGCTAGAGGTTCTAGAGAAATGGGTAATAACAAAATTTGTGGAGCCCTAGTAACAGAAAAAGTGCCACTACCTATCATCTCTGAATACCTTAATGTCTTCCCTGAGGATCTCCCAGGCTTACCCCCAGACCGAGAAGTTGAATTCTCCATTGACTTAGTGCCAGGAGCAGCACCAGTATCTCAAAATCCCTACCAAATCAACAAGAAGGAGATAATAGAACTAAATGAGCAAATCAAAGAACTAGAAGACAAATGCTTTATTAGGTCTAGTGTCTCACCCTGGGGAGCTCCAGTATTATTTGTGCCCAAGAAGGACGGAACATCCCGAATGTGTATTGACTATAGGGCTTTGAATGCCTTAACAATTAAGAATAAGTATCCCCTGCCCAGGATAGATGACCTATTTGATCAGTTGAGTGGAGCTCGGGTATTTTCAAAGATTGATTTGAGGTCTGGATACGACCAAGTAAGGGTGAGAAAGGAAGACATCCCTAAAACTGCTTTCAATACCCGGAACGGACACTACAAATTCTTAGTAATGCCATTCGGGTTGACGAATGCTCCAGCAGTTTTTATGAACTTAATGAACAGAGTTTTCCAGCCATACCTAGACAAATTTGTAGTGGTCTTCATTGATGATATTTTGATCTACTCCAAGACCCCCGAAGAACATGAAGAACATTTGAGGTTAGCATTGGAGACTTTGAGGAAGGAAAAACTTTATGGAAAATTATCTAAATGTGCTTTCTTCCTAGACAAAGTAGAATTCTTGGGACATGTTGTGACTGGAGATGGAATAGCAGTAGATCCTAAGAAGATAGCGGCAGTAGAATCCTGGCCCACTCCAGACTCTGTAGCTGAGATTAGAAGCTTCCTGGGACTAGCTGGCTACTATCGAAAGTTTGTGAAGGACTTTGTAAGAATTGCTGAGCCCATGACAAAATTAACAAGGAAGGATGAAGAGTTCACCTGGACTGATGAATGTCAGCATGCTTTTGAGGAATTGAAGAAAAGGCTGACTACTGCCCCTATTCTGACCTTACCTTCTGGAACCGGAGGTTTCGCTATTTATAGTGATGCTTCTGGAAAAGATCTAGGTTGTATTTTGGAGCAGAACAAGAAAGTAATAGCATATGCCTCTAGACAGCTTCGACCCCATGAAAAGAACTATCCAACTCATGATTTAGAATTGGCAGCTGTCATTTTTGCTCTTAAGCTATGGAAGCATTACCTTTATGGAGAAAGGGTGGAAATATTTACGGACCATAAAAGTCTAAAATATATTTTCACTCAGAAAGAGCTGAACATGAGGCAAAGAAGGTGACTGGAACTAATGAAAGACTTTGATATCACCCTTCAAGATCATCCTGGGAAGGCCAATGTAGTTGCTGATGCTCTAAGCAGATATCCTATGGCGATGTACTTGACTATGGACAGACACCTGCTGGAGGACTTGGAAAGTTTAGGTATTGAAGTGATCATCCCAGGAAAAGAAGGCCAAATGATGAACTTGCAGATTCAGTCTACTTTAATAGACAAGATCAAGGAGACTCAGTTTCAAGACGAAGGCCTGCGAAGCCTTCGAGGTCAAGTGCAAGCTGGATTAGTGAAAGATTTCAGAATTCATGAAGATGGATCACTGAGGCATGGCGACAGATTATGTGTACCTCAAGGAGACATAAGGAAAGAAATTATGCAAGAGGCGCACAGGTCGCAATACTCTATACATCCAGGAGCCAACAAGATGTACAAGGACCTGAGGACGCATGTTTGGTGGCATGGCATGAAAAGAGAAGTAGCCAGGTTCGTATCTCGTTGTTTAGTGTGCCAGCAAGTCAAGGCAGAAAGACAAAGACCTGGAGGATTGCTTCAACCACTGCCCATTCCGGAGTGGAAGTGGGAACATATCATAATGGATTTTGTTTCCGGACTTCCAAGGACACCTAGTGGAAAGGATGCAATTTGGGTGATAGTAGATAGACTGACCAAGTCTGCACATTTTCTACCCTTCAAAGTAGGGCTATATACAGAGAAGCTGGCAGATTTATATATCAGACACATTGTTAGGCTGCATGGAGTTCCAGTAAGTATTGTCTCCGACCGAGATTCAAGATTCACCTCTCACTTCTGGAAGAGCTTACAAACCAGCTTGGGGACTCAACTCAAATTCAGCACAGCTTATCATCCCCAAACCGATGGACAATCGGAACGTACAATCCAGACACTTGAAGATATGCTCCGTACATGTGTTCTGGATTTTGGAGGATCCTGGGAAGACTACCTACATCTTGTGGAGTTCTCTTATAATAACAGTTATCAAGCAAGTATTGAGATGACTCCATTTGAAGCTCTGTATGGACGAAGAAGTCGTACCCCGCTATCATGGGACGACGTTGGAGAAAGAGCCCTGCTGGGACCAGAGATGGTGATCGATTCAGCTGAGAAGATAAAGCAAATAAGGGACAGACTTCGAGTGGCTCAAGACCGACAACGACATTGGGCAAATAGCCACCGAAGGCCCTTAGAATTTGAGGTAATTAAATTTATGAATTCAAGTCAATTTAAACATTATGATTATGCAACTAAGACTTGATTATGACTCTATTTTAAGGTTGGAGAACTGGTATTCTTGAAGATTTCCCCGACACGTGGCACCATTAGGTTCGGAAGGAGTGGAAAACTCAGCCCAAGATTTATTGGACCTTTTGGCATTCAGGAGAAAATCGGAGAAGTAGCATACCGACTGGCATTGCCACCCTCTCTGGATGGAGTCCATAACGTCTTCCACGTGTCGCAGCTGAGAAAGTACGTGTCAGACCCCAGCCACATTTTGGATCACTCAGAGCTCGAAGTAGGCCCAAGTCTGACTTACCAAGAGCAACCCGTGGAGATACTGGATCGATCGGAAAAAGTTCTACGGAACCAGGTCATTTCCCTGGTTCGCGTAGCTTGGAAGCACCATTCTCCCGGCGAATCCACCTGGGAGCGAGAAGACGAGATTAGGGACCGATACCCCTATCTTTTTGAACCCTGAGGTATATTTTAATTTTCGGCCTTTCCTTTCGTGCCTTGTTATTCTTAAATTTCAAGGACGAAATTTTTGTAAGTTGGGTAGGTTGTAAACCCCCTGAATTTTTCAAATTATTAAATCTTGGATTTTTCCCTATTTTCTGGAATTTTTTGGGAATTTTCTGAAATTAAAATCAAGGCTCTTAATAATTAAATGATTTTTTAATTGTTAATAAATAATATTAAAATATCATGAAAATAACATTTTTGGGTGTAAAATGGAAAACTGGACTTAGGATAATTTTTCTGGATTTTTCTGGGCCTCAGAACTATTTTTAAATGCCTAAAAACAATTTTATTAATTAATTAACTGTTTTTAATTAATATTATTTTTATTATTTAATATTTTTATTAATTTTATTCTCGGCCCAGCCCGCCCCTGGCCCATTGGGCCGCGGCCCAGCCCGCTATTTTGGGCCAGACCCAAACCCTATCGGGTCGGGTCGGGTTCAGTCGAACCCGACCCGCCGTCAGCCCGACCCGCCCGCACGACCCCAGCCCACGTCCCCCGACTTCTCCGCCGCCCTCCGCGCGCAGCGCCGCTCTCCGCGGCCACGTCGCCCTCGCCCCTGCCGTGCTCGGCCTCCCCCAACCGTCCCCGACCCTTTATAAACCCTCTCCCCTTCTTCTTCTTCCTCCTCCAGCTTCCCACCGCCGTAACCCTAACCCTAGCCGGCGCTGCTCCTCCTCCGACCACCGCCTAGCGCCGCCGCCTTCGCCTCGCTCCAGCCCTCTCCTCCACTGCCCCTCTCCGGCGCCACGCCCTCGACCTCCAGCAGCAGCAGCTGCCCTCCCCTCGAGCGCCCCTCGCCGCCAGCAGCTCCGGCCGCCGCCGCCTCGAGCCGCCGACCACCGGCCAGCTCCCAGCCCCCGGCGAGCCGTCCCAGCCTCTCTCCGGCGCGTCTCCGCCGTCCTCGCTGCCGGCCAGCAGTGTCCAAGCCCTAACCCTAACCCTAACCCTAACCCTAACCCTAGTTCAGTTCCCGTGTCCGACACGTGTCGGACACGACTCGACCCTGATTTTTGGGTCCCCTTCAGGTGCGTGTAACTTTTTGTTCGTAGCTCCGTTTTCAATTCCGGAAATTGCGTTGTGAAGCCTGTATGACCCTTTCGGTGTCCGGACAAACTGTTCGGGGCATCGCGTCCTGTGGTGATCGCACACCGCGATCCAAAAACAGGAAAAAACCAGACCCTGTTTCACCCCGGAACTGAGTGCGCCCCGCCAAACGGGACGACTTGGTCGCGTGCGGTCTTCACAGATACGTGCGCGTCGTCGATACGGACGTGTGACATTTTGTGGAAGCTGATTCGGGTGTGCGTGCACACCGAAATCAACGCGTATCCGCGGACATCGCCCCGTATTCGACTTTTCGACAATTCGCCCTAACTTCTTGTACACTCGTCAGATCGAGACGAAACTTGTGCCATCGGACTCGTAGCGATACGCTGGTCCTGTGGGTCAAGTTTGGTTCGATTCTGAGAACGTTGACGAAATCGTGTGTCGTGGGCCCCACAAGTCCCGCTCGACGGGCGATTTTGTGTTCGGCTCATCGGAATCCAAATCTGGAAGTTCCGTTGGGTTCGTATCAGCGTTCCTGACCTGTTGACACTAAGTTTGGTAAATTTGGAGACCTTTGATCCGAACACGTTTTTCGGTGCAAAGCGGGCACACCGACGGACCCCGTTTTGACCCGAAACTGCCGTTTTTGTCCTTGTCTCCAAATTGGACCCAAGGACAGGCATTTCTAGCTATTTGACATCTTCTGAGCGTGATGGTAATGTCTATTTCAGCTTTTGGACTCACCTCTGGAAATTTTCCTCAAGAACCAAATTAATCAGATCCAAACAACAGGCAAGTACCTGCACTTCAAGTTAAATCTTTATATTGTGATAATTAATTCCCTGCTTTACTAGTACCCTTGATGATTGCACCTAGTGTTAGAAATGCTGGATTTCCATGTCTTGAATATTGAAGTTCCTGTCTTGTTTTTCATGTCGGGTGGGAGAATACTAGAAGGCATGTAGTTTACCCTTCCCCTTGTCATGTTTAATAGCTGTTGGTACGCGACTGTACCTCAGCCGGATCTCGATTTTCCCTATTTAATAGCCGTTTATGACGGCCGGATTAGCCTTATAAACCCCTACATGCCAACTATGTATTCTAAAACAAACACAGGTTCACACAGATAGTTTCTGGTCATGTTATATATCTTGCTGACTGTTGTAGTTTCATTTTCTGTTTCATTTATTTCTGCTTTCTCATATTCCTGCTTACAGCTTTAACTCTGAGATAATGATGTTCTGTTATGCAGTTTCTTTACATGATAGTCAATATTTAATTGTCATAAATATTTAGTTTAACCTTGTTGTGCACTGTGTACTTTGCTCCTTTCCTGACTGGATCTGTTGATTTAGGCGATGATGAGGATCTTGCCCCTACTTATTATGGTCCCTATGAGGGGACTGATGATACCTATGAGGAGCCAGATCCCACCCAGGAGACCCCTGCTGCCGAGTAACTAGTAGTAGCTATCTTTTATTTCTGTTTCTTATCCTATTAATCGGGTTTGTCCCCGATTTCATTCTGATTTTTTGTACTAAATATTTGAATCTGTTGTCACATTTATTTCAATTGCAAATCTTAAGTTTCTGTTCTCATTATTATCTTGCCTATGTTAATTGTGAATGAGCTAGTTTAGTAAATATGGATTTGACCTAGACAGCGTACTACCGCCGACTCTGCGGCGTAGGCTGGACGTACCCACGCACTCGTGCCCGAATTTTCGGGTGTGGGTCGTGACATGCCCCAGTCCCAAAATACGTAGGACTAGGAATACGTAACATGTCAGCTACACATTCGATCAGACTCTGGTCTGAATCGAATACATATAAGCTGTATTATAATGGTCACTATCTAGATAATCCAGTAAATATAAATATCTATGCCTCAATCCACAACGAACAGAATAAAATAAAAAAGAGCTACATATGCTAAAGTCGGCCACCCAGTAACACACAAGCTCGAATAGACTCGACAAAGAAATATGAGTCTATAAAAACTAGGCTACATCAGCAGATGAATCAATAATATAAATGAATAGTATAACTCTAGTAGAAAAGATATAAGTACCTGGTACCAATGCCCACATGGCAAAGCAACCCAAATCAGCAACTCCAGGCAGGCTCCACAATGGTCTATGCTGCAAAACTGGCAAGGGACCAGGTCCTCAGAGGGATGTAATAAGGTACAAGAAACAACATGCCAAAGTAAAACAATATAATGCCACATACTCAAGGGTAAATTACTGTAACCATCTAAGTGATATGCATATGAGAATATCACTCATACTCAGGCTGAAACCACTACAGGCTCTGTGTCGGGGATCCCATAGCAGCAAGTAATATCTTGTAGGGCCAGTAAATGTGCCTAAGATCTGGGACAGAGTCTAAGGAACCTCCAGTAACATAGTATATATATATATTTATATAAACATAATCAGCCTGTAGTATGGTGTCTCTCCCCACCCAATGTAACCTCACGTCTCATCTCCACGACGTCTTATGTCCATAGCACGCAAAATTAGGACCTCTAGCTAGTACAATGAGTCATAATGATATATGTATATAATATGCAAGTCTCATACCAAGAGTCATGTAATCCTATACAGAATCACCATGAATACCTAAAGAAGGATTCTGTCACATAAAATAGTGTCAAGTATCCTACGGTCTGACGTGCAAGGATACAAGCACGTGAAATAGGATTGTGGTATTAACTCTCTAAGTGACGTTACTCGACTCCACGTACGGTGTCGATACTCGAATTCTGTTCGGAGCTAAGCAAAGTCTCACGGTCCTAGGGTAAACACACACAACAACCATATCTAATAACTAAATAAGATAATTAAGGTAAGGAACTGTGATACATCACGGCAAGGTACACTTGCCTGCTGTCTGTGGCTGCGATACTGTCTGTACGACATCCTCTGCTGGAAGAGTAGCAGATCTAAAATTTTGTATTAAATATATTCTAATCAATAACCATATACGCTAACTACTCTAGGACAACACGAAAGATTGTTGCACAACCTCAACTTTCAGTTGACGTTCTTGTCCAGCAATCCAATAGTTGCATAGCATTGAACAACGTACAAATATACACGTGCCATGCCACTCTCAAAATATATTATGAGGGTGTCTTACATCGACATACCATACGTACTTATAGGAACTTACATGTGTTTGTCTACATGTAGTCCTATATGTACGTAGGAACGTATCGATGTCGTAAAACTTGCACCATTGCTATCATATTCATCTAACATGCATGGAACCTCTTAATATATATTTTAAGATCATTTATTACTGAATTATTCATAATTAATTTTCTGAAATTATTTCTAAATAATAAAAAATAACCAAATATTGGCATTGCATGCTATTATTTGTTTCGGACGACAACTAGTCATTCTAACCTACTTTGGCACGTAGCCTTGACATACAACCTCCATGTTGGTATCCAAATATGATTAAATAATAAATTAATATATTAAATATTCTGGAATTAATATACATTAATATCTAGAATTTATTTACTTCAATAAAATATAACAACTATCAAAGAACTATAACTAGTCTTGATGCGACGTGTCCGTCTCAAGGTTATTAATTGGTTTGGCGTAGTTTTTATACGTAAAACTATAGATATAATGCATGGAACTAATTATAAAGATCATCTATAATTAATATAAATTTACACAAGATTTTATTCATGAAAAAGTAGGGAAAGAAACAAAGTTGAAAAACTTACACAATTGCGATTACTGCGGGGACCTTTTTCGCAACTACAGGCAAACGGAGTATCAAACGAACTCCAAACCTAAAAACTTGATAAGGATTTTGGGGACTTCAATTATGATATAAATATAGGATTTTTAGGGTTTATTACTTCTGTGGAGGAGTTTGAACTGCTGCTGTAACCAGCAGCCAATATTTGGCCAAAAATGGGTTCGGTTGGGGTTTTTGTGGAGTTATAGCCTGTGGGAAAGGAGAGAGGAAGATGGAAAGAAGTATAAGAGGGAGAGAACATGAGGAAGGAGTTTTTTTCATGAGGGAGAGAAAAGGGGGGCCGAATCTAATAATTAGGTTTAAGTGTTGAGGAGTTGATAAATATATATAGTTTAAATAGGTAGGTTGTTAGGATTTGATTTAATATTTAAAAATATGTGGGTAGAATTTTGTGTAGTCTTAATATGGTAATGGGATTAAATTTAAATAGGGGTTTGTCACAAAATTATTCACTTAGGATTTGGTTTGATCCAAAGATAGGAATATGCAATAAACTAGGAGTTTTCTAATTTAAAAATGTGGGATTTAAATCTTTAATTGATTTGTTCAGATTTTGTGGATATATTTTATATGTGGGATGTGTTGTGGAATAAGAAAAGGTATGGATTTTTTATTAGGATTGTGATTTGGTTGATTAGGATCTTGGGTAGTTAGGTAGTTAGACCAACTATGATGACACATATGGCACTTTCTATAAATAGAAATAAATTAATTTAAATATAATTAATATATATATATATATATATATATATATATATATATATATATATATATATATATATATATATATATATATTGGGGTATTTGGGTGCACCACATGCCTACATGTGTTTGAGTTTGATTTCGATCAAGTTCTAGTCAAAAGGAAGCAGTTTTACGGTAACCGTGGTTCTAGATGTTTGTCAATATTTTTAGAGCATGGGGGATATCAAACAAATACAACATCCATATTCCAAATATATTAGGTACAATCAAGATTAGTAATATGAATTTTTTTGGAAGAAATAATGATGGACATTGCTCCAAATATCCAAGCCATGGCAAAGTGTCATATAAAAAAAAGGTTCTATAAATTAATAGTTTAAAATATTAAATTAAATAAATTAAATTAAAAAGTACCAAATTATCCCTATTCCAAATGAGGGGGCTTACAATCTACCCACCTTAAAAGAATTGTGTCCTCGCAATTTAAGATTTTTAATAATATTTTTTTTCCATACTTAAAATAAAATTTTAAGTCCTCGAAATTTAACCCTTTTAAGAATTAAACTCCTCAAATTTAAATTAAATTAAATTTTCACTTTTAAAATTATCATTCTTCTACTCGATCAAATTTTTTTATCTCTTTAACAATTAATCCATGAGATTCCAAGTTCTCAACATTTTCAAAACTTGAGTTTAATTCCAATCTTAAAAATAATTTTTTTTTAAATATATTTTACATTGACATCTTATAGTCCAAGGACTATAATGTAAATCTTCTTAAATTCCTCAAAATTATAAATTAGTTACCCAATACTCAAAATTTTAAATCCAATCATCAAAATTCTACCTTCCAAATTTAAATTCCAAAGATTTACTCTTCTAGAGTTAGACCATTCAAATCCAAAGAAAATTTAAATCTAGAATATCATGATCTTTTCAAAAATTAATATTTTACTATTACCACATAATACCTTTTAAATTATATCCTCAAAGTTGTCAAACTTTAAAATTTTAAATTCAATTCTTAAGATAGGCTTGTCCTCAGTCCCTCCAATTATTGAATTTTTTTTTCAAATCCATAATATCCATACTTAATCAATTTGCCCTCTATCATTAAACCTAGCCATCATAAATCTACCCAACAAAAATTAGTATATGGAATATATAATCCTAGTCAATCTCTTAAGATCAAATCAAATCCTCAAAATTTATAATTTTTAATACATCTTTATCTCCTAAAAATCTCAAAATTTAATTTAATTTCATCAATTCTTAAAATTTGAATCCAATTACAGACTTTTAAAATTTGAATTCAAAAATTTGTTCTATCAAATTTACTCCTCCATTTTTTTCAATTATTAAGACGATAATAATTAACTTTACAAAATTATCAAATTTAAATTCACCAACTATCACGTCCCAAAATCCTCTAATTTAAAGTCCAAGTTCAGTCTTATCATGATCTCCTCATCCTTCTTCAAAATTTTAAATTTTAATTAAAATAATAATCATTTATCTTTATTTGCAACTAACAAAAATCTTTCGAGGGTTGCTAGCCATTTTTAATCTAACCAATCTATCTTTCATTTAACCTCAAAATCTAAATACTTGAATTCAATCTTCAAAAAAATATAAAAATTTAAATTCACATCTTGTTAAATTTCTCTAATATTGATAAATTGATTATCCTCAACAAATTCAAAATTATCATAGTCCGATATTCATTCAATTTTTTTTCAAATCATATAAAAGTTTAAGCCTTAAAGGACCAGAATTTGACAATTCTTATCTTCATTAATTGTATAACCTCTAAACCAAATTTTCTAGTCGAGAAGCCTACCCATCTTAGATCAAACCATCTCATCAAAACATAATATTATACTCTCACATAAAATGACTCGCATTCGTCCAAAAGGTTTATCTAATAGTAACCCATCACTTCTAATATATGACAATTGATAGAGTCCTTCTTATTTTAGGTTCCTACTGCTAATGTCAATTCTCATGTCTTTAATCTATTCTAACTCTAATATCTGGAAATTATCTACCATAATCTTTCTTACTCAAGTAGCCCTCTTCTTACAAACATTCTACCAAATATGTCTTCTTCGTCTTGACGAGAATCTTCTGAAAAAATTACCGCGCACGGGTGTTCATCTCTCCGAGATAGGAAAAGACGAGAATCAATGAATAAGAGTTCAAAGAAAGTATAAATGAATATAATTTTGAGGTTCAAGGACGAAATTAGAATTCAAAGAAAGTTCTAATAGCAATTGTGGATTGAGATCCTAACAAACTTATCCTAACGCAGGCTCGCTCGGTACAGTAACGTAATCGAAACAATTTAATCAGGACCTGTATGGGCCACCACAAAAATATATAACGTCCCAGTCCCAAAATATGTAGGACTAGGAATACGTAACATGCCAGCTACACATTCGATCAGACTCTGGTTCGACTGGAACATGTATAAGTTGTATTATAATGGTCACTATCTAGATAATCCAATGAATATATATATCTATGCCTCAATCCGCAAAGAACAAAATAAAATAAGAATGAGCTACATGTGCTAAATTCGGCCGTCCAGTAACACACAAGCTCGAATAGACTAGAGAAAGAAATATGAGTCTATAAAACCTAGGCTACATCAGCAGATGAATCAATAATATAAATGAATAGCATAACTCTGGTAGAAATAATATAAGTACATGGTACCAATGCCCACATGGAAAAGCAACCCAAATCAGCAACTCCATGCAGACTTTACAACAGTCTATGCTGTAAAACTGGCAAGGGACCAGGTCCTCAGAGGGACGTAACAAGGTACAAGAAATAGCATGCCAAAGTAAAATAGTATAATACCACATACTCAAGGATAAACTACTGTAACCATCTAAGTAATATGCACATGAGAACATCACTCATACTCAGGATGAAACTACTACAGGCTCAGTTTCGGGGAGCCCATAGTAGCAAGTAATATCTTGTAGGGCCAGTAAATATGCCAAAGGTCTGGGACAAAGTCTAAGGCACCTCCAGTAATATAGTGTGTATATATATATGTATATATATATAAACATAATCAACCTGTAGTATGGTGTGTCTCTCCCCACCCAATGTAACCTCATGTCTCATGTCTATAACACGCAAGATCATGACCTCTAGCTAGTACAACGAGTCAAAATAATATATGTATATAATATGCAAGTCTTATATCACGATGAATACCTCAAGAAGGATTCTGTCACATAAAATAGTGTCAAGTATCCTACGGTCTGACGTGCAAGGATACAATTACGTGAAATGGGATTATAGTATTAACTCTATAAATGACGTTACTCGACTCCGCGTACGACGTCGACACCCGAATCTTGTTCGAACACTAAGCAACATCTCACGACCCTAGGGTAAACACACACATCAACCATATCAAATAACTATAATAATTAAATAAGATAATTAAGGCAAGAAACTGTGATACATCATGGCAAGGTACACTTGTCTGATGTCTGTGGCAACGATGTTGTCTGCCTGACGTCCTCTGCTGGAAGAGTAGCAGATCTAAGATGCCCTGTTAAATATATTCTAATCAATAACCATACACGCTAACTACTCTAGGACAACATGAAAGATCGTTGCACAACCTCAACTTTCAGTTGACGTTCTTGTCCAACAATCCAATAGTTGCGTAGCATTGAACAATGCACCAAGATACACGTGCCATGCCACTCTCAAAGTACATTGTGAGGGTGTCTTACACCGACATACCACACGTACTTATAGGAACTTACATGTGTTTGGCTACACGTAGTCCTATATGTACGTAGGAAAGTATCAATGTCCACTACCAAAATATGATGAAATAATGACGTTTTTAGCGACGTCATCATAAAACGTCGTTAATATTAAATACTTGAGCGACTCCAAAAATAAACGTCGCTATACGTCGCTGTTGGCGAAATATAACGACGTTTCATGATTGTACTTTATTTTTTTAAAAGAATAGTCGCTATAAGCTTCTATAAGGTTGCTAAATGTCACTGAGTTTTTTGATTTAGCGACGTTTAGCGACGTATTTATCGACGCTGATTTATTTGATTTTAGCAACATTTTTAGCGATGTCACTGACGTCGCAAACTTTTTAATTAGCGACGTTTAGCGATGTCTATTTATGACGTTGCTAATTTTTTTTAATTAGCGACGTCTATTGATGATGTTGCTAAAAAATTTAATATAGGGTTCATGATTTTATTTTTCCCCATTCTGTCGAACTTCTCCCCAAAATTTTGAAAATGCCCCCTCTTCCCCCCCTCCGGCGTCCTCCTCCTCCCCCCATCCCTACCCCACCCCCACCGGCTCCCCCACAGCCCCCCTACTCCAGCTCTCCACCCCCCCCGAGCGCCCCCCCCTCTCGTACGGCTCCTCCCTTCCGACATGACTCCTCCCCTCCGACGACCTCGGGCTTCTCCTCATCCTCTTCCTCCTCTAGGTAAACCCTAACCCTATCTCTCTCTCTCAGATGCAGACACGATATGACACTGACATAGATAGGACACACACACACTGACACAGACACGACACACATACTGTCACAGACAAATCCTAACATAGATACAACACACACACACTGACACAGACACGACACACATACACTAACACAGACATGACACACTTTCACAGACACACACTGAGATAGACACGACACACACACACTGACATAGATACGACACGATATATATCCATATAATTAATTAATTTATCATATTAACACACATTTTTGTTATAAAATAGTATTGCATGTGTGTATTTAACTTAATTGATAAATGATAGGTGGGACCATCATAAATAGGGTTTTATATATGTATCGGAAAATCAAGTCGAAGATTTTACTTATGCCTTAATATAGTGTGCGGGATAAATTCATAGAGGGTGTAACCCTAACCCTAACCCTAACCCTAACCCTATCTCTTTCTCTCTCTCTCTCTCTCTCTCTCTCTCACACACACACACTCACACACACACAGATACAGACACGATATTTGATAGCGGACACGACACATACACAAACAAACACGATATGGGATACGACACAGACACATACACCGACACAATATATTACTGACACAATACGGGACATGACACAGACCCTAACCCTAACCCTCTCTCTCTCTTCACTAACATGACACAGACCCTTACCCAAAGTCGAGATACGACATAGATGTGGTGCCCCGTTCCCCCTATTCGGGGAGCACGGCTAAGAAATACAAGTCGGTATCCTTCGATCGGGATAGATTGAATCAAGAACTCATCCTCATTATAGATTTGCTTCTTCGGAATCAATTCCCATATTCAGTGGACTATGCCCCGAGGATCGACTTAGCGGCAAAGTCAAGAGGGACATCTCCACTGCAAGTTTTTTTGCCTAGTTTTCGCTGTCGCCTTGTTGCTTTCGTGCTTTGAGTTAGTTTTTGGATTTGTTTGCGTTTTCTTGAACGGTTTCGATAGATTTTATTATTTTCGTTCATTGAACTGTACTTTAATTTTGAGCTTAAAAAGAGTAGAAAAGGTATTGATCAGCTGTTCATGGCAATGTAGGTGATCTTGTCGTAGACGACGTGTGAGCAGAATCTTGAAGTACCTCTTTTTTTCCTTCTCCAACCAACTTGTGAGTGGCTATATTCGATCCAGTTGACCCTTCTTCCATGTCTCCACATCTAATAATCTTGCCTTCTTGCTTGCCCCTATCAAATGTACCATAATAACTAAAAGATGTCAAGATAAAAAGGAATAGACAACTCGTGCTTGTATTGCCTTAAATTGTGCCATTTGATAACTTAGTATTAGATGTCGTTGGTC
Source organism: Iris macrosiphon (assembly GCA_036927795.1). Lineage (NCBI taxonomy): Eukaryota > Viridiplantae > Streptophyta > Magnoliopsida > Asparagales > Iridaceae > Iris > Iris macrosiphon. The sequence continues at coordinate 86,354,668 of JAYESA010000013.1, forward strand.
ACGGACAACTTATGCACAAGGTTTGTGGTTCCGCAGACGGTCGCCGGGGCGCTGGGACCGATCCGATCTGGACGGAATATATGGATTAGTCAGTATATTGGAGGAAGAAATGGCATGTGGCAAGGCTTTCCATCTGCATCACATATCATTTATGTCCCGTGACTATAACTCGTCCCTTGTGGCATTACACCAATGACTCTCTTGTATATTTAAACCTGTGAAACCTAGCTTGTGTCTTCGTGGCAGGGAAGAAAATGGTAAGTATTGTGCAGGTGGTTCAGTCAAGCAGGTAAAAGTCACCGAACGGTGGCAAGTTTATTTCAGAAAATTTATATATCTGCTTGCTTGTAAAATAAACTAAGGCAAGATAGAAAGTTCACAATAACTTGCATGCTTTCACATAAACAACGTGTTGATTGGTATAGTTGGGTTAGCTCGCCTTCACCAGTGCATTTTGATGTACTGACCCTCGTTGAAACAGGTTTCCCGTACCAAGGAGATCCTGTGAGGAGCTGAAGTCACTTCCCAATCCAGTACAGCTGTCGGCACGTCCTGGTCGTGCCTTACTTGAAGCATTTTGAAGACTCAGGAGCTAGCAAACATAACTTATGCAGCTCAGAGAAAAACGATAGTTCCGCCTGGAGGTCTCTTATTTTGAATCTTTAGTAAAGGATGTAATGTATAGGACGACTATCTCATTTTGTGTCAACTTTTGTAAGCCCGTGTGGCAATTATCTGACTCATTTAAGAGTTTGTAAAAAGATGTTCATTATCAATAAAGAGAACTTTTCCATGTTTTAACTTTGTGTTTCAATCATCTGCGCACTCTGAATATGTGCTCATTATGCAAAATACCTTAGCCTTGTGCGGTGCACAACCTAGGCCTGCACGGCGTCACGCCCGGGGGATGACTATCGATTCCACAGAAACGGGGCGTGACATATTAGTATTAGAGCACAGCTTCAAGTTCCTTTGACCCTCATATCGGAAAAGTTCCATTAACGATCTATCTCCTACGCAAACTCTTGAACTTGTTAGGCCAAAAAGAGATACGTTTCATACAATAAGTCCATAATACATTATGATCCTGACATAAGTTACCTTCTTTTGAAGGAATGGCTCAAGTGCAAGCATCAGCGCTAGCACCGGGCGAGACACAAGCCCAAGAAAGTAGTTTTGGCACATCGAAAAGTTCTCGGAGCCAGCGAGCCATATTCCATGTCGATCCCATTCAGCAAATGTTGTGGATGCTTGAGGCGAGCCAACAGAGGGATGCGGATCGATATGAACGAGCTGAAAAGCGAGCGGAAGAGAGGCAGAGCAAGTTTGAAGATAATCTAGAAGCTCAATTTTTAGTCCAACAGAAGCAAGTAGATACCCTGCAACAGATCATGCAGACCATGGCCTCCAACCATTCTGCGACAACAGCAGCGACACCGATGGAGCAACCCACACTTGAAGTCAAAATGCCTCAAACTTCAAAAAAGAAGGATGTGACTACTTTCGACTTTGTCGACTTCAAGAAGGTCTGCAACACGCCAATTAAAGGGACTAAAGACCCAATCGTGGCTCTAGATTGGTTGACAGAACTTGAGGATCACTTCAAACTTCTTGAGGTACCAGAGCAGAAGCGTGTCGTGTGTGCCCAACTATATCTTTATTTGAATGTACACGATTAGTGGGACGCGAATCGAAGATCTCTTCCAGTTGACAATAAAGAGGAAAAGATCGCATGGGCTATCTTCCGTGGTGCATTTGAAGAGGAGTTCATACCCCCTCCCGTATGTCGACAGAAGGAGAATGAGTTCGTGCAATTACGGTTAGGCAGCATGACAGTAAAGAAGTATTTTGCTGAATTCAACCAGCTCGCCAAATTTGCAAGCTCCTATTTACCTGATGCGACGAGTCATGCCAGATGATTTGAAGAGGCATGCGACCTACCATCCATGCGCATGTGGTCGTTCCTCAGTACCAGATAATGCGAAAAGTTCTCAACCATGCCATTTTTCTCGAACCGCAGTATCCTCCAGTTGTTGCCGGTACTGTGCATACCTCCAATCACAAGCGCCATGGCAACGAGAAAGGAAATAACGCTACAAAGCGTCCAAATAACGGCGGTCAGCAAAAGGGGAAAGGGTTATGATTCTTCTGAAAGAGGCCGGGGCACACCACCAACGATTGTTACCTCAGGAAAGGTCTATGCTTCAACTGCGGTGGCGGAGGTCACATATTTATGGATTGTCTGCTTCCATCCAAGCTTTGCACTCAACATCCAAATCCTGCCACAGCACCCCAAGCCGATCGAGCCGCACCACAGCAAGATCGTCATCAAGCTCAAGGCCGGGTGTATACTATGACACGGGAAGAAGCCCTGGCATCGGACACTGTTGTGTCAGGTATATTCCTTTTTAATAACATACCTACATGTGTGCTATTTGATTCTGGTGCAATGTATAGCTTTATATCCACGAATTTTGCTGTAAAAAATAATATAAAAATGACACAATTGTATCTAGATCTAAGTGTTAGCACCCCATCGGGCACGAAAATACATGTCCGTTCAGTATGTCAAGGTAGTTATGTCTGTATTGGAGGAAGAAAATTCTCGTTAAATATTTTAGTCCTAGATGTTCGGAATTACGACATCGTTTTGGGGATGAATTGGCTCGGCGCTTGCTCGACAACTATCGAATGTACAGAGAAACGAGTCACGTTCCGCCTATCTGGAGAAGCCAAATTCTACTACACAAGTAGTCCAGCAACTGATGCGTCCAGGGCCTACATGGTGATTTCAGCAATATCTGCTCGGCGGATGCTACACTCTGGCTGCGAGGGATACTTAGCGTCGGTTCGGGACACGCAGCTGGATTACGCAAACGTTGAGTCTTCTTCCGTTGTGGTGGAGTTCCCTGATGTGTTCCCGAGCGAACTACTAGGCATGTCACCTGACCGAGAGATCGAGTTCACCATTGACATATTTCCAAATACTCAGCCAATTTCCAAGACTTCGTACAGAATGGTTGTAAAACCCCTAATTCTGAAAATAGAGAAAATAGATTTTATTTAATTTTTATTTGAGGTGTTTGTGCATTTAGGAGATTTATGGAGCCATTATAAATTTTTCCTAATTTATTCCATGTAAGAGACCCTTTGAACAGTTGCTAGCTTAATGGTGTGCACCAATATAATTCTTAGAATTTTTTGTGAATAAATATGTGTATATATATATATATAACCTATTGGATATCAAACCAAAACCGAAACCCACTACCCGTTCAGCCCTACCCGGACCCGTTAGGAGAAGAAAATATCAGCAGCAGCAGTAGCAAAAACCAACTTTACTTTTCCTTCTCCGCGCGTTTGAGCTTTCTCATTCCACCGCTTCTTACTCTAGTATTACTAAATTCTCCTCAACCGAAACCGAAATCGAAACCAAAGACAGAAAGAAAGAAACAGCAGCGGCAGTGGCTTTTAAGACCACTAAGTTTTTCCACCGCCTCTTTATCCCTATATATATTATAACTCTCCCAAACTCTAATCCCACTTCTTCCACAAAACATAAACATAGGATTGGATGCTTGCACTATACAGAACTCTTGCTCGGCAAGTATACCTTGCCATCGTACTATTATTTAGATTCCAGCTGATACATGCATGTTTATTTCTGCTTATATAGATGTTTATTTATGTAGATTTTTAGACCTACTTTATGAGACCACCCCAGTATTATAGAGCATCATTAGATTCATTGGCCGGACACAGTTGTTACACGAGTTGTGAGTCTCATCTAGATCATGGACTGCGTGACAGGTCTGGCCTCCTGTACGCATGGGCCATGTGTTAGGGATGACTGCTGATAGAAACTTTGTATGCTAGTAGACCTGGCAGTTATTTAGAGGTTTATTGTGTCATGGATATGACATATTTAGAGCATGGGGTGGGAAGAACAACAAGTAAGGCGTTTGGGCTCCTTTGAACTTTTCCCTTGTCACCCGTACGCTCCACCGGAGATACGCGGTCAAGATGACCCCTATACTATTTGGCAGCCTCTGCCGTTCAAAAGACGGTATGCACGTAGGCCCCTGATTCTCCTAGAGAATCATGCCAATCCCATTTATGGCCAGATAGCCCACGTGTTGGAAAGTTGTTCTCAAACTGCATTCACTTAGACGGTTATGCGACCCATTGGATGTTTATTTTTCAATACTTATTGGCATATTATTATGTATCTTGTTACGTCCCTCTGAGGACCTGGTCCCTTTTCAGATTTAGACGAGCAGGAGTATCCGCAGGCGTACGGACCTGGACCTGACTCTACTTACCAGACTGAGGAGGTCTTACCCTCAGAGTAGCTGTGATTATTTCCACTGCTTAGAGATTTTGTTATTACTTCAGTATAGTCGTTTTGTAGTAGATTTGTTTCCACCTGACTATCAGACTTGATACTCATCTTTGATATCCAGTTATTATTCAGCTCTTTATTCCTACTGATTATTTGTGCTGTGGATGAGATATAGATTATGTGTGACTTGTTGTGATAGTATATATTACCACTGGTGGATTGAATATTCATATACAGCATACGTGTGTATATAATTTTCATATATTGGAGTTCGTATACATACGGCTGGGCGTGTTACGTATTCTTAGTCCTACATATTTTGGGATTGGGGTATGACATATTTTTGGTGGTGGCCCATGCAGGTCAAAAATATATTGTCTCAGTTACGTAACTGTACCGAACAAGCCTGCGTATAGGAATAGAGTATAAGGATCTCATCCACGCTTGACTAAAACCTCATTCTTCTTTTCAACCATCCTATGTTTGGATAAACAAAGTTTTATGCCAAACCCCTTTACCCTGTGACCAGACCCTTTACCCTTGTTGACGTAAAAGTCAAATGACTGTGGTTGGCATAAAAGCCAAAAGACGGTCTAGCTGGCGTAAAAAGCCAAATGACTATCTTGTTGGCGTAAAAAACCAAACTATGAAGAAGATTGCCTACTTTACGCTGCGGTTATGACAACTGCTAACCATGTTTCCTTAGTCTTCTAAATCTATGTATGATACGTCATGCAAGCCATGTAGGAAACTGCCCCTGCGTAAACTTAATGATTCATGAATAATAGATAACCAGCGTAGAGTAGCCTGATTAGGCATAAAATGTAAGAATAGGTGATGTGAGCGTATTTGTCACAGCTTTAGCTTTCCCAGTCATGACCAATCTCGTGCATTAAATGCAGAGATATGCCTCGAGCCCTGTGCAAGAAATAGTTTTTGACATGGCGTCTGATTTTGTCTTTTCTTGAGCGTAAAACTCATCTCTGTTGATTTTGTCTTATCTTGAGCGTAAAAACTCGTTTCTGAAGGCAGTGTATTCAGAAGACTTCATTTTCTTCCTTTTGAATGCATAAAATAACTTGTATCCAATATGTCACTAAACGATAACCTGGGTCTCTGTACAAAATTATTATCACAGTCGTCCTCTCGATCATCGTGCAAGTACTTTTGTCAGATGTCAGGTTCACTGATTTGTCTGGCAAATTCATCCGAGGAATACGAAGAGTTCCTCGTACAACTTTACGCTGCAACGTATGCTAGATTTTACGCGGGCAGATTTTACGCAATAGATGTTTTACGCGCAAAATTTTTACGCGCAAACTTTACGCAGCACCCTTTTTCACAAACTTTATGCAGGAAGTATAGACACTTTTTACAAACTTTACGCAGGCAGAATTTTTATGCAGATTTTACGCGTAGCGATCCTTTATGCCCAGACCTTTTACGCGAGCTTTACGCAGACTTTTTACGCAGACTTGACGCACGCAAACTTTACGCGGCAGACTTCTACGCGCAGACTTTTTACGCGGACAACTCTGAAATCCTACTTTACGCCAACTACTTTGAATCTCTACTTTACGCTCCTCTGCTTTACGCGGACCACTCTGAAGCTTTATTTTACGCCAAACTTCCTTGAATCTTTGTTTTACGCTGACTACTTTGAATCTCTGTTTTACGCCAAACTATCTTGAAGCTCTGCTTTACGCAGGAAGCTTATCAACCTGTTTTACGCCAACTACCTAGAAGCCCTGTTTACGCAGGGAAAGGACTTCATATATGTTGGGGGTTTTTGACTGTAAAATACGCGAATAATTCCCCAGCATATTTCATGCTTTTACATTCTATCTAATACTTGCATCATGTTTGATTCCTGTACTTCTTCTAAACATTGTGTACATCACCTGCAAAGAGATGGATATGCAGAAGGGATGTACTGTCACCGATGGTGACACAACTCCTGGAGTCAATGGTCAGACTCAAGGAGTGACCTCCACAATTCCTAGACTTTCGGGATCAGATGGACAGATTCACAATCCAGTTCTATCTGATCTTCCTGTTCCACCTAATGGGAACCTTCCAGTATCATCGACACCGCAGGATAGCCAGGCACAATTGTTCCAATTCTTCCAGATGATAATGCAGAAACAGCGACAACAGTCCGCCACACTAGCTGTAAAGTAGAGGCAGCAAGCAGCAGAACAGAGACAAGAGTTCCTAGCAGCAATTGAAAGGATGGCTGCACAGGCTACTGTACCAGCTCCAGCACTAGCTCCAGTACCTCGAGCTAGAATTGGTTCAGTAAAGGACTTTATACAGATGGGTCTGAAGCCGTACAAAGGCATTGAGAGTCCAGAGGAGACTACCAACTGGATCACTCATACCCAGAAGTTATTAGAGGCATCATAGCTACTATAGAACTATGGATGACAGGTGTAAGAACGCTTCTAGATGGTAATGCTCATCACTGGTGGGAATCCATGGAGCGCCAGTTAGGTACATACCAGACTTGGGAGCAATTCTTGGAGTGCTTTAAAAGGAAGTACTTCCCGGACACCGTCAGAGATGCATTGTACGATCAGTTTCTCCACCTGGAGCAGGAGAACAGAACAGTGGATGAGTATGATGCTGAGTTTAGTCGCCTCAGTAAATATGGCGCTGCCTTGATACCAGATGACTTGGCTAAGGCTAAGAGGTTTCATCGTGGACTAACTCAGGAGCTACAACACTACACTAGCTCCCAGTCCTGAATCTCTTACGCCGAATTACTGACAGAAGCCAGATTGCAAGAAACCATCAGCAAAGAAAAGGGAGGTCAGCTGAGGACACAACAAGGAGGACCTATCAGACTTTCTTTAGCTCAGCAACAGCAGTACCAACACAGAGCAGGACCGTACCAGGTTCCAGAGAAGCCCCACTGCCATCATTATAGGAAACACGGACATATTATGAGGGACTGTCGAATTCGCCTAGGACAATGTATGAGATGTGGTTCCGGACAGCATATGAGAAAAGACTGTCCTATACAACAAGTATTGACACTTCCACCGCCAGCACAGAGGCTAGCGCTCCCAGCACCAAAACCAGCTCAGTAAATATGAGTTCTTCTTGGACAGAGTTTTATTTCTTGGTCATGTCGTTACAGGAGTTAGTATGACAACTGTAAAGACTGGATAAGTCTTATCTTCTTTATAAACTTGAACTATTTTGTAACTTCTCTCATCATAATCTAGCGTACTTATATTCTCGGTACTACCTTGACTTATACTGCTGTTACAGCCTAGTTTTGCAAGCTTAATCTGTTATCGAGCTTGTTCATGACATATGTGTTATTGGGACTTGATCAACCACACTAATACAAATTGTCTAATCAGAATCAGTGCATTATGGTCTAGCTAGACATATTGCGCTTGGTTCGCCCTTCGCAATACTACTTTACGTGGATTGAGATACATAGTTGACTAGTAGACGAATATATTTGCCCCTAGATATGTCTAGCATATCGCATCGGTTACATAAACTGTACTGATACGAGCATGAGAATAGAAATTACCAAAAACATGATTTTAACCCGCAACCGCCTTGACGATTCCCAATTAAATTCTTTAAAAACTCCTTGAATCTCGTACTTGTATTCTATCACCTTCACCTGGAATTATTTATTATTGTTCTCCGTCTTCCCTTACTTCGGAAGAACAAAACCTCGTGCTTAGTATAAGTATGATATACAGATAGTACTAGAGATACCCCATAGGCCTATCACATTATTTGATGATTACTTCCCGTAATTAAAGGTATATCATAGGTGATATATTTTGTACAAACTTCGAAGGATTAAATAACATGATTAATTGATTCGAGGAATAATTTTCTTAGATGTATAGCCTTATGTGATAGATGGGTAAATTCTAAGTTGGGTAGAAATTATATTATTTAATATGAGGTGAATTCTTTTATATTGTGATCAAGAGAGATTAGATAGAAAGACCCTACCCTATTTTAATTTCGAGGACAAATTTTTTATAAGTTTGGTAGAATGTAAAACCCCTAATTCTGAAAATAGAGGAAATATATTTTATTTAATTTTTATTTGAGGTGTTTGTACATTTAGGGGATTTATGGAGCCATTATAAATTTTCTCTAATTTATTCTATATAGGAGACCCTTTGAACAGTTGCTAGCTTAATGGTGTGCACCAATATAATTCTTAGAATTTTCTGTGAATAAATATGTGTATATAAATATAAAATTCCTATTGGATATCAAATCGAAACCCAAACCCACTACCCGTTCAGCCCTACCCGGACCCGTTAGGAGAAGAAAATATCAGCAGCAGCCGTAGCATAAACCAACTTTGCTTTCCCTTCTCCGCGCGTGTGAGCTTTCTCATTCCACCGCTTCTTACTCTAGTATTACTAAATTCTCCTCAACCGAAACCAAAACCAAAGATAGAAAGAAAGAAAGAAAGAAACAGCAGCGACAGTGGCTTTTAAGACCACTAAGTTTTTCCACCGCCTCTTTATTCCTATATATATTACAACTCTTCCAAACTCTAATCCCACTTCTTCACAAAACATAAACACAGTATTGGATGCTTGCACTATACAGAACTCTTGCTCGACAAGTATACCTTGCCATCGTACTATTATTTATATTCCAGCTGATACATACATGTTTAATTCTGCTTATATAGATATTTATTTATGTAGATTTTTGGACCTACTTTATGAGACCACCCCAGTATTATGGAGCAGCATTATATTTATTGGCCGGACACAGTTGTTACACGAGTTGTGAGTCTCATCTAGATCATGGACTGCGTGACAAGTCTGGCCTCCTATACGCATGGGCCGTACGTTAGGGATGACTGCTGATAGAAACTTTGTATGCTAGTAGACCTGGCAGTTATTTAGAGGTTTATCGTATCATAGATATGACATATTTAGAGCATGGGGTGGGGAGAACAATAAGTAAGGCGTTTGGACTCCTTTGTACTTTTTCCTTGTCATCCGTACGCTCCACCGGAGATACGCTGTCAAGATGACCCCTATACTATTTGGCGGCCTCTGCCGTTCAAAAGACGGTATACACGTAGGCCCCTGATTCTCCTAGAAAATCATGCCAATCTCATTTATGGCCAGATAGCCCACGTGTTGGAAAGTTGTTCTCAAACTGCATTCACTTAGACGGTTAGGCGACCCATTGGATGTTTATTTTTCAATACTTATTGGCATATTATTATGTATCTTGTTACGTCCCTCTGAGGACCTGGTCCCTTTCCAGATTTAGACGAGCAGGAGTATCTGCAGGAGTACGGATCTGGACCTGACTCTACTTACCAGACTGAGGAGGTCTTACCCTCAGAGTAGCTGTGATTATTTCTACTGTTTAGAGATTTTGTTATTACTTCAGTATAGTCGTTTTGTAGTGGATTTGTTTCCACCTGACTATCAGACTTGATACTCATCTTTGATATCCAGTTATTATTCAGCTCTTTATTCCTACTGATTATTTGTGCTGTGGATGAGATATAGATTGTGTGTGACTTGTTGTGACAGTATATATTACCACTGGTGGATTGAATATTCATATACAGCGTACGTGTGTATATGATTTCCATATATAGGAGTTCGTATACATACGGTTGGGCGTGTTATGTATTCTTAGTCCTACGTATTTTTGGACTGGGGCATGACAATGGCCCCTGCTGAACTAAAAGAGTTAAAGTGCCAACTTCAGGAACTGCTGGATCGTGGGTTCATCCGTCCGAGCGTGTCTCCTTGGGGCGTGCCTGTGCTCTTCGTAAAGAAAAAGGATGGGACGTTACGACTCTGTATCGATTATCGGGAGCTGAATAAGGTCACTATCAGAAACAAATATCCCCTGCCCAGGATAGACGACCACTTTGAACAGCTGCAAGGGGCATCGGTGTTCTTAAAAATCGATCTTCGCTCGAGCTAGCACCAGTTGAAGATTAAGCCCAAGGACATGCCTAAGTCTGTATTCCGAACCCGCTATGGCCACTACAAGTTTTCTGTTATGCCGTTTGGAATGATGAATGCCCATGCTGCCTTTATGGATTTGATGAACCGGGTGTTTCGACCATTCCTCGATAAATTTGTGGTAGTTTTTATCGATGACATCTTAGTGTAATCGAAGAATAAGGATGAACATGCTGGACACTTGCGGATGGTGCTTCAAACCCTTCGAGACAATACGTTGTACGCGAAGCTGAGCAAGTGCAGGTTCTAGTTGGACAACATATCCTTTCTCGGACACATTATTTCTGCAAAGGGCATCTCAGTTGACCCAAAGAAAATAGAAGCCATCGTGAAGTGGAAGATGCCTGAGTCAGCTAGCGACATTCGGAGTTTCCTTGGTTTGGTGGGCTATTTTAGAAGATTTATTAAAGATTTTGCGAGGATCACCTCGCCTCTGACTCAGCCCACTCGGAAGGGAGTAACGTTCGCGTGGACGGACGACTGTGAAGCTTCATTCATGGAGTTAAAGCAGCGCCTCATCTTAGCACCAATTCTTACCCTTCCAGATGGACCGGATAACTTTAAGATATATAATGACGCCTCAGGAAAGGGTTTGGGATGTGTCCTTATACAAAAGGACAAAGTGATAGCTTTTGCATCGAGGCAGTTGAAGCCTCACGAGAAGAATTATCAAGTCATGTTCCCCCTATTTGGGGAGCGCGGCAAAGAAATACAAGTCTATATCGTTCCATCGGGATAGATTGAATCAAGAACTCATCCTCGTTATGGATTTGCTTCTTCGGAATCGATTCCCATATTCAGTGGACCGTTCCCCGAGGATCGACTTAGTTGCAGAGTCAAGAGGGATATCTCTGCTGCAAGTTTTCTTGTCTAGTTTTCGCTGTCGTCTTGTTGCTTTCGTGCTTTGAGTTGGTTTTCGGATTTTTTTGCATTTTCTTGAACGATTTTGATGGATTTTATTATTTTTGTTCGTTGAACTATACTTCAATTCTGAGCTTGGAAAGAGTATAAGATGTATTGATCAGTTGTTCGTGGTAATGTAGGTGATCTTGCAGTAAACGACGTACGAGCGGAGTCTTGAAGAACCTCTTTCTTTTCCTTCTCCAACCAACTTATGAGTGGCTATATTCGATTCAGTTGACCCTTCTTCCAAGTCTCCACATCTAATAATCTTGCCTTCTTGCTTGTCCCGATCAAATAATACCATAATAACTAAAAGATGTCAAGATAAAAAGGAATAGACTTGGATAACTTGATGTTTGTCAATCAACTTATGAACGGTTACCTTATTGCATGCTAGATCATTTAGAATGTTCCTTCCATGCTTTAATTTTAGTTAGAATTTATACTTCTTCTATAAATTGTGCTATGTATAGAACAGAACCTTGCTATGCAATAAAATAATCAGGAAGACTATGCAAAATGGATCGTGTAATGGACTCGTCTCGTGCTTGTATTACCTTAAATTATACCATTTGATAACTTAGCATTAGATGTCGTTAGTCATGGACAACTTGTGCACAAGATTTGTGGTTCCACGGATGGTTGCCGGGGCGCTGGGACCGATCCGATCCGGACGGAACATATGGATTAGTCAGTATGTTGGAGAAAAAATGGCATGTAGCGAGACTCGCCACCTGCGTCACATATCATTTCTGTCCCGTGACCATAACTCGTCCCTTGTGGCATTATGCCAGTGATCCCCTCGTATATTTAAACCTGTGCAACCTAACTTGTGTCTTCGTGGCAGGGAAGGACATAGTAAGTATTGTGCAGGTGGTTCAGGCGAGCAGGTAAAATCACCGAACGGTGGCAAGTTTATTTCAAAAAATTTACATATCTGCTTGCTTGTAAAATAAACTAAGGCAAGATAGAAAGTTCACAATAACTTGCATGCTTTCACATAAACAACGTGTTGATTGGTATAGTTGGGTTAGCTCGCCTTCACCAGTGCATTTTGATGTACTGACCCTCGTTGAAACAGGTTTCCCGCACCAAGGAGATCCTGTGAGGAGCTGAAGTCACTTCCCAATCTAGTCCAGCTGTCGGCACATCCTGATCGTGCCTTACTTGAAGCATTTTGAAGACTCAGGAGCTAGTAAACATCTTATGCAGCTCAGAGGAAAAGTGATAGTTCTGCTTGGAGGTCTCTTATTTTGAAGTTTTAGTAAAGGATATAATGTACATGGCGACTATCTCATTTTGTGTCAACTTTTGTAAGCCCATGTGGCAATTATCTGACTCATTCAAGAGTTTGTAAAAAGATGTTCATTATCAATAAAGAGAACTTTTTCATGTTTTAACTTTGTATTTCAATCATCTGCGTACTCTGAATATGTGCTCGTTATGCAAAATACCTTAGCCTTGTGCGGTGCGCAACCTAGGCCTGCACGGCATCACGTCCGGGGGATGACTATCGATTCCACGGAATCGGGGCGTGACAACAGACCCTAACCCTATCTGAGTTAATTAGACGCAGTCTATGGTATCAAGTGAGGTGTTGTACAGTGCACACTTGTGCACAGTGCCGTGAGGGTACTCCTGAGTATTCGTATGTATGTGTAGACGAGTAGGCATATAACATAATTGGGTATTCCTGAGTATTCTTATGTGTGTGTAGACGAGTAGGTGTATACACTACCAAATATTCATATGAGTATATACTTGAACGATGTCTATTCATCTTTACAGAAGTATCTAGAAATGGATATGAATTACTATATGCGTCATCGTTCATAGATATACAACCGTCATCTTGATAACATGTGTGGTGTACGAGATAAATTCATAGAGGGTGTACAACAGTTCCTGCAGTTCGCCAAGGCATTCCCGCAGTACATGGACGGTACCAAAATTAAGTGTCCGTGTGTGAGATATCGCAACTTGAAGTATCATCCAAAAGTGGAAGTCACATATCATTTGTACTCGAAGGATTTTATGCCAAATTACTATTAATGGACTACGCAAGGGGAACTTGTGTCTTTAGCATCGGAGTTAGAGCCTTATGTGGAGCCGTATATGGATGTCCACGACCAGGCTGCTTACAACGACGTAAGGGTGAACATGGTTTTTGATGCGGCGGGGCCTAGTTTCGATCCGGACAATCATGATACAAGTGAGGAGGCACCAAATGTTGATGCTGCGAAGTTCATAGAGTTGTTGAAGAATGCAAGGACTCCATTATATCCTGGTTGTGAGGATAATTCACCGTTGGAGGTGGTTACAAGATTGTTGAGCATCAAGTCCAATTTTAACATATTGCAAGAATGTTATAACCGATTGATGGATTTGATTGTAGAGATTTTGCCAGAGAGTGCAAAGTTGCCTAAAGACTTCTACCGATCTAAGAGGATGGTGAGAGCGCTCTGGATAAGATACGAGAAAATTGGTGCATATCGCAACGCATGCATGTTGTACTACAAAGATGACAATGATGAAGATATGTGCAAATTCTGTGGTGTTGATCGCTATAAGGCCACTGATAGAGAAAAATCTGTCGGTGCAAGGAAGCCTACCGATTTGATGCACTACTTGCCTTTAACACCACGGCTGCAGAGGTTGTTTATGGTTAAGGAGACTACAAAAAACATGAGTTGGCACAGGCGGGAACAGATCGAAGGAGTATTGGATCATCCATCCGATGGAGAATCATAGAAGCACTTTGATCGAGAGTATCCAGATTTTTCTTCGGATCCGCGTAATGTCAGATTGGGGCTCTCCTCCGATGGTTTTACCCCATTCGAACTTTCGGGCTCCTAGTATTCGTGTTGGCCTGTGATCGTCACTCCGTACAATCTACCCCCTTGGATGTGCATGAAGACTCTGTATATGTTCCTAACCGTTATTATCTTGGGTCCGAATAATCCGAAGAGGAACATCGATGTGTATTTATAGCCTTTGATAGATAAGTTGAATCAGCTGTGGGAAGTAGGTGGCAACACGTACGATATTTTTAGAAAGCAAAATTTCTAGATAAGGGCAGCACTTATATGGACCATCAACGACTTTTTAGCCTATGCAATATTATCGGGATGGAGCACTCATGGTCGTCTCTCATGTCTGCATTGCATGGACCGCACTAAGGCTTTTCGTTTGAAACACGGAGGTAAATTGTGCTTCTTCGATTGTCATCGACAATTTTTGCCGAAGGATCATCCGTACCAGAGGAACATGAATGCTTTTCGTACGGACGTTGTGGAGAAGGCCAATCCACCGCCAAGGTGGCCCGGATACACGATATGGGAAGAGGTAAAAGGTTTACCAAGTGCTATCGAAGAGCTTGCTAAGGGGTACAAGTGTGACGGATTTGGTCGCACCCATAACTGGACGAAGAGGAGTATATTCTGGGATTTGCCATTGTCACTACCACATCCTAAAATAGGGATATTTTTGTCTCTTTATTTATTATAAGTATTGTTTATATTTATTTTTTAGATAACTGCATGATATATGTATGTATATATATATATATATATATATATATATATATATATATATATATATATATATATATATATATATATATATATATATATATAGTGTTCTTGAATGCATGAGTTAGTAGACTAGAACTAGAAGCCCACTAGATGAACCCCTGACCAAATTATAGGATTATGAATTTTAATTAGTATACTTTTTTGGGATTAAATATTGGAGATTATATTTATTATTGTGATTTTATTTGATTGTTGTACCTTACCGTTGTTTCGATATTTGGAGCGCTACACTAGCTTTTGCCTTCCAACAAATTTTATACCCTTGTCCTAGACGTGCCCGTCTTCCATTCTGATCTTTGTGTAACTCATAAATATGCTCTTTTGTGCTTCATTTTAGTCGCACAATATTCGTCGCAGATATTTATTTTTATTTTCAAATAAATCCAACTTTGCATCTTTGTCCGTTCCAATCAAATTAGAGACACAAACTCGACCCATTTTGTGCAACCCAAATTATGATAATATTCTATTCTGAGTCTTCTACGTCCATGACACTTGTGTCCCACCTAATTTTATCCCTTTGTACTTCCAATTAATTTAAGAACATTGTATATACTAATTTTAATTAAATTGGTGTAAGGACCCAACTTAACCCAAATTTAGACCCAAACTAAACCAAACCCCTCAAGACTCATACTAAACACCATACACCCTTTTAGCCATTACATCACACCAAACATGGTGTTTTCCCTCATTAAATCTCAATTCACACTTTTTGTGTAATTTTTTAATTGTTGGGGACTTTTATGCAAAGTGCAGTGAGGTGTCCACATCCCATTGGACCCAACACATGAAGAAGCATCCATTTTTCTTTATTAACCGATCACATGTGATTTTTTTCCATATTTTTGGAGTGTGCAACACTCAACATCTTCCCCCTCACTATCTTGGCCCTCCATTCAAACGCACTAAATCCTAGCCCTTCAAATTCCTACATGTAGAAAGCAAACCCCATCCCAAGGAGTACTTGGGTGGCCCAATTCCCTAGGTATACATCACCTCTTTTTCTCCCCATATATATATATTCTTTTTCTCCTATTATTTTCTTCACCACCACCAACATCAAAACCCTAAACCCTAGCCGACTTCTCCATCATCCACCCGACCGCCAGACCTCTCCTTCCCCGGCCATCCACCGCCCACAGCAGCCTCGTCCGCTTGAGCATCTTCCTCCACCCACGACTTCATCATCTCCCGTCATCCTCCACCGCGAAACAGCCATCCACCGCCTCCGTTCTCCTCAATCCCTACATAAACAGCCCCACCTTCCCGCTGGAACTCGCATGAGCCTCCGCCTGAGCCTTCTTCCCCGACTTCTCTACCGCAGCCATTAACTCAAGCGGCCGACTGACCACCATCATCCCGTCCCCGACTTCCCTCACCCCTGGCCATTATTCCCGACCTCTTCCCCGACTCCTCTACAACAGCCGACTTCCCACGCCATCACCGACCCACGACACTGAGCAACCCCGACTCGCCCCCGACTTCCTCTCACCCCAGCGATGCCATCTCCCGACCATCATGATCACCACCGCCACCAGCACGACCCGACCTCCCCCACCGAGCAACCGGCACCATCGCCTGAGCCTCTCCCCTTACTGGCATGGCGAGGATTCTGAGTGTCATGATTTCGGACATATGTATATGATTATCAGATTGTATCTTAAATTGGTTCTTAAAGTATCATCTCAATACTTATCTACTTCTGTTATTATAGGACCTTGTTCCATCATTTTGCTAGCAGTAGAGATACTTTCAGACCTTAGTCCAGTTCCTTATAGATATTTATTACTTTAGGATCCTTGTTAGTGTGATAATGGGTGACTTGCAATTAGGTCTGTGTCTTGAGCATCAGTGTTGACTGTTGTGAGTGTGCCATAGTAGGAGGGTACCCATAAGTGTATAAAAGAATGTGAGGGAATAAGAATACATTGTGCTAAGTAGTAATACTTGATGGATGTATCACCTGATATTGAGGCCAGTGATGGGTTGGAAGCGATAGATGGAAGAGTGTCTAGATATTATGTGTAGGATGCACAGTGGGTGATGAGTGTCAGTGTAATGAGGTAATCTAATGATGAAGCTAGTGTTACTATACCAAGAGTGCTAGGTATTTCTATATCAAGAATTAGTGGAGCAATGTGCTAGTAACAGTAAGTACTTTGTGTGATAATATTAGATTGGTGTATCAGTTAATGTGGATAGAAAATCATTGGAAGTAATAGTGCAAGTAATCCAAGCAGTACAAATTTTAGTACACAGTTGAGGAGTGTAGACAATTAGTGTACTTGTGTGTACCTTGAGTGTTAGAGACTGTAAGTATATATATAGGTATACTTAGATAGATGGAGGTAAGAAATATATATCAGTATATGAGTGGATGATGTGCATGTGTAAGGATCTGTTGGCTTGAGCATGCCTGAGATGGCACTGCAAACTGACTTGGGTGTCTATCTAGAGTTGTATTAGAGAGAGAAGTACTTAGTGTGGTGTGTTTCACTTGGTATGTACTTGAGTGATAAGAACAACTAGTATAAACAATTGTAGTAGGTAAGAGAGCTAGCAGTGGGTATGCTAGTAGTAGAAACAGTGGTACCAAAGGGATAGAAGTATCAAACTT
Source organism: Iris macrosiphon (assembly GCA_036927795.1). NCBI lineage: Eukaryota > Viridiplantae > Streptophyta > Magnoliopsida > Asparagales > Iridaceae > Iris > Iris macrosiphon. Next base: position 86,372,125 of record JAYESA010000013.1, read on the forward strand.
TGCATGCATCATTAAACCTATGGTTGTGTTAGCAGGTTCTGTTCTGTTCTTTCTTTTGTTCTTTTTCGTCTTTTGATTGATTGATTGATTTCTTAGTATCGTAGCTTGTATCAATAATTTTCTTGCTAGAATATAGATAGTAGTACACCCTGACAGAGACTACAATACCATGACAAAATAGACCATAACCATGCATATTTTCTCTAGATTGCATGTTGTATGATTGTAGGTAGGATTTTCTTAGACCTTGATTGTTGGGGGTTGACCTTAGTGAAGATAATGAAGAGGTTATGACTGGACAGAGAGAGACAAGGTGCCTTAAATTTTGAGGATAAATATTAATTTAAATAAAGAGTTGAGAACTTAATATGGCAGAATTAACGATTTTATTAAATTATTAATTTTTATGAAGATTAAGATATGATTGAATTTGTCATTAAATTTTGAGGAATTTAGGAAGATTATCATTATATTTATTTGAATGCAAGATATAAATTTTAAAACTTATATTTTGAATATTGTATTTGAAGACTTCGTAAGTATTACAGTGTTTGAGTATTGTGTGGAAAAAGAATCGAGGAAAAAGATCACAAATGGATTAGTGTTTGAATTCAAATTTTTGGGATGAGATTTTAAATTTTATAAATATGCATTGATTGGATTTAAAATTAGAGTATTGTATATTAAATTTTTTGTATTTAGTTATTAACTTAAAATTTTGGAGGAGATTGTGATAAGAATGGAATTTGATTTTAAATTTGAAGATTTTTAGGAATATGATATTTATAAAATTTTAAAATTTTTGTGAAATAACAATATGAATTTACTTCATGATTATATGGTTTGATGAATTTAAATTTTGATGGTAAAATAAATAAATAAATAAATACAACTATTGAGGGTCTTAAATTTCGAGGACGGAATTTTTCTAAGGGGGGTAGACTTGTCACTACCACATCCTAAAATATGGGTATTTTTGTCTTTTTATTTATTAAAAGTATTGTGTATATTTATTTTTAAATAATTGCATGATGTGTGTATATATATATATATATATATATATATATATATATATATATATATATATATATATATATAGTGTTCTTAAATGCATGAGTTAGTAGACTAGACCTAGAAGCCCACTAGATGAACCCCTGACCAAATTATAGGATTATGAATTTTAATTAGTATATTTTTTTGGGATTAAATATTGGGGATTATATTTATTATTGTAATTTTATTTGATTGTTTTACCTTACCGTTGTTTCGATATTTAGAGCGCTACACTAGCTTTTGCCTTCCAACAAATTTTACACTCTTGTCCTAGACGTGCCCATCTTCCATTCTGATCTTTGTGTAACTCATAAATATGCTCTTTTGTGCTTCATTTTAGTCGCACAATATTCGTCGCAGATTTTTATTTTTATTTTTAAATAAATCCAACTTTGCATCTTTGTTCGTTTCAAACAAAATTGGAGACACAATCTCGACCCATTTTGTGCAACCCAAATTATGACAATATTCTATTCTGAGTCTTCTACGTCCATGACACTTGTGTCCCACCTAATTTTAACCCTTTGTACTTCCAATTAATTTAAAAATATCGTTTACACTAATTTTAATTAAATTGGTGTAAGGACCCAACTTAACCTAAAGCTAGATCCAACACCAAACCAAACCCCCACTCACCCCCTCAGGACTCATACTTAACACCACACATCCTTTTTAGCCATTACATCACACCAAATATGGTATTTTCCCTCATTAAATCTTAATTCCTACTTTTTGTGCAATTTTCTAATTGTTGGGAACTTTTATGCAAAGTGCAGTGAGGTTTCCACATCCCATTGGACTCAACACATGAAGAAGCATCCCTTTTTCTTCATTGACCGGTCACATGTGATTTTCTCCATATTTTTGGAGTGTGCAACACTCAACATCTTCCCCCCACTATCTTGGCCCTCCAATCAAACCCACTAAATCCTAGCTCTTCAAATTCCTACATGTAAAAAGCAAACCCCATCCCAAGTACTTGGGCGGCCCAATTCCCTAGGTGTACATCACCTCTTTTTCTCTCCATATATATACACTTTTTCTTCTATTATTTTCTTCACCACCACCAACATCAAAACCCTAAACCCTAGCCGACTTCTCCATCATCAATCCGACCGCCGGACCTCTCCATCCCCGGCCATTCACCGCCCACAGCAGCCTCGTCCGCTTGAGCATCTTCCTCCACCCACGACTTCATCATCCCCCGTCATCCTCCACCTCGAAACAGCCATCCACCGCCTTCGTTCTCCTCAAGACCGACATCAACAGCCCAACTTCCCATTGGATCTCGCCTGAGCCTTCTTTCCCGACTTCTTGCCGCAGCCATTAACTCGAGCAGCCGACTGACCACCACCATCCCGTCCCCGACTTCCCTCACCCCTGGCCATTATTCCCGGCCTCTTCCCCGACTCCTCTACAACATCCGACTTACCACGCCATCACCGGCCCACAATACTGAGCAACCCCGACTCGCCCCCGACTTTCCATCACCCCGGCCACGCCATCTCCCGACCTTCACGATCACCACCGCCACCAGCATGACCCGACCTCCCCCGCCGAGCAACCGACATCATCGCCTGAGCCTCTCCCCTTACAGCAGCGACATCACCATCATCATCATCATCATCACCACCTCGTCGACACCATCAGCATCCGTCGACACCCCTCGACCTCGCCGGAGCCCGACAGCAGCTTCCTTTTCCCTTTTGACCTCGCTGGAGACAACCCAGAATGACCTCCCTCGACGTCGACTACACCCTCGACCCCGTGCACACACAGGTTCGACTTGCCCTTCCTTCATGATTGTGTGTGTGTGCATATGTGAATATTAGTTAGGATTAGCATATTACTTCATGGGAGTTTGTTAGATGTGATTTCATGACACTATGTCGGTGAACCTAATAACTAGTTGTGTGTGCGCGTGTGTGTATAATAATTAGTTTGATATATATATATATATATATATATATATATATATATATATATATATATATATATATATATATATATATATATATATATATCGTATTTTATGGAAATTGATTGCTAGTACTAGGTATGACTGTAATATATATACGTTGTATGGCCATAAGTGTTAAATTATGGGTATCCCGTATTTACACATGACTATATGACCCTGAGTATTAGTGAACTGTCTGCCTTGTGTACACTAACGTACTGGCTAGACATGTATTAGTGATTGACTGTCTTGTTATACACAGTAATCGAGGACATGACACCCGTGCATTTAGACGCACACTTGACTCGGCTAGTTGACCAATTATCACCCCTAGCATAGTTTCTGAGTTTAGTGTAATTATGTTTGTGTGTGTTGCTAATAATGCGGACATTGGTGCCAGAACCATTGGACCGTTCAGCGAGACTTCGGGAGCAGGCTATTGGTATTGCCCGCTCAGGACCCCAGGCGAGTACATTCTCTGATAATTTCTGTTATTTGATAATTTCTATAATTCAAGTATTTAGAAATGTTACATCTGATTCTTGACACTGTGCTACACGGAATAGTATATAGATTGGATCTGCAGTCATGAGATGTTACATTGGTTATCGTATTGACATTGTATACGATATTGATATTAGATATTGATATTAGACATTGTATATGATATATTGGACATTGCTCGTGTATCGTGACGTGTCATGGTTGGATCCACTGTACTAGTTGGGGGCGGAAAAATTGCTAGTGAGAGATGTGATCATAACCCTATCGTACAAGTATAAAATTATGTTAGTGTTAATCATACACCTCACTTATGATTAGCTAGGCCATATAGCACTCGTACATGTTCCCAAGCCGATCACATTTCGAAACTACTATTTCAAACACTTAGAATAAGTTCAGTTCTTCAATTCAGTTCATATACTACATCACTCTGTATATGATATTGTAGTTCTTTCTCTTCATTTCATATATGTACTGACTGTACCATATTGTCTATATTGCTTGTTCTCTTTATTTTGCTATTGTATTTATTTATTGTCTTCTCTCAGTATATAGCATCATATATTTATTGTTTTATAGTCCTTGTCAATTAATTGAAACTGTTATTGGGTTGTACTTTGCTCCAATCCTGACTGGATATATTTTTCCAGACTACGACTTAAAGGACTGGTGTCCGACATATTATGGACCACAGGGAGAGTAGCTGCAACCTTGGACCTTGTAGCTCAGGTGTGATTCCGGGAGGTCTAGCCGGGATCACTAGTTATTCAGTTAGTTCCTTTAGCAGATTATTGGTACCAGATTTGTTTCCGACATACTTTGAGACTTGGATGTTATTGTTTGCAGTTAGATTATTTTGCTTAGACTTATGTTATATTTCATTTATTTTCTTCGATATCTTATCGGACTTTAGTTATGTGGTTGAGTATTTATATATTATATTATGATATATGTGTCTCCTTATAGAGTTGGATACTCGTGTGAGATTGATTAGATAGTATTATGACCTAGACAGCGTTCTACCGTCGATGCTGCAGCGTAGGCTGGATGTACCCACGTACTCGTGCCCCTATATCAGGTGCGGGTCGTGACAGCCATATTAGAGCACCAATCTAATCAGACATAACCTTGATGTCATGCATATCGAGAAGAATGTGTTTGATAACATAATTAATACTGTAATGGAGATAAAGGGGAAGATGAAAGACAAACTGAAGGCCATGTTGGACTTAGAAAAATATGTATACGTCCTGCGTTACATTTGATAGATGAGGGTTAAAGCAACCTAAGTCAATTTTCTCACTAGAGAAGAAGGATAAAGGAAGACTTTGTAGGTGGATTCATGGTCTAAAATTTTCAGACGAGTACGTGTCAAACTTGAGAAGATGCGTCGACCTCAAAAAGAACAAACTGGCGGGTATGAAGAGCCACGATTGTCACGTATTCAGGAAGAGGTTAATTCTGATTGTATTTTGGGAATTCTTACCACATGTCGTTTGGGATCCATTGACAAAGCTCAGCATATTCTTCAGAGATCTTTGTTCTACTAAGTTGCTCGTCGATCGTCTAGAAAAGCAATAGAAGGACATTACGGTAATACTATGCAAGCTTGAGAAGGTATTTTCTCCTAGATTCTTTGACTCTATGGAGCATTTGCCAATTCATCTTTCCTATGAGGCATGTGTTGGTGGTTCTGTCAGTTATCGGTGGATGTACCCATTCGAGCGGCATCTGAATCACCTAAAGAGAAAGGTAAAAATAAGGCACGGGTTGAGGGCTCTATTTGTGAAGCTTATGTTCTCGAGAAGATTACAAACTTTTAACGTATTTCAAACCTCATGTTGCTACTAATAGAACGAGAGCTCCGAGAAACGACGACAGATATCAGGAATCTAATGATGCAATACTGAAAGTATTCTATGCGTCCAGAAAGCCTTCGGGGAAAATGAAGAAGAGATATTTGAATGACGACGAGCTAAGGGCTGCTCAGTTGTATATATTACTCAATTACGACGAGGATGAAGTGGAGAAGCTAGAGGGGTAAGTAATTAATATGTCCACGTTTATGTCATCTTAATGTAATATTATAAGCTAATATTATGCTACTAATTAGAGGTTGCTTCGTTATTTTTTAGCACATATAATGATGAGCTGAGGTCGGTTAGACCCTACATAACAGACGAAGAAGTAGAACAAGAAATGAGATGTCATTTTCCTTTTTGGTTGAGTGCATATGTAAGGATCTTGGTAATTACTTTTTCTGTATGCACTTACACAATAAATAACTTACTATCGCTACTTTGGTATTTTTGTTGATTGTCTAATACCACCCGGGACTGAATCTATTAGAACTCTAACCAAGGGACCAATTACTGCCATCAAAATATGGCCAAGTTACTGTATGAATGAGTTTAGGTTCAAGTCAATAAATGCTTCGATCAGAGACAGCTTTCTGGATCTTGATTCCACGAAAAATAGTTGTTTGTGTATCAAATCTTCGAACTACAAAGACGTCGATCCAGACAATAATTTCTTTGGCATCTTACGAGAGATTGTGGAGTTGCCATATAATTATGGCATAAAACCTACTAAGATCGTGATATTCAAGTGTGAATGGTTCGATCTGATTCAAGATCAATGTTGGAAAATTGACAAGCATGGTCTTGTGGATATAAACTATAAACGTAGATATCAAGGCTACGAACTAATTGACCTATCATGTCAGGCTCAGCTCGTGTACTTCATAACTTATCCTAGACGGGGGACAGCGAGGTCGGATTGGTGGGCAATATGCAAGACTAAAGCTAGAAATACCTTTGACGTTGACGAAATAGCTTATCAGGAGGACGAGCTACCTCTTGTAACAAATATTGTAGATGTGGACTCAACGAAAATTACTCATTACACGACTAATAATGTAGAAGAGGTAGAATTATCCGAAGAGGAAGACGAAGATGAAGAAGAAGATGAAGTAGATGAAAGTAAAGATGAGGAGGAAGAGGAAGAGGAGGACGAGGAATGCGAATAAGATGAATTTTCTGAAAATGATTGAAAATAAAATATTTTGACTGTAGAATGTACTATATTTTTACCGTAGAATATACTATTTTGACGAAGACATATGTATTATATTTTGACTGTAGAATATACTATCCATTTAGACTTGTGACACTAATAGTTATTTGCTGTACAATTCTATTATTGCTGTGAGATATGCATAACTTTTTGACTATAGAATGTACTATATATTTATTTATTTGTTCTATCATCATATGTTATTATCAGGTATGACAGGACGATACAGAGCGTTTGGCAGGTCCCGAGGTAGACAGAGTGCTCCTTCGATACTGCCTACTGTTGATTCTGGATCCTCGGCGCCAAGTACTCCAGTATATCGACCAGTCACATCTCCGACTACGACGACATTATGTGGCAGCACTCCTGGGACGAGTAGTTTCAGGCCCGAGACTACTCCCTCCTCCAACGTTCCTCCTACTGACGGAACCAGGGAGACAGATGAGCATATGGCGGAGGTTGAGCCGACGTCGTCCCAGCATCAGCTATATCCTCCATGCGCATCTCCGGACGAGATGAGGACGGAGATTTGGGCCGACGGTATAAAGTAAGTTAATTAGTTGGTTTAGCATCATATATATCGTGTATTTCTTTATTCATCATATATTTAATTTTTTGATAAAAATAATTATCTTTGTATAGATATCGTCCCTCGTCGGTAAGAGACTCCTAGGCCACTTTTTGAGGTACAACTATGGTAGCCCTTGGATCAACTACTCTGATGCTCCGGATGAGAGGAAGGCGTTTTAGTTTACGCACTTCAAGGTAAAAGTATATTATATCAATCATTTAATTTATGCATATTATATAACTTACTAAATTACTTCTTATAGCAAACATATTTTTATCCACCGCACCGGGCTGAGTTGATCGAGTAAATATTTCCTACCGTTGCCGCCAATCTGATCCGTGATGCTCTTGAAGACCAGAAGGCTCATGATCGCGAAGGAAAATCGATCCAAGGTTGGATCACGCCTGAGTACTGGACTACGATGAGGGCTAGATTCGACGATCTGAGATATATGGAAAGGTCTGAGAAGGCCAAAGCGGCTAGGCAGAAGGCAGCAAAGTGGTATGGTAGCTCGATTTCGATGACGGAATATTTTCGTCGTTTGATAAGTTTTTTATTTTAGATATATTATTTTAATGCAAGTACGATAAAATGGTAGTAGGATAAAATATTTAACTTTAGTACTAAATAATATATTTTTAACAGGTATAGAGGGGTGATGATGCCAACATGGTGACCGTCTTCCTGGCCACTCATCGAAAGGGCAGGAATCTCATTGATGAGAGGGCCTCGCAGACCTATGTAAGTATTACTTTACTTTGTGTTAATTTTAATATAACGTAGGAAATATGCAAATAATTATCCATGTAGTTAGTAATAAGTACCTTAGACACATTAGCAATTATCGAGTATCCAAAATTTTCTAGGCCGAGTATCTTAGGCTGCATGAGAGGGCGACTGCTAGTGCACCTACAGCGGGAGAGGCTGGTACTTCCTCGCAGCCATATCCAGCTCCGTCGACGGACGAGCTGTAGGTGACCGCCATTGGTGGTCTACAGAGGGGTACGTACTATGGTACGAGATCCTATGACGCCCTTGTTGCGACGTAGTCATCTAGGGCCTCCACGGCAAGTGCATATTCCCCACAACTCTCGCAGGCATCGGCCCGAGTCCAGGAGACCATTGACCGTCAGATTGCGTCTCTCCGTGATGAGTTGCTGTGAAGAATGGAGGAGCAGCCCCTGTCCCAGCCGTAGACGGATGATGCGATGCTCATCGCATGATTTGATACGCTCGAGCGCAGCATCATGGAGCTCAGGGATATAACAGCTGATCTTAGAGCATCGACAGAGCGCAGTGTGACGGAGCTGTAGGCATCACAGCTGTCCATGGGAGAGAGGCTGACGATGATGCATGATTCAATGGTTCATAGCAGAATAAGGCTGTTATCTACCATGGATTAATACAACTATCGACTAGCAGAGTTGGAGCAGATACGTCCTTCTGGTGCACCTTCATCAGACTCTACTGACGCCACTGCCTTCTCCATCGACATCAGTGTCGATTTAATGGGAGCAGTATAATTTGTTCTTATCCCTGATGCACGCTGATGGTCAACCTCCTTCAGATTCGCAGTAGTCCTAGTTATGATAGTTTACTGATTGTTTGTGTTTTGACCTATGATATTTGGTCATTTATGAATATTCTTTATTTTTGAGGCTTTCATATTTTATTTCTTACACTCAGTTGCATGGATATTTATTGTATTCTTTATGACAAGATTTTCTCTAGACTTGGTTTGTAATCCCAATATTTCAATTTTTTAAATTTTACTATATTATTTATATTAAATGTATGTTAATTTATCGGTGTTGAGTGTTCAACCGAAGGGGTCGACGAACCCAGAAAATTCAACGGAGGGTTGTACCGGGTCTATTTATATAAATTATGAATTCAACTACAGGAAAATTAGTTTGGAAACCATTCAATATTCATTTTTTTTACTTCTTCACTAAAATATTAGCGACGTGTATTTTTTTATATACGTTGCTAAATATGTCGCTAAATACGTCGCTGATTGTCGCTAAATACGTCGCTGATTGTCGCTAAATACGACGCTAAATATGTCGCTAAGTAGGTCGCTCAATGTCGCTGAATTGCTGACATGGCAGTATTTAGCAGGTCAATATAACATCGCTAAATGTGTTGCAAAATGTCACTAAATTAAAAAAAATTAGCGACATAGCGACACACAATATGTCGCTAATTTAGCGACGTTGCGTCGCTAAATGTCGCTAATATAGCGACGCAGATACGTCGCTAGAAAACGTTGCTACAGCGACGTTTTGCCGGTCAGCGACTAGCTTAAAGGCGACTTCATTGAAACGTAGCTAATTACGTCGCTAAATATTGTTAGCGACATTTTTATGCCATTTAGCGACGTTTCTTGACGTCACTAATTTGACTTATTATTGTAGTGGTCGTAAAACTTGCACCATTGCGATCATATTCATCTAACATGCATGAAACCTCTTAATCATGTATTTTAACATCATTTATTACTGAATTAATCATAATTAATTTTTTGAAATTATTTCTAAATAATCAAAAATAAACAAACATCGGCATTGCATGTCATTATTTGCTTCGGACGATAACTAGTCATTCTAACCAACTTTGGCATGTAGCCTTGACATACAACCTCCATGTTGGCATCCAAATATGATTAATTAAGAAATTAATACATTAAATATTTTGGAATTAATATACATTAATTTCTGAAATTTATTTACTTCAGTAAAATATAACAACTATCAAAGAACTATAACTAGTCTTGATACGACGTGTTCGTCTCAAGGTTGTTCATTAATTTGGGATAGTTTTTGTACGTAAAAATATAGATCTAATAAATGATACTAATTATAAACATAATCTATCATTAATATAAATTTACACAAGATTTTATTCATGAAAAAATAGGAAAAGAAATAAAGTTGGAAAACTAACGCAATTGTGATTACGGCAGGGACGTTTTTTGCGACTACGGCCAAAGGGAGTACCAAACAAAATCCAAACCACACGAAACATGAAGAGGCTCTTAGGGACTTTGTGTATGATGTAAATCTAGGATTTTTAGGGTTTATTACTGCTGTGGAGGGGTCTGAACGGCTGCTGCAACCAGCAGCCAATATTTGGCCAAAAAAGGGTTCGGTTGGGGTTTTTGTGGAGTTGTGGCATGTGGGAAAGGAGAGACGAAGAGGAAAAGAAGTATAAGAGGGAGATAATTTGAGGAAGGAGTTTTTTTTGTGAGGGAGAGAAAAGGGGGGGCCGAACCTAATAATTAGGTTTAAGTGTTGGGGAGTTGATAAATATATATAGTTTAAATAGGTGGGTGGTTAGGATTTGATTTAATATTTAAAAATATGTGGGTAGGATTTTGTGGAGTCTTAATATGGTAAGGGGCTAAAATTTAAATTAGGGAATTATCACAAAAATATTCACTTAGAATTTGGTTTGATCGAAAGATAGGAATATGCAACAAACTAGGGGTTTCCTAATTTAAAAATGTGGGATTTAAATCTTTAATTAATTTGTTCAGATTTTGTGGATATATTTTATATGTGGGATGTATTGTGAAATATAAAAAAAGGTTTAGGGGTTGTTTGTTAGGATTGAGATTTGGTTGGTTAGGATTCTGGGTAATTAGGTAGTTAGGCCAACTATGATGACACCTATAGCACTTTCTATAAATAGAAATAAATTAATTTAAATATAATATATATATATATATATATATATAGGTATTTGGGTGCAATACATGCCTACATATGTTTGGGTTTGGTTTCGATCAAGTTCTAGTCAAAAGGAAGCAGTTTTACGGTAACCATGGTTCTAGACGTTTGTCAATATTTTTGGATCATAGGGGGGATCAAACAAATACAACATCTATGTTCCAAATATATTAGGTACAATCAAGATTAGTAATATAAATTTTTTTGGAAGGAAAAATGTTGTGCATTGCTCCAAATATCCAAGCCATAGCAAAGTGTCATTTATAAAAAAAGGATTTTATAAATTAATACTTTAAAATATTAAATTAAATAAAATAAATTAAAAAGTACCAAATTATCCTACTCCCAAATGAGGGGGCTTACACCACAAAAAGAAGTAATCAAGACGATGGGTGAAAGAATAAAACCAACTCGCGAGCTTCGGTCGTAGTCCTACGAGTGCGAGCTATCTTGCTGGAAGCGCGGTGGATCCTGGTTCTCTTCGGGGTAATCTGGCCATGCAAAGCCAGTGGGGTCAGAATTCCAAGCAACAACTACCACAAAGGAGCTTGAGGTGATAGATCATCAAACACATCACAACTAAAGCAAAAGAGACATATAAGAAATAAATGCATATCGAGACGTGTATGGTACCAACGTACTTGTCTCAAGAATAATACTGGAAGAACTAATAATAAGTGTAAAAATAAAAGTAAGGCGACGAGTGGCAAGAGAACATAGGAACTACTCTAGATCGGGACCACAATGTTTAACCAAACAAGGACCGGGGTTGTAGACCTTCACCCGAGCAGAATTTAGCACCCTAACCATGCGTCAGGAGAAAATAAAACTAGATGAGCAAGCTATATGAGTAACAACCTCCAATTTACTGCCAAACATGCCTACGGCTTGCTATAATTAATTAACTAGAGTTATCACAAGCCCTAATTACTAGAAATATATTGCTAAGAATATTGCTACCACCAGCACTGCAGTCAACCCGGATGGCCAAGGGTATGCTTGTCTAGTAAATTTAAATGCACAGTCAACCATACAACAACACAATAAACAGCAATAGAACTTATAAGCATAAATGTAAACTTGTGAATCAAAACTGGTATTGTAAACATAAACTTGTCTTATAATCATAAACTTTTCTTGTAAACAAAAACCTATCTTGTAATATGCCACAACATGCATAAACTTGGTCAGTCAAGGAGCCTTGCCTAGCAGGGTTGTCCATGATGCATGGGGCCCTTGGGGATTGGGGTAGCCTGTAGCACAATATTTTTCTCTGCAAAAATATACTACGTAAATCTTATCTTATTTAATCAATATTAAATTATTTTGAGTTCTCGAGTCGTGGACACTTGAGAACTCCCTAAAATGATGAATCGCGAATACGAGCTTTTCATGAGTTATCGTATTCGCGACACGCAATACATTGGACGATGCTCACACTTGATTGTCCGATGCCAAATGCAATAGATTTTTATGCACAAATATTTTCTCGGTGTCGTGAGGATTGTGAACTTGTACATAAACTGGTTTTGTGAACTCATATACAAAACTTGTCTGGTATCATAAACTTGCATCGACATAAGGAAGCAAACAACAATAATCACTAAAAGAAATTACTAATCAACCGGGAACACAAAAATGTACACAAGAATTTATGGCCGCATATGCCCACTGGCCGCATGGACTCACTGGCTGCATGCACCCTCTGGCCGCATGGACTCTCTGGTCGCATGCACCTATTGGCCGCATAGACTCTCTAGTCGCATGTATCCAGTGGCCGCATGGACTCACTGGCCACATGGATCCTCTAGCCGCATGGACTTACTTTTGGACTTAGCAAATGTTTTATTCGTTCAGCGAGTGAAAGCACAAGGTATTCAAGGACACATGTGAAAATAGGCAGTCATGCGTCCAACAAGATGGATGCATGCTGTTAGCATGCGGCAAGAGTTCAGGCCGCATATCCCTTTCCGGCCGCATGGCTCGCTGACCGCATGAAGACTTCATCTTCTCCAACAACAAGTTCAGCCATGACCAAAAATCCAAAAAAATTGTTTTCTTCATAAAAATATCATTTTTACTCCAAATCAAGTAAAACAAAAGCCAAAATACTCGAAATAAAATGCTCTAACATAAGGAACCACTTGTTTTCGAAAATACTAAGTCTTAATAGATCAAAACCAAGGAAAACTCATAGAACACATAAAAACCCTAAACTTGAAACTCAGATCTATAAAAATCTATACATCAAAACCCAAAACTCTAAAAACTAAACATGATCAGCAACTGAAGGAGAATATTTTTTATCAAATATATTTTCAAAACAACAACATACATAAAATCCAAAAAAATTCAAGATTTTACCATTGAGCAAGATGTACTTGCCTTGGGTGGCTCCTAGCCTCTACCTCTTACGGTCCAAGTCGCATGAACTTTCTCTTATGGTTAGGGTTAGGGGGAGCTTGAGGGAGAGGAGAAATGAGGGAAATAAAATGAAGAAGAAGAAGAAAGAGAGGTGAGAGAAAAGCCATATATATACTAAGAGAGGAGAAAAGAACGTTTAGTCATGGGTTCACCCAAAATAAACCGAACCAAGTATCCATTCTACATGCGAGTCCTAAACCGGGTCTATGGCAATGTCAATGGGTATTCTACTGGTATCCGGTAGTCTCTCTTAACAGCAGGAACAATAAAACAATAATAAAATGACAGAAACTAACAAATAAAATATAGCATGAATACATTATCAAGAAAAATTAAATTCTAGAAATACTAAATCTGGAATCGAATGTGACACAAGCATAAGAGATTCATGGACAACAGTCAAAAATTTGTCATTCAGGTTTGAAGACAGTCTGCGGGATGGTGATATCTCAATACGGCCCGAAGCAAATCACATAATGTGTCATCAGAAGTTTGACAAGTCATCTATTCAAATTTGTCGCAGGATCAGCGAGACAGACAAGAGTGTGTATACGAAGTTCGCTAATATTAAAGGATTCATTTGTTATATCTATGTGGATGACTTGCTAATCCCAGTTGGGGATATAGAAGTGTCACTAGAACAAAGATGTCCTTTTGTCCAGACTCAGTATATGGGATTGCGGATGTCATCCTAAGGATATTAGTCAATTCGGATGCCAGGTGGGCTAGCTCAGTCGCAAGCTCTCTACAGAAGAAGATTGGTCATACGCTTTGGATATCTGGGTCGATACTCCTCAGGTCTAACATGAAGATGAAGAAACATAATCCAAGGAAAAGCATCAGACAGTTGGTGTACTCGAGCATCATCAGGTGCATGATTCAAGCTGCAAGTACCACCATGCCTGATATAGCTCTCGCTGTAGGGATGCTGAGTCAGTTCACGAGCAGTATGTGTATTGTTGAATACTGAAAGTTGTGAAGAGAGTCGTCAGTATTCTCAAGTTAACTCAGTGGTATATCCTACACTACAACAATTATCCAGATATGATGAAAGGTTTCAGTGATGCCAATTAGTGCTCAGAAAAGAAGAGTGAAAGATCCACAAAAGGACGTGACTTTTCCTGGAGTGGTGTTGCTATATCGTGGAAGTCGAAGAAGCAGTTTTTACTCTCAGAGTTCTATGCACTATCTGTTATAGCATATTAAGCAAGATGGCTCTGGAAGCTCTCAGATGATCTTTTCATGGTTAGTACACAGATTTGGGTGATACCGACATACTGTAAAAACTAGAAAGTTGCAGCAGTGGCATCTATTCATCTTTTCAAAGGTCTGAAGAGAACTGTGTAGATATAACACAGAACACTGAATGAGTGCAGCCAGCATAGAACATTACAGTGGTTAATGTTCGGAGCCAGATGATTCTGGCAGATCCGTTCATGATAGGCCTCAAGCGCCAGCTGATCGTAAAAACTATAAAGGAGAGTAGTAGTAGTACATGCTACCGTTGGGTGACACCACCATGAGGTACCTCGATAGAGAAAAGTCTCAGTTTTCGGCCATGTTACAGCGGCAGTAGCACCGTATATAGTCGGCGTCAAGCACTATGAAGGAGTGTAGCTCTCCATGTTACAGTGGGGTGACACCACCATGAGGTACCTTGACAGGGTAAAGCCTCGGTTGTGGGCCATGTCACAGCGGCAGTAACACCGCAATAGTCATGGACACAACAGTTATGGGCTTGGAGGACCTCTGATATTGCGTCTCTGTAATCCTACAATTTAGTTTTATGATATTGGTTCAAAGAAAAATATTCCAGGCATCTAGATATTGGTTCAAGATAGGACCATTGACCAGGAGAATATCATGAACAGTGGGTAGTCCTCAGGGACATTGTGGAATACCTACCTGGAACCATAATGGTCTACTATTTGGTCTTGATCAGAATATTTTCTATAGGAGGATGGTTTTGACGCCTTAATAAGTTCTTGGGCAGAGTGAATGTTCGGCGTGCGTTACAGGAAGCATGATTAGTTTTAGCACTACAAGGGAATTATATCTCATGCTACAGTGGCATGAGACCACATGAGGGAGTGAACCTCGACTTTGGGCCGTATTACAGCAGCGGTAGCACCGCACATAGGCAGGTAGCCTAATGCTGAAAAAAAATAGAGATTAGTAGTACGACACTACAAAGATGCTTGTAACCTCATGCTACAGTAGGTGACACCACATGATGGAGTGAACCTCGGCTTCGAGCCATGTCACAGACAGTCCCAAAATACGTAAGACTAGGAATACGTAATATGCCAGCTACTCATTCGACCAGACTCTGGTCCGATCCGAATATGTATAAGCTGTATAATAAGGGTAACTATCTAAGAATACTGAAAATATCTGTCTCAATCTACATAAAGAACAAAATATCAAGAATGAACTACATATGCTAAAGTCGGCCGCCAGTAACACATAAGCTTGAATAGACTCGAAAAAAAATATGAGTTGATAAAACTAGGCTACATCAGCAGATGAATAAATAATATGAATAATAATCAAAACTCTCGAAGAACTGATATAAGTACCTGGCACCAATAACTACAAGACAAAGAAACACACATCAGCAACTCCAGGCAGGCTTCACAATGGTCTATGCTGCAAAACTGGCAAGCGACCAGGTCCTCAGAGGGACGTAACAAGATACAAGAAATAGCATGCCAAAGTAAAACAATATAATGCCACATACTCAAGGGTAAACTACTATAACCATCTAAGTGATATGCACGTGAGGACATAACTCGTACTCAGGCTGAAACTACTATAGGCTCTATGTCAGGGAGCCCAAAGTAGTAAGTAATATCTCGAAGGGACAACAAATGTGCCAAAGATCTGGATTCTGATAAGCCGGTCACGAAATCACCCGTCAAGTGGAACCGGCGGGCCCGAAAATGGTAATTTGTCAATGTTCTCAGAATTGAACCAAACTTGGGTCACAGGACCTGCGTAATGCTGTGATTCTGATGGCATAAATTTTATTGCGAAACGACAAGCACACATAAAATTATGATGAGTGTCAGAACAGGCCAATACAGGACTTTTCAACGGATATGCGTTGATTTCGGTGTGCACGCACATCCAAATCAAGTTCTGCAAAATTCTACATGTCCGCGTTGATGATACGCGCCTTTTGGTGCAATTCACACACGATGAAGTTGTCTTCTTTAGTGGGATGAACCCCGTTTCAAAAAAATTTGGGTTTAAGAAACCAAGTTTTTGACTAATTTCAACACTAAAATAATCACAACATACAACGAATTAAAATAAAGTGTTTAAAGGGATTAAAACTAGGTTATGTTGTCTTTAATTAGGAAAAACAAATTCAAATTTTGGTTCATTGGTTTGAAAGAAAACGGCTTTGGAAAACGGGGTGTTGGGATAGTTTCTAATGATCCCGAAATTAAGTTTTTCTTGATTTTGGATCGGGATTTGCGATCAACATAGAACGATTTAAAACAAAATATTTGAAGGGAGTTGAGGGTGTATAGGTTGTGAGTTTACCTGCGAAATTAGTTTGGAAAACCATAGAGCAAGGTAAGAGAAAACTAGTTGTAAAGTAGGGGTTTGGGCCACGCTACTGCTACTGTTGTTTCTGTGCCATTCGAGCGCTCGCGTCAGGCGGTTGACGGCGACAACGGTGGTCGGCGGTGGTCGTAAGGGAGATGACTAACGGGGTGGTCTGGGGTGATGTATATATGGGGTGTGATGGGGGTTCGGAATGGAAAATGAGCAGTCCGGCGGTCGGTTTTAGGAGATGAAAGGATGGGCGCGGGGGTTCTGTTACTGTAGCTAGGGGGGTGTCACGGGTATGAGTTCGAGTATGGGTTGATTTGGGTTTCGGGTATGTGGGTTTAGGGTTTGGGTATCCGGGTTTGGTTTTAGTTATTATTATTATTATTATTATTATTATTATTATTATTATTATTATTATATATATATATATATGTGTGTGTGTGTGTGTGTGTGTGTGTGTGTGTGTGTGTGTGTGTGTGTGTAGATGGCCATTAAAAATAGGTTGGAACCCCAAATAATTTCCAAAAAATTCTACAATACTCTAATATTAGTTGTACACCCAAAAATATATTTTTGTGCAATATTATTAATTATTAAATACACATAAATATTAATCCATGAATATATATTTATTATAATTATCTAAAAATATAGAAACTATTAAAAATACTCTCTTAATCACAATAATTGCATAATACCAATATTAATAAAATTTTAAATTTTAAATCTAAAAAAATTAGGGGATTTATAATCTACCCAACTTATAAAAAAAATCGCCCTCGAAATTAAAAATTAAACATAGTAGAAAAGATTTTAATTAAGCAAGGTTGCACTAAAGATGGAGGATGCAGTTACCAATGGAATCCTATTTTGATGTCACATTCCAAGAATAGGGATACGCGTAATCAAGGCTCTGCCCAACTTATAAGAATGAAGTTGGCCGCAGGAACTATAGGCATGATCATATTTCTAAGGGTTTTTAAAAAGTCTAACTTCAAGGAGGGATACGAGATGGTAAGAATTTTGTGACCGTTGTCGCAGTTATTCAAAGAAAATCTAGGTACTACCATGGCGTTAATGAGTCAATAGCTCTATAAAGAAAGTTTTACCAGTTATCCTTG
This sequence comes from Iris macrosiphon, assembly GCA_036927795.1. Classification (NCBI taxonomy): domain Eukaryota; kingdom Viridiplantae; phylum Streptophyta; class Magnoliopsida; order Asparagales; family Iridaceae; genus Iris; species Iris macrosiphon. The sequence continues at coordinate 86,390,128 of JAYESA010000013.1, forward strand.
CTTCTGATTAGGTCATGAGTCTACAAGACAATAGAAAATATCATAGCCAAATACAACTAGGGTAAAATTGTACCGAGGAATACTTCATCACAAATCTTGTCAAGGTGATTAACATTGTGTAGAGAGTTCAAGGGCTCAACTTAATGCAATACCAGTATCATGGACGTTGTTTCACTTGAATGGGCTACGGGTATATTGGTGGTTAGGGTAATTGAGTTGCCGATGTATAATTTAATTTAATTACAACAGAGTTGAATATTTAAGTATAGGGTTTTCTAGAAGGAGGTATGCCCCGAATGTTGTAGGGTCTATATGGAGCATGAGAGTGTATATTTGGGCGTAACAGCTGGTTCTAGTGTGAAGTAGGTCAAGTTAGGCTCAGACCCTATTAGTCAAAAATCTAAATTCCTGGCCCTAATTAGTTTATGTGTAAATCCATAATATTCAACTATCATTCCTATAAGACTTCTATCTTCCATATACACTTCCTACCAGGTGTGTATCTCCCCACCCAATGTAACCTCTTGTCTCATGTCCACGATATCTCATGTCCATAACATACAAGATCATGACCTCTAGCTAGTACAACGAGTCATAATGATCTCTATATATGCAAGTCTCATGTCACTAATCCTGTAAGCCTATACAGAATCACCATGAATAACTGAAGAAAAATTCTATCACATGAATTAGTGTCAAGTGTCCTATGGTATCACGTACTTGGTAAAACAAATACGCAAAAATAGGATCGTGGAATCAACTCTCTAAATGACGTTACACGACTCTACGTACGGCGTCGATACCCGAATCTTGTTCGGATGCTAAGCAACGTCTCACTGTCCTAGGTTGAGCAGGCACATCACAAGAATATATAAAATAAAACATAAGTCGATAATATAACAAGATTTACTGCAAGTTGGCAAGGTACACTTGCCTGGGCTCTGAACTCCGTCAACTGCTCCTGTAAAAGTGGAATCTCCAAGTATGCATCTGGATACTGAAACAAACATCATAATTATTCTCGAAATACTTGAAATAGTTAGGATTGACTACCCATAAGTCCAATTTGGACACAGGGGCAGAATTGACAATTTTGGGTCAAAATGGGGTCTACATCTGTTCCACTTCGCACCAAAAAATGTGACAAATATAAAGTTCTCCAAATTTATCAAACTTAGTGTCTATGAGTCCAAAATGATGATATGAACCTAATGGAACATCCAGAACTGGATTTCGATGAGTCGGGCAAGAAATCACCCGTCAAGTGGAACCGTGGGGCCCACAAAATAGTATTTTGTCAACTTTCTCAGAATCGAACCAAACTTGGGTCACAAGACCAGCGTAACGCTGCGAATCCGATGGCATAAATTTTATTACAAAATGACAAGCACGCACAAAATTATGACGAGTGTCAGAATAGGCCGATACGAGACTTTTCGACGGATACGCGTTGATTCCGGTGTGCACGCACATCCAAACCAAGTTTTGCGAAATCTCACACGTCCGCGTTGATGATACGCGCCTTTGATGCAATTTGCACATGACAAAGTCGCCTCGTTTAGCGTGATATACCCCATTTTGAGAAATTTTGGGTTTAAGAAACCAAATTTTTAACAAATTTCAACAGTAAAATAATTACAGCATACGATGAATTAAAATAAAGTGTTCAAAGGGATTAAAACTTGGTTATGTGATCTTTAATTAGGAAAAAGAAGTTTAAATTTTGGTTCATTGGTTTGAAAGAAAATGGCTTTGGAAAACGAGGTGTTGGGACAGTTTATAATGATCCCGAAATCAAGTTTTTTTGATTTTGGATCGCGATTTGCGATCAACATAGAATGATTTAAAACAAACTATTTGAAGGGAGTTGAGGTGTATAGGTTGTGAGTTTACCTGCGAAATTGGTTTAGAAAACCATGGAGCGAGGGAGGAGAAAACTAGCTGTGAAGTGGGGGTTTGGGCCACGCTACAGCCACTGCTGTTTCCGCGCCATTAGCGCACTCGCGGCCGACGGTTGACGGCGACGACGGTGGTCGGCGGTGGTCGTAGGGGAGATGAATGAGGGGGTGGTCTGGGGTAATGTATATTTAGGGGTGTGAAGGGGGTTCGGAATAGGAAATGATCGGTCCGGCGGTCGGTTTTAGGAGATGAAAGGAGGGGCGCGGGAGTTCTGTTACTGTAGCTAGGGGGTGTTACGGGTGTGAGTTGGGGTATGGGTTGATTTGGGTTTCGGGTATGTGGGTTTAGGTTTTGGGTATCCGGGTTTAGTTTTAGTTATTATTATTAATATATATATATATATATATATATATATATATATATATATATATATATATATATGGCCATTAAAAATATGTTAGAACCCCAAATAATTTCCAGAAAATTCTATTATACTATAATATTAGTTGTACCCCCAAAATTATATTTTTTGTGTAATATTATTAATTAATTAAATACACATAAATATCACACCATGAATATATATTTATTATAATTAGCTAAAAATTAGAAAAGATTAAAAATACTCTTTTAATCACAATAATTACATAATACCAATATTAATAAAATTTAAAAATCTAAATCTAAAAAATCAGGAGGTTTACATTCTACCCAACTTATAAAAAAATTCGTCCTCGAAATTAAAAATTAAACATGGTAGAAAAAAATTTAATTAAGCAAGGTTGCACTAAATATGGGGGACGCATTTACCAAAGGAAACCTATTTTGACGTCGTATTCCAAGAATATGAGTACGCCTAATCAAGGATCTACCCAACTTATAAGAATGAAGTTGGCCGCAAAAATTATAGTCATGATCATATTTCTAAGGATTTTTATAATGTCTAACTTCAATGAGGGATACGAGATGGTAAGAATTTTGTGACCATTGTCACAGCCATTCAAAAGAAATCTAGGTACTACAATGGCGTTAATGATTCAATAGCTCTATAAAGGAAGTTTTACCAGTTCTTCTTGCTTCTAAGTAGGTCATGAGTCTACAAGATAATAGGAAATATCACAGCCAAATACAACTAGGGTGAAATAGTACCGAGGAATACTTTATCACAAATCTTGTCAAGGTGATTAACATTGTATAGAGAGTTCAAGGGCTCAACTTAATGCAACACCGGTGTCATGGACGTTGTTTGGCTTGAGTGGGCTATGGGTATATTGGTGGTTAGGGTAATTGGGTTACCGATATACAATTTAATTTAATTACAACGGAGTTGAATATTTAAGTATAGGATTTTCTAGAAGAAGGTATACCCCGAATATTTTGGGGTCTATATGGAGCATGAGAGTGTATATTTGGGCGTAACAGCTGGTTCTTGTGTGAAGTAGGTCCAGTTAGGCTCAGACCCTATTAGTCAAAAATCTAAATTCCTGGCCTTAATTAGTTTATGTGTAAACCCACAATATTCAGCTATCATTCCTATAAGACTTTTATCTTCCATATACACTTCCTACCAGGTGTAATCTATACTCTAAGGGTCTTATGATAAAACTCTACAGAATAACCATCAAGTCAGTATGTGATTCTGAACCTGTGTTTAATTACTTATCACTTTGAGACTGATCAACAAATTCTACTCGCACTAAATTCTCAAAATTTAAAAGCATTACAGTTCATAAATACTAAAATTATTATCCCTCAAGTCCATATCATAATCCATTCTCCTTGTTTATTCCATGCATACCCTTTATCCAAACTACATGGTTACCATCTTGTTATAGCTTGTTATCTATTATAGGCAATTCACTATCTAACTCAAGACTATAACATCTATGGAAACTCTCATCCTTTAACCTATTTGATCTATCACAGATACTAGCTTATCTACCCAAGTAATCAAGGGTGGAACTCACTTGTTCAATTAACACTAACAACCCCAATAATCAAGTACATCTAGTTTGATTTTGAAAGCTATACTTTAGTACTTGAGTTATCTAACTACTCAAGCAATCTACCTATCTATTTAGTCCATACATATAGTCATCAATAATTTAAAAGGGTTATAAGATCTAATTTTAATACTAAAAGTCATAAGACATGTAGAGATTTAACCACTATGGCCTGCTACGTAAGGTTCTAATTTCTTAAGGTCATAATATAATTCCTTGTATCACTATCATGAATCATATTTGATCCCTAGCATCTAGCTATGTATTCCATAAAGTATTTCAGTGCATTAGAATCAAACCATCTTTCCTATCTTCCAATACTTTCAAATTACTACTACCTTTAAGCAAGGGTAAGGTTTTATTAGTTATAGGCCTCTGATACTATATTCAATTCTCATGCTAATAATATACACTAGCTCTAGCATATAGGAATAACCTATCTACTTATCCTACTAAGAGTAACCGTCTACTCAAAAATTTATATCCAGTATCTCTTCTGCCGTCTTGGCAAGGATCTGCTTCTGAAGGAAACACCGCGTACAAACGTCCATCTCTCTGAAATAAGGAGAGATAATAAACAATAATAAGGATGTCGAGGGAAATAAAAGAGTACAATTATGAAGTCCAAGGGCGATAATCAAATGCTAAGAAATTTTCAAATCAGTTATGGATTGAGATACTAATACTGCTAATCCTGATTACAGGCTCGCTCGGTACTGAAAAGTAACTGAAATAATTTAATCAATACCTGCATGGGCCACCACAAAAACATATAACACCCCAGTCCCAAAATACGTAGGACTAGGAATACATAATATGCTAGCTAAGCATTCGACCAAACTCTGGTCCGACTCGAATACGTATTATTTGATAATAAACGAAAGAAATTGAAACTAGGTTTATACGAAACCCTTTCTTTGGTTTACAAACAAGAAAAAAAGTACAATTAATCCTATACGAGGATGTTAAGTACAAAAATTTGATTCTGGGGAAATATTGCTATAGGAGTCTGATCTGCGGTCGATCACTTTGTCCCTTGGACCACACGATGACGAAGAACTGCTGTAAAAGACGAAAAAAAGAAGCTTCAAAGACTGCAGGAGGGGTTGAACTCTCGTTGCCAAAGCTCTCTATATGTGCTCTCTTGACTTTGAAAAGTCTTCGACCCTTTCCACCGCTGTCTCTCTACTTTTTCTCCACCCTTTTGACCACACTGGACCACCCTGGACCTCCGTGGCCGGAGGTCTCTATTTATAGGGTTTGGTCACTGTCGGCGTAGAAACCGAACAGTGGAGAAAGTTGTACCTTTTACGCGACGGTTATAATAACTGCCACCCACGTATAAATGATCTTCTGAATAGGCGTGTGATGCGTGTCCCATTACGTGGTAATGCGTATAACTGCTCATCGAAGATCACGGCATGCAAGCTACATAGGTAACTGCCTCTCACATAGAGAAGGTCGGCATAGAAGCCAAACAACTGTCTCATTGGCGTAAAAGCCAAGTAGTTATCTTGTTGGTGTAGAAGCCAAGTAGGAGTAGAAGTCGAATAGCTGTTATGTTGGCGTAGAAGCCAAGTAGCTGTCCTGTTGGCGTAGAAGCCAGGTAGGCGTAGAAGCCGGATAGCTGTCAAATTGGCGTAGAAGCCGAGTAGCTGTCAAGTAGACGTAGAAACCGAATAGCCGTCAGGTTGACGTAGAAGCCAAGTAGGCGTAGAAGCCGAGTTCTGCGTAAAGCTTGATGCTTTGCAAATATAGCCAGAATTGGCGTATTTTAAGGAGATAGCATACGGCGTGCTCCTATAGCTGAAAATAGCCTGGTTGGCGTAATGTGCGGAGATAGTGATGTGGACGTATTAGCCCTAATTATAGCTCACCCAGTCGTTAAAAGTAGAACCAAATCTCATGTATTAAATGCAGAGATCTGCCCCCATCACGCGTATTATGTAAAACCCTCTTCCTAAAATCGTATATACCCTTTTTATTTATTATTTATTAATTAAATTATAGTAATTAGAGCTAAATAGGAGAAATAGATTTTTAATAATTTTTATGTTAGGTGTTCGGGCACTTAGATGACTTATGTGACCATCAGGAATTTTTTGGAATTTATTCCATGTAGGAGACCCCTTAAGCTGTTGCTAGCCTAACGATGTGCATTACCCTAATCTATAAATTTTCTTATGAGTTAATATATATATATATATATGTATATACAAATATATATATATGTATATATATATTTTATAAAGGAAAAGAATAGTAAGTAAAAGAAATTTAATAATAAGTATACTAATAATATAATAATAATAACAATGATAATAATAACACTTACATTCCTTAGCAATACTTGCTCCACGGACCGCCAACAGCAACTTTGTTTGCTAGGCCCTTTAGCACTAGTAATCACAGGGACCCGCCCCCTTCTTAGCATTATACATTAAGCCGACCCTTCAGCGGCTTGTCCCCCACTTTGGCCGCCTCTTAGTTCCCTCTCTCTCCCTAATATATAATATATATATATATATATATTTCTCTCCCAAAAATCCTAACCTAAATCTCCAGACCTCCTCTTCCCATCTAGAGCCATCACCGCAGCCAGAGAAGCCCCACCAAGCCATCCAACCATCCCGTCGACTCCGACCTCGCGCCCTGCAGAATCCCACTCGAGGCACCTTCGCTCCGGCGTGATTTTCCGTCGACTCGCTCGACCAAACACTGTTCCGTCTTCATAGGTATGATCATCCCTTAACCCTCTCCAATATTTGTTTTACAGCCTATCTAAGAAAACGTGTACCCCTAGGTGAAAAATAGCGCCCAAGTTGGCCCGGACAGACCCAATTCTGGGATCACAGAATTCCAGAATGACCACCCATATTGTCGAATTCGTATCTCCCACCACAGAGATCCGAATTTGATGATTCTTTTTTATAACTGTAGAATACTTAACCTAGTTTATTTTTTGTAAAATAACCCTGTGCTATTAGTTGTTGTGGACAAAATTATATTCGTCACAAAACTGCGCGCACCCACTTTTTTTCGATTTTCCAAAAGTTGGAGATCGGAGCGCGCCCCGCCAAACGGGACCGCCCCGTCGTGTGCCAAGTGTACCGAATGGTGCACGCAGCATAATCGGACACGTGAAAATTCGTGGGGACTGATTCGGACGCGTGTGCGCGCCGAAATCAGGCCGTATCCGCGGACACATTTCGTGTCGCCACTTTTGTGGAACTCGAGCGTATTTTGTGCACGCTTGTCAGATTGTGACGAAACTTGCGCCACTGGACTCGTGGTAACGCGCTGGTCCTATGACCCAATTTTCACGCATTTTTGAGACGGTTGACCAGATCGCCAATTGGCGGGTCCCACAATTGACTATTTGGACCAAATTTTGTTCGGCTCATCGGAATCCAAATTTGGACATACCGTTGGGTTCGTATTGACATTTAGAGTTGTTTGACCCATAGTTTGTCCCATTTAGAGACTGTTACCCTCGGCACGCTTTTCGGTACGAAGTGGGCCACATGTGGACCCCACTTTTACCCGAAATTATCGTTTTGCCCCTGTGTCCAAATTGGACGAAAGGGAAGTACTTTTTAGCTATTTTGCTTATTCTGGGAACGTTGGTGATGTTTATTTCAGCATCCGGGGACGTTCATTCTGAGGCCGTAGCTTCTGACTCTTGGTGTTGACATTGGGATACTACATTTTGCAGCTTCTTGCCAGGCAAGATACCTTGTCAAATTGTTTACAGTACTTTGCATGCTATTTATATATTTCTGTTTATTTATTTTAGTCTGTATAGTTCTTGCATGTGTAGTTTTCTTTCAGATATTACTATGTATTAGATATGTTGACACACACATGGCACTTAGAATCATAGAGGACAATCATTAGGCGTATGGGCTTTTGACCACTCTGGTAAACCGTAGTATATAGTTCGCACTACGGGCGTGTGTGTCCGCTGGTCGCTACCCCCGCGGTATGTCGATTTCTGGAGTCTCGCTGGTCGCTACCCTCGCGGTATGTCAATTTCTGATGTCCATTGACGTGTGTGTGAGTTGTGAGGTAGATCGAGTAGCCTACCCTTGCCCATACGTCGAAAAGTTGTCCTCATTTGCATTCATATAGATTGTCTTGTACAGCGTACTTATTTATTTTCAAATTATATGCATGTTTACTGTATTCAAGCTGGCTCGTATTTTCTGTATCTTGTTACGTCCCTCTGAGGACCTGGTCCTCTGCCAGGTGTATCTATTCTTGAGTATTTGCAGGAGCACAGATCGGATGGCTATATATATATTTCGTGGATGTCCTCTCTTCGAGCCCGTGATTGCTAGATGGTGTTCTTATGGTGTTGTCGTGTTGTATTTACTTTAATATTTTCTCTTTCCATTCGAGTTGGTAGTGGATTTATTTCCATCCAACTATCATCTTTAGATACTTCTTGTTGAGATCTAGTTTCATAGATAATGGTTATTTATTTCTATATGATTTTGGTGGATGAGATTTAGATTTTACCCTATGACTTGTATTATATTTTATACCACTTGTGGATTTGATATTCATATTACAGCGTACGTATGGATTTGGTTTCCATATATTGAAGTTGCCATATCCATGCGGCTGGCATGCTTACGTGTCCTAATCCTATGTATTTTGGGACTGGGGCGTGACATATTAACTACAGAGACGTGCCTTGAGTTCTGTACGAAGAACAACTTTTGACGTGGCAGTTGGTTTCGTCTCTTCCTAGCGTAAAGCTCATATCTGCCTGTGTAGAATAGGCAGCGTATTCCTTGAATGCGTAAATGACGTCTTATATCAAGGGTTATGTCACTAGACGACAGTCTGAAGTTCTGTGCAGAGTCATCATTACAGCCGTCCTCTCGATCGCCGTGTAGTACTCTTTGTCAGGAGTCAGGTTCACTGCTTGATCTGACAGGTTCATTCGAGGAATACGAAGAGTTTTTCGTACAACTTTCCGCTACATTAAAAGCAGATAGGTTTTACACCGAAGTGGCGATGTAGTAACCTTTTTACGCTGAAGCAGTCTGGAAATACTGCATTACGCGGGCTGTTCTGGAGCTATGTTTTACGCTGAACTAGCGTTGAAGCTCTAATGTATGCCAATGGCTCTAGAATCATGTTTCACGCCACCCAGTGCTGGATCTCTGTTTTACGCAGCTACCTGCATGTTGAGGGTTTTACGCGTATAATTCCTCAGCGTATTTTTCATGCTTCTACACGTATAAGCTGTATAATAAGGGTAACTATCTAAGAATACTAAAAATATATATGTCTCAATCCACATAAAGAACAAAATATCAAGAATGAACTATATGTGCTAAAGTCGGCCGCCAATAACACATAAGCTCAAATAGACTCGAGAAAGGAATATGAGTCAATAAAACTAGGCTACATCAGCAGATGAATAAATAATATGAATAATAACCATAACTCTGAAAGAATTGATATAAGTACCTGGCACCAATGACTGCAAGACAAAGAAATACACATCAACAACTCTAGGCAGGCTCCACAATGGTCTATGTTGCAAAATTGGCAAGGGACCAGGTCCTCAGAAGGACGTAACAAGGTACAAGAAATGGCATGCCAAAGTAAAATAGTATAATGCCACATACTCAAGGATAAACTACTGTAACCATCTAAGTGATATACATGTGAGGATATTACTCGTACTCAAGCTGAAAGTACTATAGGCTCTGTGTCGGGGAGCCCATAGCTGCAAGTAATATCTCGAAGGGCCAGTAAATGTGCCAAAGATCTGAGACTGAGTCTAAGGCACCTCCAGTAATATAGTATATATATAAATAATCAACCTGTAGTATGGTATATCTCTCTCCACCCAATGTAACCTCACGTCTCATATCTACGACGTCTCATGTCCATAACACGCAAGATCATGACCTCTAGATAGTACAAAGAGTCATAATAATATCTCTATATATACAAGTCTCATGTCACAATTCCTGTAAGCCTATATAGAATCACCATGAATAACTCAAGAAAGATTCTGTCACATAAATTAGTGTCAAGTGTCCTACGGTATGACGTACTTGGTAAAACAAGTACACAAAAATAGGATCATGGAATCAACTCTCTAAATGATGTTACACGACTCCGCGTACGATATCGACATTCGAATCTTGTTCTGATGCTAAGCAACGTCTTACGGTCCTAGGTTGAGCAGGCATATCACAGGAATATATAAAATAAAACACAAGTCGATAATATAACATAATTTACTATAAGTTGGCAAGGTACACTTGCATGGGCTCTGAACTCCGTCAACTGCACCTATAAAAGTGGAATCTCCAAGTACGCATCTGGATGCTGAAACAAACATCACCATTATTCTCAGAATACTTGAAATAGCTAGGATTGACAACCCATAAGTCCAATTTGAATACATGGGCAGAATTGACAGTTTTGGGTCAAAGCGGGATCCACTTGAGCCCCACTTCACACCAAAAAATATGCCAAAGATAAAGTTCTCCAAATTCGTCAAACATAGTGTCTACGAGTCCAAAATAATGATACGAACCAACGGAACATCCAGAACTGGATTTCGATGAGCCAGACACAAAATCACCCGTCAAGTAGAACCGTAGGGCCCACAAAATGGTATTTCGTCAATGTTCTCAGAATCGAACCAAACTTGGGTCACAAGACCAGCGTAACACTGCAAATTCGATAGCGTAAGTTTTGTTGCGAAATGACAAGCACACACGAAATTATCACGAGTGTCAGAACAGGTCGATACTGAACTTTTCGAAGGATACGTGTTAATTTCGGTGTGCACGTACATCCAAATTAAGTTTTACGAAATCTCACACGTTCGCATTGATGATACACGCCTTTCAGTACAATTTGCACACGACGAAGTCGCCTCGTTTAGCGGACGTACCCCGTTTCAAGAAAATTTGGGTTTAAGAAACCAAGTTTTTGATGAATTTCAATAATAAAATAATCACAGCATACAAAGAATTAAAATAAAGTATTTAAAGGGATTAAAACTAGGTTATGTTGTCTTTAATTAGGAAAAAGAAATTTGAATTTTGGTTCATTGGTTTGAAAGAAAATGGCTTTGGAAAACGGGGTGTTGGGACAGTTTCTAATGATCTCGAAATCAAGTTTTTCTTGATTTTGGATCGAGATTTGCGATCAACATAGAACGATTTAAAACAAAATATTTGAAGGGAGTTTAGGGTGTATAGGTTGTGAGTTTACCTGCGAAATTGGTTTGGAAAACCATAGAGCGAGGTAGGAGAAAACTAGTTGTAAAGTGGGGGTTTGGGCCACGCTATTGCTACTGCTGTTTCCGTGCCATTCGTGCGCTCGCGTCCCGGCGACAACGGTGGTCGGCGGTGGTCGTAAGGGAGATGACTGAGGCGGTGGTCTGGGGTAATGTATATATAGGGGTGTGATGGGGGTTCGGAATGGGTAACAAGCGGTCCGGCGGTCGGTTTTAGGAGATGAAAGGAGGGGCACGAGGGTTCTGTTACTGTAGCTAAGGGGTGTCACGGGTGTGAGTTCGAGTATGGCTTGATTTGGGTTTCGGGTATGTGGGTTTAGGGTTTGGGTATCTGGGTTTGGTTTTAGTTATTATTATTATTATTATTATTATTATTATTATTATTATTATTATTATAATATATATATGTGTGTGTGTGTGTGTGTGTGTGTGTGTGTGTGTGTGTATAGATGGCCATTAAAAATAGGTTGAAACCCCAAATAATTTCCAAAAAATTCTACAATACTCTAATATTAGTTGTACACTCAAAAATATATTTTTTGTGCAATATTATTAATTAATTAAATACACATAAATATTAATCCATGAATTATATTTATTATAATTAGCTAAAAAACAGAAATTATTAAAAATACTCTCTTAATCACAATAATTACATAATACCAATATTAATAAAATTTTAAATTTTAAATCTAAAAAAATTAGGGGGTTTACAATTTACCCAATTTATAAAAAAATTCGTCCTCGAAATTAAAAATTAAACATGGTAGAAAAGATTTTAATTAAGCAAGGTTGCACTAAAGATGGAGGATGCAGTTACCAATGGAATCCTATTTTGACGTCACATTCCAAGAATAGGGATACGCTTAATCAAGGCTCTACCCAACTTAAGAGAATGAAGATGGCCGTAGGAACTATAGTCATGATCATATTTCTAAGGGTTTTTAAAAAGTCTAACTTCAAGGAGGGATACGAGATGGTAAGGATTTTGTGACCGTTGTCACAGTCATTCAAAGAAAATCTAGGTACTACCATGGCGTTAATGAGTCAATAGCTCTATAAAGAAAGTTTAACCAGTTCTCCTTGCTTCTAATTAGGTCATGAGTCTACAAGACAATAAGAAATATCATAGCCAAATACAACTAGGGTAAAATAGTACTGAGGAATACTTCATCAAAAATCTTGTCAAGGTGATTAACATTGTGTAGAGAGTTCAAGGGCTCAACTTAATGCAACACCAGTGTCATGAACGTTGTTTCGCTTGAATGGGCTACGGGTATATTGGTGGTTAGGGTAATTGGGTTGCCGATGTACAATTTAATTTAATTACAACAGAGTTGAATATTTAAGTATAGGGTTTTCTAGAAGGAGGTATGCCCCGAATGTTGTGGTCTATATGGAGCATGAGAGTGTATATTTGGGCGTAACAACTGGTTCTTGTGTGAAGTAGGTCCAGTTAGGCTCAGACCCTATTAGTCAAAAATCTAAATTCCTGGCCCTATTTAGTTTATGTGTAAATCCATAATATTCAACTATCATTCCTATAAGACTTTTATCTTCCATATACACTTCCTACCAGGTGTAATCTATACTCTAAGGGTCTTGTGATAATCCTCTACAGAATAACCATCAAGTCAGTATGTGATTCTGAACCTGTGTTTAATTTCTTGTATCACTTCGAGACTGATCAACAAATTCTACTCGCACTAAATTCTCAAAATTTTAAAAGCATTACAGTTCATAAATACTAAAATTATTATCCCTCAAGTCCATATCACAATCCATTCTCCTTGTTTATTTCATGTATATCCTTCATCCAAACTACATGGTTACCATCTTGTTATAGCTTGTTATCTATTATAGGCAATTCACTATCTAACTCAAGACTATAATATCTTCTTCAACATATTTGCTCTATCACAGATACTAGCTTATCTACCCAAGTAATCAAGGGTGGAACTCACTTGTTCAATTAACACCGATAACCCCAATAATCAAGTACATCTAGTTTGATTTCAAAAGCTATACTTTAGTACTTAAGTTATCTAATTATTCAAGCAATCTACCTATCTATTTAGTACAGACCTATAGTCATCAATAATTTAAAAGGGTCATAAGATCTAATTTTGATACTAAAAGTCACAAGACAACTAGAGATTTAACCATTATGGCATACTACGTAAGGTTCCAATTTCTATTGTCATAATACAATTCCTTGTATCACCATCATAAGCCATATCTGATCCCTGGCATCTAGCTATGTAATCCATAAAGTATTCCAGTGTATTAGAATCAAACCATCTTTTCTATCTTCCAATACTTCCAAATTACTGCTACCTTTAAGCAAGGGTAAGGTTTTATTAGTTCTAGGCCTCTAATACTATATTCAATTCTTATGCTAACAATCTATACTAGCTTTAGCATATAGGAATAACCTATCTACCTATCCTACTAAGGGTAACCGTCTTTTCAAAAATTTATATCCAGCATGCCTTCTTCCACCTTGACAAGGATCTGCTTCTGAAGAAAATACTGCGCACGAGCGTCCATCTCTCTGAAATAAGGAAAGATGATAAACAATAATAAGGATATCAAGGGGAATAAAAGAGTACAATTATGAAGTCCAATGGCAATAATCAAATGCTAAGGAATTTTTAAATCAGTTGTGGATTGATATACTAATATTGTTAATCCTGATTACAGGCTCGCTCGGTACTGGAAAGTAACCGAAACGATTTAATCAAGACCTGCATGGGCCACCACAAAAATATGTAACGCCTAGATCCAAAATACGTAGGACTAAAAATATGTAACATGCCAGCTACGTTTTTGACCAGACTCGGGTCCGACTCGAATACGTATAAGCTATATAATAAGGGTAACTATATAAGAATACTGAAAATATCTATGTCTCAATCCACATAAAGAACAAAATATCAAGAATGAACTACATGTGCTAAAGTCGGCCGCTAGTAACACATAAGGTCGAACAGACTCGAGAAAGGAATATGAGTCTATTAAACTAGGCTACATCAGCTGATGAATAATAATATGAACAATAACCATAACTCCGGAAGAACTGATATAAGTACCTGGCACCAATGATTGTAAGACAAAGCAACACACATCAGCAACTCCATGCAGGCTCCACAACCGTCTATGCTGTAAAACTGGAAAGAGACCAGGTCCTCAGAGGGACGTAACAAGGTACAAGAAATAACATGCCAAAGTAAAACAGTATAATACCACATACTCAAGGGTAAACTACTTTAACCATCTACGTGATATGCACGTGAGGACATTACTCGTACTCAGACTGAAACTACTACAGGTTCTGTGTCGGGGAGCCCATAGCAGCAAGTAATATCTCGAAGGGCCAGTAAATGTGCCAAAGATCTGAGATAGAGTCTAAGGCACCTCCAGTAATATAGTATACATATATAAATAATTAGCCTGTAGTATGGTGTGTCTCTCCCCACCCAATGTAACCTCTAGTCTCATGTCCACGATATCTCATGTCCATAACATGCAAGATCATGACCTCTAGCTAGTACAATGAGTCATAATGATATCTCTATATATGCAAGTCTCATGTCACTAATTCTGTAACCCTATACAGAATCACCATGAATAACTGAAGAAAAATTCTATCACATGAATTAGTGTCAAGTGTCATATGGTATCACGTACTTGGTAAAACAAATACGCAAAAATAGGATCGTAGAATCAACTCCCTAAATGACGTTACACGACTCTACGTACGACGTCGACACCCGAATCTTGTTCGGACGCTAAGCAACGTCTCACGGTCCTAGGTTGAGCAGGCACATCACAAGAATATATAAAATGAAACATAAGTCGATAATATAACAAGATTTACTGTAAGTTGGCAATGTACACTTGCCTGGGCTCTGAACTCCATCAACTACACCTGTAAAAGTGGAATCTCCAAGTAAGCATCGGGATGCTGAAACAAACATCATAATTATTCTTGTGATCATTGTCACAGCCATTCAAAGAAAATCTAGGTACTACCATGGCGTTAATGATCATATTTTTAAGGTTTTTAGAAAATCTAGGGTTTTTAAAAAATCTAGGTACATCATAATTATTCTTGTGATCGTTGTCACTGCCATTCAACGAAAATCTAGGACTGCAAGTTGGCAAGGTACATTTGTCCTATAGTTATGATCATATTTCTAAGAGTTTTTAAAAAGTCTAACTTCAATAAGGGATACAAGATGGTGAGGATTTTGTGATTGTTGTAACAGCCATTCAAAGAAAATCTAGGTACTACCATGGCGTTAATGAGTCAATAGCTCTATAAACATAGTTCTACCAGTTCTTCTTGCTTCTAATTAAGTCATGAGTCTACAAGACAATAGAAAATATCATAGCCAAATACAACTAGGATAAAATAGTACCGAGGAATACTTTATCACAAATCTTGTCAAGGTGATTAACATTGTGTAGAGAGTTCAAGTGCTCAACTTAATGCAACACCAGTGTCAAGGACGTTGTTTGGCTTGAGTGGGCTACGGGTATATTGGTGGTTAGGATAATTGGGTTGCCGATGTACAATTTAATTTAATTACAACGGAGTTGAATATTTAAGTATAGGGTTTTTTAGAAGGAGGTATGCCCCAAATGTTGTGGGGTCTATATGGAGCATAAAAGTGTATATTTGGGCGTAACAGCTGGTTCTTGTGTGAAGTAGGTCCAGTTAGGCTCAGACCCTATTAGGCAAAAATATAAATTCCTGGTCCTAATTAGTTTATGTGTAAACCCACAATATTTAGCTATTATTCCTATAAGACTTCTATCTTCCATATACACTACCTACCAGGTGTAATCTATAGTCTAAGGGTCTTGTGATAATCCTTTACAGACTAACCATCAAGTCAGTATGTGATTCTGAACCTGTGTTTAATTTCTTGTATCACTTAAAGACTGATCAACAAATTCTACTCGCACTAAATTATTAAAATTTTAAAAGCATTACATTTCATAAATACTAAAATTATTATCCCTTGAGTCCATATCACAATCCATTCTCCTTGTTTATTCCATGTATATCCTTCATCCAAACTACATGGTTACCATCTTGTTAAAGCTTGTTATCTATTATAGGCAATTCACTATCTAACTCAAGACTATAACATCTATCGGAACTCTCATCCTTTAACCTATTTGCTCTATCATAGATACTAGCTTATCTACCCAAGTAATCAAGGGTGGAACTCTCTTGTTCAATTAACGCCGATAACCCCAATAATCAAGTATATCTAGTTTAATTTTGAAAGCTATACTTTAGTACTTGAGTTATCTAATTACTCAAGCAATCTACCTATTTATTTTGTCCAGACCTATAGTCATCAATAATTTAAAAGGGTTATAAGATATAATTTTGATACTAAAAGTCACAAGACAACTAGAGATTTAACCACTATAGCCTACAACGTCAGGTTCCAATTTCTATGGTCATAATACAATTTCTTGTATCACCACCATGAGCCATATGTAATCCCTAGAATCTAGCTATGTATTCCATAAAGTATTCCAGTTCATTAGAATCAAACCATCTTTCCTATCTTCCAATACTTCCAAATTACTGCTACCTTTAAGCAAGGGTAAGGTTTTATTAGTTCTAAGTCTCTGATACTATATTCAATTCTCACGCTAACAATCTACACTAGCTCTAGCATATAGGAATAACCTATCGACCTATCCTACTAAGGGTAACCGTCTTCTCAAAAATTTATATCCAGCATGTCTTCTTCCGCCTTGAAAAGTATCTAATTCTGAAGAAAACACCGCGTACGAACGTCCATCTTTTTGAAATAAGGAGAGATGATAAACAATAATAAGGATTTCGAAGGGAATAAAAGAGTACAATTATGAAGTCCAAGGGCGATAATCAAATGCTAAGGAATTTTTAAATCAGTTGTGGATTGAGATACTAATACTGCTAATCCTGATTACAGGCTCGCTTGGTACTGGAATATAAATGAAATAATTTAATCAAGACCTGCATGGGCCACCACAAAAACATGTAACACCCCAGTCCCAAAATATGTAGGACTAGGAATATATAACATGCCAGCTACGCATTCGACCAGACTCTGGTCCAACTCGAATACGTATAAGCTGTATAATAAGGGTAACTATATAAGAATACTGAAAATATCTATATCTTAATCCACATAAAGAATAAAATATCAAGAATGAACTACATGTGCTAAAGTCGGCCGCCAGTAACACATAAGCTCGAATAGACTCGAGAAAGGAATATGAGTCTATAAAACTAGGCTACATCAGCAGATGAATAAATAATATGAATAATAACCATAACTCCGGAAGAACTGATATAAGTACCTGGCACCAATAACTGCAAGACAAAGCAACATACATCAGCAACTCCAGGCAGGCTCCACAACGATCTATGCTGTAAAACTGGCAAGGGACCAGGTCCTCAGAGGGACGTAACAAAGTACAAGAAACAACATGCCAAAGTAAAACAGTATAATACTACATACTCAAGGGTAAACTATTGTAACCTTCTAAGTGATATGCACATGAGGACATCACTCGTACTCAGGCTGAAACTACTACAAACTCTATCTCGGGGAGCCCATAGTAGCAAGTAATATCTCGAAGGGCCAGTAAATGTGCCAAAGATCTGAGACAGAGTCTAAGGCACCTCCAGTAATATAGTATATATATAAATAATCAGCCTGTAGTATGGTGTGTCTCTTTCCACCCAATGTAACCTCACGTCTCATGTCCACGACATCTCATGTCCATAACATGCAAGATCATGACCACTAGTTAGTATAACGAGTCATAATGATATCTCTATATATGCAAGTCTCATGTCACTAATCCTGTAAGCCTATACAGAATTACCTTGAATAACTCAAGAAAAATTCTATCACATGAATTAGTGTCAAGTGTCCTATGGTATGACGTACTTGGTAAAACAAGTACGCAAAAATAGGATCGTGGAATCAACTCTCTAAATGACGTTACACGACTCCGCATACGTCGTTGACACCCGAATCTTGTTCGGACGCTAAGTAACATCTCACGGTCCTAGGTTAAGCAGACACATCACAAGAATATATAAAATGAAACGCAAGTCGATAATATAACAGGATTTACTGTAAGTTGGCAAGGTATACTTGCTTGGGCTTTGAACACCGTGAATTACTCCAGTAAAAGTGGAATCTCCAAGTACCCATCCGGATGCTGAAACAAATATCACTATTATTCTCAGAATACTTGAAATAGGTAGGATTGACTACCCATAAGTCCAATTTGGACACAGGGGCAGAATTAACAGTTTTGGGTCAAAGTAGGGTCAACATGTGCCCCACTTCGCACCAAAAAATGTACCAAAGATAAAGTTTTCCAAATTCGTCAAACTTAGTATCAACGTGTTTGATAATACGAACCCAACGGAACGTCCAGAACTGGATTTCGATGAGCCGGTCAAGAAATCACCCGTCAAGTGGAACCGTGGGGCCCGCAAAACGGTATTTCGTTAACGTTCTCAGAATCAAACCAAACTTGGGTCACAGGACCAGCGTAATGCTATGAATCTGATGGCATAGGTTTTATTACAAAATGACAAGCACACACAAATTTATGATGAGTGTCAGAACTAGCCGATACGGGACTTTTCGGCGGATATGCATTAATTCTGATGTGCACACACATCCAAATCAAGTTTTGTGAAATCTCACACATCCGCGCTGATTATACGCGCCTTTCGGTATAATTCACATACGATGAAGTTGCCTCGTTTTACGGGATGCACCCCATTTTGAAAAAAATAGGTTTAAGAAATCAAGTTTTTGACGAATTTCAACAGTAAAATAATTACAACATACAACGAATTAAAATAAAGTGTTTAAAGGGATTAAAACTTGGTTATGTTGTCTTTAATTAGGAAAAAGAAATTTAAATTTTGGTTCATTGGTGTGAAATAAAACGACTTTGAAAAATGAGGTGTTGGGACAGTTTCTAATGATCCTGAAATCAAATTTTCCTTGATTTTGGATCACGATTTGCGATCAATATAGAATGATTTAAAATAAACTATTTGAAGGGAGTTGAGGGCGTATAGGTTATGAGTTTACCTATGAAATTGGTTTGGAAAACCATGGAGCGAGGGAGGAGAAAACTAGGCAAAGTGGGGGTTTGGGCTACGCTACTGCTACTGCTGTTCCCGCGCCATTTGTGCGCTCACGACCGGCGGTTGACGGCAACGATGGTGGTCGTAGGGGAGATGAATGAGGGGGTGGTCTGGGGTGATGTATATATAGGGGTGTGAAGGGGGTTCGGAATGGGAAACGAGCAGTCCGGCGGTCAGTTTTGGGAGATGAAAGGAGGGGCGCGGGGGTTCTGTTACTGTAGATAGGGGGTGTTACGGGTGTGAGTTCGGGTATGGGTTGATTTGGGTTTCGGTTATGTGGATTTAGGGTTTGGGTATCCTGGTTTGGTTTTAGTTATTACTATTAGTATTATTATTATTATTATTATTATTATATATATATGTGTGTGTGTGTGTGTGTGTGTGTGTGTAGATGGCCATTAAAAATAGGTTGGAACCCCAAATAATTTCCAAAAAATTCTACAATACTCTAATATTAGTTGTACACCCAAAAATATATTTTTTGTGCAATATTATTAATTAATTAAATACACATAAATATCAATCCACGAATATATATTTATTATTATTAGCTAAAAATACAGAAAATATTAAAAATACTCTCTTAATCACAATAATTACATAATACCAATATTAATAAAATTTAAAAAATTAAATCTAAAAAAATTAGGAGGTTTACAACATAGCACCGCACGGTAGTACAAGGCTTCATGCTGGAAGGTAGTACAACACTACTAAAGAGGGCTGTGACCTCATGCCACAGTGGGTGACACCACATGATGGAGTGAACCTTGACTTTAAGCTATGTCACAGCGGCGTAGTACCGCACAGAAGCGCAAGGCTCCATGTTGTGTGTAGTAACGGCACTACTAAGAGGCATATGTCCTCATGCTATAGTGGTATGACACCACAAGAGGGGGATCCTTGGCCTTGAGCGGCCATGTCATGCGGCGTAGCACCGCACAGAAGTGCAAGACTTCATGCTGGATAATAAACTCTCTATAGTGGAAGAACTCACATAAGTGTATGGATCGAGATGCATGCCATCTTTTGAGGAAAAACTTATAGACGTCCAAGATAGATATACTGAGACCAAGTCAGCACAAGGCCTTTAACGTGCGATCGGATGACACAGCTGAGGTCATTGTGTGAGTGGAAAGAATAGCAGCTATGGTGCAGAATTCAAGGCTTAGTCTATTCTTGTATCATACTATTTTTTGACCTATGCGAGAAGGTTCAAGCCGTCGGTGACATCTATCCTAATGCATGATGGCAGTCACTGTGAGGAACGCTCAACCATATATTGTGATAAATATGGGAGATTGTTGGTATTTTTCACTTAGCTTTGGGAGTTTTAGTCCCACATTAGAAACCACCAATGTGTATATCTCAATATATAGCTATACTTAGTATAGGTATATATGCACATAGGGTGGAGGCCCATGTGGGTTGGCTTTCCTAGAGGGATTAAGTATGAACTCCATTATGACAATCTTTGTTTTGTCACCATATTTGGGAAGTTTTCCTTAGGAGCTAAGCCCTGAAGGGACTTAGCGACTCGGACTCGGACTCAGACTCGAGCATGGGCTCAAGGGCGCAAAGTGGCACTTTATTGGCGTACTTTGCACTTAGCAAGTCAGCATCGTCATATGGCGTTCGTGCGCTCCTTTATGCTCGAGTTGCATACACGGTTGCTAGCTCGAGGGCATGCTTCATGGCGCATGCAGCCTGGCGTTATGCGTCACGGCGCTATGCGGCCAAGGCACTATACGTCCAGGCGTTATGCGGCCTGACGTAATTCGGCCAAGGGCTATGCGGCCTGGCGCTATGCGGCCAGAGGCTTTGTGGCCAGGCGCTATGCAGCCTAGGGCTATGCGGCCTGACGCTATGTGGCCATGTTTGGATAAGCGAGTCGCATGTGGAGGGGACAGGGCCTGATTTAGGTGGCGCATACGGCGCATAGTTTTTTTTACCTTCCGGAATATGCGGCTCGAGTAGCTACTTTCGGTGTTTCGCGGCATTGTCTGCCTCATGCAACACAGCATGACCGGCGGTGGAGGTGGCACATGCGTCACGGGCGGTCCCTACGACTTTGACACCCAAATTTTGGGGGATCTGGTTAGTCAGCGCATATGCGGCCTTGAGTTTTTTCAGGCCTCATAGGTGCTGTTTTTCTCTTTATATATATGACCTCCTCTTTCATTTTAGGAAAGAGAGAAAACAGATAGAAAAATCCAGAACACCATATCATATGCGGCCCATAGTATCTTCCTTTCACATGGTATTTTCGAGTGTTTTTCAAAGGTGACATTGAGCGTTCCAGAAGTTCATTTATGAACTTGCTGGTTCCTGGGAGAAGATCGTCTGTGTGACGAATCTTACTTTGAACAACGGTAGTTTTGACCACCCCAGCAAGGAGCTTTTCTTCAGCCTTTCATGTGCTTCGTTCTTTCTCATTGTAGCGTCTGCGAACGTAAAGAGAAGAACATTTTGTTGTTGTTTGTTGTAATCTTTATTATCTTCGGAGTTTGTTTGTAACATGTTCTTGGTTCTTACTTCGTTGGAATCGAGATATATCAGATGAGGAACTCTTGTGTGAATCTCTGATCTCGACAACAACTTGGGTTCCAATAGAGAGCGGACCTTCGGGTCTCGCTAGTAGCTCTGCTATGGCCTGCGTTCTACCATCTTTGATCCGCCTCGAGACTAACAAATAGTTTAGCATATGGCACAAATAAAGTTTGGAAACTGTATATGTTATGTTTATAAAAACACAACATGAGAAAATGTGAATACACATTCTATTTGACACAACAGTCTTGACATGATGTAAATTTATTATAGCATGGCAAGAGAATAAACTCTTAGATTGTTAGAAAATATTCTTTCGATTTCTGTAAATAAAAATATCAAAGGGTTAGAATTAGCGGTTTACGGAAAAGTCATGCACGAAGCATTGCCCTAAGAGTTTATTCGAGGTCTATGGAAAAACATCCTCTCGAATCCTCTTAGGGATAAAACCCTCTTGCTACCGACTTTCCGTCGTTACACACAGCTCCGGGTGAAACGATCCGACTTAGCTTTGCCCAAAAGATAGAATGAATTAGAATGGAAATGGAGGATGGAATGGAGGAACAATTTTGAATTTTGGAGGAAGAATATGTTGTATGTTTTTGGAAAACCAAATTCCATCATTAATGATTTGTAACGTCCAAATTCATTAGCCTTTAAATTTTTTTAAAGGATAGTTGTCATGAAACAAATGGCTAATTTATTAGCCATTAATTCATTTTAATGACCAATTAAACTATTGGTCTGGCTCTTATTATATATATTCCTATTTGTTCATTTCTATTTCCTCCCAAGACATTCTCTTCCACATACTCTCTCCTACCCATCTTTTCCCACACGTAAACTAGAAACAAATATTTTTTCCTTCTTCATTCAAATTTTTTCTACTTACTCTTAACAAAAGTCAAGTTCGGATCATTCTTTCGAAACTGTGCACGGTAATGAAAAGCCGGTAGCAAGAAAATTTTATCTCTAGGAGGATTCGAGAGAATGTCTGGAAATAGACCTCGAATAAACTCTCAAGTCAATAATTCGTGCATGATTTTTCTGTAGACTGATAATTCTAACCCTTTGATATTTTTATTTACATGAGTCGAAAGAATATTTTCCAACAAGTGTGACTAGCTTCCATGGTGTCCCATCTCGTTTCATGCAATTATGCAAACACGTCCTGTCATATGTAATTGAACATATGTTCTTCATTTAAGAAAAAAAAATATGGTGCCGATTTGAAACGAAAAAAGAAAAAAGAAAGAAAAAAGAAGAAGGAAAAAGTAAGGTGACGCCAGCAACAGATAATAAAGGAAAGTCCATCATATAATATTTAAATCCAAATAGCCTAGAAATCGTAACTTCAGTTGGATAAAGCCTAAAAGACCATATCCAACATTTTGTTCTTGGTCCGGCCCAATAAATCCTCTCTTCACACTTGGATCCCAAAACCCTAGTTACTTGCTCCCCGCTTCTCTCCACCTCCATAGAATAATCTCAAGCACTTCCTTCTCTCTCTGTTTCTCTCCATATCATCGTCACAGCCGCCATATTCATCTCCAAACTTCAAGGTTTTTCTTTTTCTTCCTTGTAATACTTCCTATTACTTGTTATGTTCCATTCTACTATTATAGTTTCTCCAACTTATTATGCTTAATTATATCAAGAATATCATTAGTTACATGAAATGAAAACCAAACATGTCAAGGTTCTTCTTATTGACAAGGCACATCCTCTCACCCTTGTTTTCATACCCATCAGTAGTCTTGAAACCATTCTAAGACCCATTTAGAAGATTTGTAAAATGACGTAAATTCACGTACAATTGGGTGGTCGTACTTCTGTCAAACGCACAAACCATTTCCGTAAAACGATAGATAGATCTACCGTCACTAATTATAGTCACTTAGAAGGCTTTAGCATCAAACTTGTCGGCACAGGACGGTCGACAGGGTTCCTGGTAGTAATTCAGTAATAGACAGGTGCGTCCGATATGGACGGAATAGTGGATCTGAGGGTGCCTAAGAAGTTGTTCTGCAAATCGGATAACATTAATTTCCACCGGAAGAGATCTCTGAAGGAGGGCCACGGAAAGCCGGATCGCAAGAAAGAATGCAAGAAACACGAAAAGTCAGTTTATGTTTCCGAGGTTGGGAAGCGGAATTGGCAGTGCCGAAGAAGGTGAGGACACCGATGTCTAATCAGCTAACGGGCCCTTAACACTTGCTTTTCTGTCTCAATATCTACATAACCATAAGATCCTTAAGGGTTTGCATAGTTCACAAGGTGACGAGCAAGGTCGTCGCTGTGGCGCATTCCATCTAGAAGGACCTGAAGTTTGACGTGGGATCGACAAAGGATGCAAAGGCATGTGCGGCAGTAGGAGCTGTTTTGACTCAACGGGCGATGGGGACGCTATCCACAATATGGTTTACACTGTTACACACCGAGGAAAGGGGACAAGGTCAAAAGGGAAACGGGAGGTTGTGCTTCGGTCTATTATTGATAATGGGATTGATGTAAAGTGAAGCTCAAACATAGGAGACCTGCAAAGAGAACAGTCCAGGATATAAGAAAATAAGCTTTTGTTGGAGTTCTAGGATCTCATAACGTTTTAGACTATGGAAACTTTTGGCATATGTAGTAGATTGGTATGTATAGCTTGATCACTTAACCTTGACAAGGATTGTCCAGTGCTTCCTTGTTGAATCTCAAATAGTTGTTTTAATCTTAAAGTTCTTATCAAATTATGCACCAACTCTTTGTGGCTTCTGATCTACTCTGGTTTATTATTGGCATAGCAAGTAATGCGCCCCCTCCCTTCTCTCTCTTTACGTCAGAGAATAGAATAGGCAGAACACTTTCTCTATAGAATGTGGGGTAAAGTACAAAAAAATCCTCCTTAGATTATCAACTTCCGCAAAATAAGACTCCAAAGATTTTTTTGCTCAATTTGACAATAAATGGTTTGATATTTGGATCAAATGACCCTCTTCCGCCTATTTTTCGTTCCAAGTAAACATTAGATCAACGTGAGAGGCGAATTTTAAAAAATAAAATCCTGATATATCCAAAATACCCCTAACTAATTTGTATATAATAATTTTGGGTTTAATGGTAGTTAAAGAGAGAATTTATGGTTATATTTAATAATTTGTATATATTGATTTTTATATATTTATGCGTGTATATATATATATTTATGTATATAATTATTTTTAATTAGTTAGTTTTTTAACTAGTTTCTTATGTAATTTTTATATATATATATTTATGTATATAATTATTTTTAATTAGTTAGTTTTTTAACTAGTTTCTTATGTAATTTTGAGATAAAGTTAGTTTTTAAATTTGTTTCTTTCGTAATTTTTTTAATAATTAATGAAGAATATACAAACGACTTAGATGCTTGTTTTTGAGAGGTTTCCAAGTTGTATTAAAAATCAGCGCTACTTTATGATCCGAGGGTGGGATTGCGTGGTCCCGAACTTCGTCAGCGCTTGGTCCCCCTCGGTTCGTCAGGCTTTTTCCTAAAAAAAATAGTTACGTTTAAACTAATAGCGCTCGACCCCCCATTGATGGTGTGAACTGGGGCACTAGGGGGGCCACGTCAGCGCTCGGTCCCCTCATTCGGTTCGTGAAGCTTTTTTCTAAAAAAATAGTCACGTTCAAATTAATAGTACTCGGCACCCATTGGCGGGGATGGGGCCCAAAACTAGTAGGGGGACTGGGGCCAATAAGGGGGGCCACGTCAGCGCTCTGCCGCCCCCCCTCCCCGCCTCCCTTATGTTCGTTAGACTTTTTCCTAAAAAATAGTCACGTTCAAATTAATAGCGCTCCCCCCCCTAATATATTAGTATAGACAATAACAAACTTTTTAAATTTTTTTGAACCGTTTCTAAGCCAAATTTTAAATATTTAATATATTTTAGAATTTTATTTTTATTTTTGTCTACGTGAGAAGGTACATATACGGTTAGAAAGTTTTTTTTTTTGTATATACAAATACAAAATTAGATAGAAAATTGTATATATTTATTTGTATTAATAACAAACTAACATATACAAATAAATATATTAGTATACAAATAAATATAGATAATAACGAATAAACATAGATAATAATAAATTAATAAAGATAATAACAAATTAATATATACAAATAAATATAATAGTACCAATCCAAAACCTAATAGGCTTAATCTCCCGTCACCAAAAAACCCTAAACAAAACTAACTAGGGATTTTTTGCATTGTACCCTTAGGTTTTAGATGGGTATTATCGTCATTTTGTATCTAATTTGACCTCCGTTAACGGTAGAAACCAAATTGGGTGTAAACTGCACCAAATGTAAAATTTGAGGGTTTTTTTAAATTAGGAATTTTTTTTTTTTTTTTGCAAAAGTGACTCATCTAAGAAGGGTTTTTTTTGCACTTTACCCATAGAATGTGAGAAGCAATGTGTCAAAATTGATTGGCACAAGTTTCAAACAATGTTTATGCCATCAATATCAACATTTATATTCTCCGGATAATCTTTTTCTTAAAAAAATCGATCTGTATTATCTTTACGAACTTTTACTCTCTTTTTTCCATCTTTAGAACTTCGTCAAAATGTTTATAAAAACATATATTTCTCCATTTTGATTTAGTATTAGATTGTGTTTTTTTATTCTCCACTGTCTCTGTTTCTTTCTTGATATATCATTTCATAATGTGTCTTCCTGTGATCTTTTAAATTTCTCAGGTAAAGGATAATCCCCATGGCTGCTAGCAATAATGCCCCTTCTAGTTTTGAGAAAGAACAGGTAATGTTACCATCCCTTGCTGTTCCCAACCTTGATTAACAACTATGTAGTTAGAAGAAGAAAACAAACCAACCAATTGTAGTTAAATATCACTAGACACATTTGAACTAAGATTCAAACTTTATATTGCTTTGAGAATTTGTGTGATTTATCCAAGATTCTTAGTGATTTGGATGGTTTCTTTCTGAAAGTTCTAATGAGAGAATGTTTTAATCTTCCTGTTAACTAACCGACCACTTGAACTCAAAGACCCCTCGTCAACTAAGTGTGTATGTATACGCCTAACCACCAATCCAGTTATAGACGAGGACTAATCAATTGGAAAATTATCCACAAAGTCCAAACGACTTTTTTTGGGTACTACAAATAAAAAGATACTTTATATGTTTTCAGCTAAAAATTCGCTTTTTGTTTATTGCTGTTCTTTGATCTATCTGTGTGCATGTGTGTGTGCATGCATGTTTGTATGTGTTATATATGGATTAGTGAATGTTACCATGTTATGTGAGCTCTGACACTTTTTACTTTGTCCTTAAATAAACAGATTTTTGGGATGGCTGAGAAAGAAATGGAATACAGGGTAGAACTATTTAACAAGTAAGATTACCTTGGACATTATGAATTCTGCACCTCTACATGCTACTATCTTTAATAGCATCTTGCTACTTCAGTGGTATATTATAGTAGATCATATATATTAAAGGCATACTATCTACTTAGTTCTTTTACCTCATTTATTGATAATTACATTTATGTAATTTTTCTTTTTCTTTTTCTTTTTTTGGATGCTATCATTGTATTGTATTTTTAGATAAAGATTAAAAAACATTGTTCCGATATCTGTTCCGGCCCGTTCCTATGAGTATTGGTTTCAACAGTTTCAGGAGGTACTTTGAATCAGCCTGCTGTCTTCAAAATCATTTTTTTGGCAGTTCCAACTCATACTTAAAACCTTGGTGTAGATAAAGATGGTAGTTTACATTGTATGCTGATAACAGGTAAGGCAAGGTAACATAAGTTAATCATAGCTACTTGTCAAATTCTGGCTGGGCTTTACGCTGGATAGCTATATTATAAAGAGCTAATGTAATTTTTTAATTCATCTTCTAACAGGAAAGAAAATATATTAAGAGGCTGTTTTGATTAATAGATGCCAGATTGATAACAGCAGCCATAACTTGATCTGATGACCTAATTCTTTTGTGGAAATTACTTGACATTGAGTCATGCTCTTCAACACCCCCACCACCCACATTAAAGTTGGAAGGGCTTCCATGGTGATACTAATTTTCTAATGATAAATTAAGGATATCACACCATCTTTTGTGTTTGGAATTTGATGATAAAAGCTGAAAGCATGACCGTCTGTTGTATCCATCAATGAAGTAGGAATGATTACAAATGTACAATAGATTGTAACATGATTTAGTCAATGGTTATATATTGATAGAATGACTGCTATATTCATGTCTGAAGTTGAACATGATAATATAAGCTGCTTTAAGATAGAAATTTGTCGAATGTTATCTATTTTTATATTGGTAACTGCTTGCTTAAATATCGAAGATTTAATCAGATGTTTAACTTGAAGAGAAAAGGTAAAAAAACAATTCTTCATTTGTGAACGTTTAGGTTTAAATCTAGGAATGGAAAATATAGAGTAAGTGGACATCATCCCAAAGGTTTTCTTATTCAAAGGCCTTTTAAACAGAATTTGATCAATTTTCTCACATGACTAGTGTCAATGACTGGATTTTTAGTTTATTTATTTATTTGTTTTATATTTTTTTTGGCGGGGATTCAACTCTCTTGGAATGGAACATATCACACTAAAGATGAAGCTAGTTAGAACTTGTGTTTTAGATTTTTTTTTCTTCCAATATCTTATTTTTAAAACAATTCTTACGGCCTTATACATCACAAATCAGTTGGCTGTGTCCATGTTTAAGAGGTTTCAACTTTAGTGTGTGTGTAGAAAAAGGGAAATGAGGTAACACCTTATCTAAGATAGGTAAGAGCTGGCTTCTACACAATCGTTAGATCACCAATTTGGATTATTAGTAGTAAACCATTCCCTTACCACACTAAGGTAAGGTTTAAGTCACCTCAGCATACACTTAATTTTGTCAGATAGCATATCAAAGCATTGTATTTGTGTACTATTAATCTAATTCAACAATATAGCCTTTTAGGTCTGATCAACTTATCCATTGTTTGAATATTCGATGCAGGCTCACTAAAACTTGCTTTGATAAATGTGTAGAGAAAAGGTATGTTGAGTTCTCTTCTTTTGTGATATGACAATTTTTATAAGATAATATATTGTATATCCTGCAGAAGTTTCAATATTGGTTAAAATGTAAACAGTGAAAGTGACATTTTTTCTTCTTTGTAGATACAAGGAATCCGAGCTTAATATGGGTGAGAACAGTTGCATTGATCGCTGTGTTTCAAAGTATTGGCAGGTGATTATTGGTTTCATTACTTCTTGGCAATGCTTGTATTGATGTTAGATGATGACTACAGAATTAATGTATAAAACTGTCATAATAGAAGAAAAAAGCAATTATGGGAAATAATACAAATATAAGGATTTTGACAACCAAATACCAAAATTATTTGCCTAAAGGTGAATCCATTACCACGAGTGTTTCTAAAATCACTTAACTAATTGTTCCTTGCTCTGTAAGTTTTGCATGTTTGCAAAATTTCATTTGCCAATGGCAGGCTGTAATCAATCTAGACGATATTCTGGCTTCTTATTTATGTTTACTATTATTCTTTAGGATTGAAAGTCTGAAACTTATGAGTTATTGTCTTGTACTCATCCTCCCACTAGGCTATATAACACATGAAAAGGGAACCAATGAAAACATGAGAACTAGGATAGGTTACCACACCGAAATTTTGTGTACAATGCATGATTGGATAGGCTGCTGATGTGGCAACTAGTCTTCTCCTGTTTTGATTGTCCTCCTTAGATTATGTATGCGCCACACAAATGAACTGTAAATAAATTGTCATCACCTAATAAGCTTGTCAATCAGCTTTCTGCATCTAGGGTTTGTTAGAATAATTTAAGCGCTCATTTAACTAAACTAGCATGCAAATCTTCTGCCATATCCCTCGCTGGGTACGGTTGAGGAACTCCACTTCTGTTGTCTGATACTGGTTTAATTTCCGTACAACCGAACAGTACATGAAGTTTTAATATGGCATGCACAGGAGATAAAATAGCATCTGCTCGTGTCTGGCCATTGTCTGTGGCAAAAGATGTCATTGCCATCAACTTTATTTTATCACGGCTTAGATAAACATATAACTTATATATCTATTACCAAGATTTTTGGTCATCTTAGCTTTAGGATACCAAAGGATACAGTTAATTTAGCAATTGAAAACCAACAGTTAAATAATTCATTTTGTTTCCCTGCTGCTGTGTCATTTTTTCATAAACATTTAAGTTGTCCTTTAGAAATATACTTGTTTTTCATTTTCACGTTCAGACATTTAATTGTTGTGACCTTATACCTAGTCTAGGCTGGGACTAAACACTATTTAGGCATGTCATACTTGATGGGAAGACTCAAAAATTCATTAGTTGTATTTCAGGAAAATACTTGTGCATTTCTTTAAAAACTTCTAAGAAAACTCAGTCTCCGCATCTACTTTCAGCTAAAACGGTCAAGACCATTTTAGGGCTTGTAGTCCTTGTAACTCAAAGGCCTAAACTTCTTGAGTTGTTATCAAGCTCAAGGGACTCCATATAAACCTAGAACAGAAAAGAATAGCACCTTTAATCTAATGGAACAAACTTGTCAGTTTCAGCTAACTTGTGAGAAAACTTTGCAGGTAACCAACTTGGTAGGACAGCTGCTTGGTAACAACAAGGGGCCTATGTGAAGGCAGCCTAACTGGTTTAAGTCATATAATTTTGTTGTTCTTTTCAAAGAGTATATTGAGCAGATATAAATTGGTCAAAAAATGATCATGAAATATTTATTATTTCCTACCCTCTGTTTTTCCCTTTTGGAAGGGGCCTAAAAGCAGCCTGCAACTTAAATATCATTTTTTGTATGGTTTAAGGTTCTGCAGAAAAGTAATAGTAGGGGATTTTCTATCTTTTTTTGATGTTTGAGATGAAGAATGACATTTGGTATTTGTCTGTTGTTTCATGTGTTGTATCATTAGTTTTCCTGGCTGGGCATGATATGATTTTAGTGGGAGAAGGCCCCACCTATCTGATGGCAATTCAATTTGCAAACTAGTAGTGATTATGTTTTCCACTCTAAAACATAGATGAGTCCTAAGCTGCATCTCCACTGGTTCATACAAGAGTACTGCCACTGGTTGGCTACTCTCAATAGTATTGTTACATTGTTGCTCTAACAGTCTTACTCTGTTTAATTGTTGTTTAGTATTGTCTTTGTGATGGAACATAATCTACAGAACTGATTAGCAGGTAATCTATGTCAGTATCTTAGTTTTAGGGAGGAAGGTGATAGGATGCTGATGGAGAACAGCAACAAAACCTCAAACCCAAAACTGTGTTGGCTAAATATGAATCCTTACAGCTCTCTATTAAGTAGGGCTGTTCTCATGCTAAGCTGGCTAGAGTGTAGCTCACTGAAAAGCTCAAGGTTAGCTTTCTGATCACGATCTTGCGCCTAGGAGGCTCTAAGAGTAGGCTTGTTAAGTTGGGTAAACTTGTGCCTAAGAGTAGACTCCTTAGGTAAACAAGGCTACGATCGTTAAGTTGGGTAAACTTGAGCATAGACTGCCTACTATTAGGCTTGTTATCTAACAAGGTTAACAAGGCCGGGCTGAGCCAAAGTTAGAGGTATTCAGTTCGTTGAGGTATTCCTTTAAATTTGATATTAAGCTCACCCGAGTTGCACTTCTTTGGTTTTTAGCAAAACTTACGATTTAAGCCCAACTTTCTAATTTAAAGTTTGGTTTGGCAAGCCGGAAGTCAAACTTAACATCAGATTTGAGGCTCGGCTTTAACTTCCAGCTATATTTTACGTTCCCTTAGGTGGATAAATTTGCAGTTTGGCTTCCAGCAATAAAATAATAGCTAACTACAAGTATCAGCTCTTATTTTTAATAATTAAACTGACCGGAGCTTCATCTTGCCAGTGGCAGTGGTTAGAAAATAACCATCAGATGATGGCAAAAGACTTACGAAAATATACAGCCATCAGTACACATGAGAACTCTGGAGTTACGGTGTACTGTCAGGTTCTTTTAAATCTCTTTTGTGTCTAATTTTAAGTCGGACTTTATAAGAAATTAAACAGCTCGGACCATAAAATGGATATTACCTGCGGGACACGTTTGGATAATAAAATGGAAGCTTCTTGGTTGATTTTTTTCCTCTTCTTCTGTGGTTGTGGTTAGGATATATATATTTATTATGTTTAATATCCCTGGAGTAATTTTCATTGCTTTTTGCAACAAAGAGTTCCACTACAACCAAGCATTTAATTTTTTAGGTTACTTTAGTATGACAATCCTCTGGCACTATGGGATAATGAAAGATTGCGCGTGTGATCAACCCCAAAAAAATCCACAATTCAATGAAGTTATGACTGTTGGGTCCAGTCTGGATTTGGTAACAACAAATTTTGAGTCCAAATATTGTTAAAGATTTGATTTGATGTGATTTGAAAATCTATATGAAATATTTGATTTGATTAGATTTACGAATCTGTATCAAATATTTAATTTAACCAGATTTGGACGTCCATAATTGGTGCTGGCTATTTTAGGTAATGTGTTTCCTGTTTTAGGATTTTCTATTTAGGAATTTCTATGACATAAAATATGGTTTCTCAACTATATATATGGGCTGAGGGTGGAGGCAAAAAGAGGTTGAGGGTGGTAGCAAAAAAAATAGAGCACGAGGTGGAGATTCATGGTGCTTGTCCACAGAAAATCTAAGAGAAAGTTCATACTTTGTCCTTAGGGCTTGCCATCCAAGACAGAAGAAAGAGAAGATCTGATCGAGGAGTCATCGCCTATGTTCAGGAAGATCGCTACGGTTATGTTGAGTGATTTTATTGTAATCTATGTCTTTTCTTCTTGAGTGTTGTGAGAAGGTTGAGCCTATTATGACAAAGGGTTCAATATTAGTTTTTATCAATCTTGTAATTTCACATGAGTTATATAGATTGAGATTTGTCTAGGTGGCGTAGTCACCGACCATAACGTTATCTTTATCTATGCTTGCTGTTCGTTAGACTATGTTTGGTTATCTCATGTGGGTTTGTCTAAGTTTTTGCTGCGGTCAGTTTCAGACATGTTATCGGAGCGCTTGTAGGGCGTGTCCGATCCCCAACTCTAGTATCAGAGCATCTGGCTCAGGTGTCTGATTTTCAAACAACTGGTATTAGAGCTCTCAGGTTCGCGAGAGAAAATGGGCAACTATGTCTATGAAGCAGATGAACACACGTATGATCACCCTCACAGGGGGGAACTGGACGATTTGGAATCCAATGATGGAGGATATACTCTGGTGCAAGGACTTGCATGGTCCGTTTGAGGGCGACAACGCAAAGCCAACAGACAAAGTTG
Source organism: Iris macrosiphon (assembly GCA_036927795.1). Lineage (NCBI taxonomy): Eukaryota > Viridiplantae > Streptophyta > Magnoliopsida > Asparagales > Iridaceae > Iris > Iris macrosiphon. The sequence continues at coordinate 86,423,430 of JAYESA010000013.1, forward strand.
TTGAAGGCTGAAAATGACTAGATCGGAAGGCCGTTGGATTCATCCGCCAATGGCTAGACGATTTGGTGTTTCATCACGTATCCATGGAGAGTTCGACAAAAGCATTATGGGAGAAGTTGCATTCGCTGTACGAAAGAAAGATGACTGGCAACAGAATGTTTCTTATTTGCCAACTCGTCAACTTGAAGTACACGGAGGGTGCCCTGGTGGCACAACACCTGAACGAGGTTCAGGGTATCATCAATCATCTGTCTGTGATGAAGATGATGATTGATGATGAGCTTCAAGCCCTTATGCTTTTGAGTTCTCTGTCGGAAAGCTGGGAGACGTTGGTGGTTTCGGTAAGTAACTCCACGCTCGATGGAGTTGTCACAATGGAGGCAGTCAAAAGTAGTTTGTTGAATGAGAATGTCCGGCGTAAGCAAGTAGAATCATCGCAGGAGTCCGCTCTGGTTCTTCTTATGGGAAGGGAAGACCCAAGTCACATGCGAGGACATGGGGGTGTTCTCGGGATCTTGCGACTGTGGACCGCAAGGAGGGTTGCTATCACTGTGGCGAAAGGGGTCATATCAAGAGGAACTGCATGAATCTCAAAGTAGAGAAAGCCATAGGCAAGGATAATCAGGAGGATCTCACGGTTGTGGGAGATATCATCATCGCATCAACCGACGTAGAGGAACCTTGTGGCATGTGTCATGACGACGATTGGGTCATGTACACGAGGACGTCGTATCATACCACTCTACATAGGAGAATCTTCATGTCATACCGAGGCGATAGGTTTGGACGTGTAAACACCCTGATTTGAGAATAAATTTTAATATTTTTCCCCCCAATTTTTCGGTATTTTTCTGGATGAAGAACCAAGGTAATTGGGAGTTAAAGATTTTTAAATGCAGTTTATTGGTGTTAAAATATTATGAAAATAATATTTTATGGTGTAAAATAAAAAATCGGACATGTGGTATTTTTTTGTGAATTTATTGGACTCCGGAGTCGCGTTTAAAGCCTTAAACACTATTGGATTAATTAAACCGAGCCAAACCCAAATTAAACCCAAACCTGAACCAAAATCGCATATTGGGTCGGGTCGGGTCGGATCCGAGCCAAACCCGACCCGGATCCGAAACCCGTGAGGAAACCCTAGCCTGCCGGAGTTCCTGTAGCAGCCTATAAAACCTCCTCGAATTTCGTGCCCAGCCTTTGGAAACCTAGCCGTCGCGCCATCATCTCCTCCGACCTACCTCGACTGAACCCGAGCGCCGCCCGCGTCCGCCCCCAGACCCCTCTGCTAGACTCTCCTCCTTACCGTCTCCGACTACACGCCACCGCTCCACCCGAGCGCCGCCCGCGTCCGCCCCCAGACCCCTCTGCTAGACTCTCCTCCTTACCACCTCCGACTACACGCCACCGCTCCACCCGAGTTCGACCAGCCCCGGCGACCCCCAACACTCCTTTTCCCCCTGTTCTCCCGGCTACCGAGGCCCACCGGACGACTCCACCCGGCTCCCCTAGCCCGTCGTGCTCGCACCCCCTCCGCTCAGGCCGACCTAGGCCGCCGCCCCTCTGCTCGACTCCGCCTCAGAGTCGACCCAGCCCCGCTCCCGTCGTCGACCCTACCCAACCGAGTCCATCCAAACACTCCCCGACGCAGAGTCTCCGGCCACGTGAACCGCTCCGGTCGACGGTGCACAGCCGCCGTCTGGCCGACCTCGCTGACCCCGAGACCGACTCCCTCCGGCGAAGCCTCCGCCGTCGTCTCGGACGGAACCCTAGCCTGGACGCACAGGAGACGGAGGACACGTCCAGGACACGAATAATACCCTCGGACACGTGAGAATCAGCCTTCACGGAGCCCTGTTTAGGTATCGTTTTCTCTCACCTCGTAACTCCGTTTTCAATTCCGTCAATTGCAACGCGTAGACTGTATGACCCTCTCGGTTCCCGTGCAATCCGCTCGATGCATCGCGTCCTGTGGTGATCGCACACCGCGATCCAAAAACAGGAAAAACGACACACTGTTTCACCCCGGAACTGAGTGCGTCCCGCCAAACGGGACGACTTGGTCGCACGCGGTCTTTACCGAAACGTGCGCGACGTTGATACGGACGTGTGGGATTTCGCAGAAGTCGATTTGGATGTGCGTGCACACCGGAATCAACACGTATCCGCCGACACCGTTCCGTATCCGTCCTTTCTGGAACACGCTGTAACTTTGTGTACACACGTCGGATCGAGACGAAACTTGTGCCATCGGACTCATAGTAATACGCTGGTCCTGTGACCCAAGTTTGGTTCGATTCTGAGAACGTTGACAAAATCGCGTATCGTGGCCCCCACCGGCTCCACTTGACGGGCGATTTTGTGATCTGCTCATCGGAATCCAATTCTGGAAGTTCCGTTGGGTTCGTATCATCGTTCCTGACTTGTTGACACTAAGTTTGGTGAATTTGGAGACCTTTGACCCTGACACGCTTTTTGGTGCAAAGTGGCCCACATGTGGATCCCGCTTTGGCCCGGAAATATCATTTTTGCCCCTGTGTCCAAATTGGACTTAAGGACAGGCGTTTCTAGCTATTTGACATCTTCTGAGACAGATGGTGATGTTTATTACAGCTTTTGGAGGAGTACCCACATGATCCACTGATACCGGGACGACTGTTGATATTCAAACCCCAGGCAAGTGTACCTTGCCAAACTCTGCAGTATTGTTACATATTTTTCCTTGCTTCCTTATATTACTGTGCATGCTTAACCTAGGACCGTGTGACGTACTTAGCGTCTGATTATTAGTCGAATGCCAACATCGTACGCGGTGTTGGGTACTGTCATCTAGAGATGGACATACGTGACACTTTATATTCTCGTACTTGTCTTATCAAGTACCATATGACCCAGGACACTTGACACCATTCATGAGACATGATCTTCCGAGATATTCGTGGTGATTCTGTATAGGATACAGGACTTGACAGAGATACTATAATCATAGATACTTATGACTTGTTGCATTAGATATGATCCCGCTTGGCATGGACATGAGACGTTATGGTCATGATATGCGTGGTTACATTGGGGGGGGGGGGAGAGACACACAGGCTACAGGCTGTTTTATATATATATCTACTACTATTGTGAGGCCGTAGACTCTCGTAGCAGAGCTAGGCACATTACGTGTTATTACCACTACCGGCTCCCCGACACAGAGCTTGTAGTGGCTCAGCCTGAGTACTCGTGATGCTCTCACCTGCATTTTCACATAGATGGTTACATACTTACCCTATTTATTTTATTATCTGCTGCACTGCATTTATTTTGGCATGAGCTTTCTTGTACCTTGCTATGTCCCCTGAGGACCTGGATCCGGATTATGTTCCCAGTATTTGCAGACGAGATCTATCCCGAGGTATACGGGACCGGAGCAGAAGCAGATACATGAGCTGTACCGACACCCGAGGACGAGGTGTTAGCTGAAGACTTTTCCTGAGCATCTATGTTCCATGCTCAGTATTTACTTTATTCTGTCATTTACATTTTGGTCTGTTGAACCATTGTATCAGATATTTATCGGGTTGTTCCCCGAAGCACTTTGTTGAGACTGGTTGATGATTTACATTTCTTATATTCTATGGATCATATTTTATATCTTGTGTGGATAAGATTAGTTGTGCCTTGATTGTCGTAGACTTTGTTTACAGCTTAAGTATGCCCTGATGGATCCATTAAATTGGGTTTGTCCATCAGTGTGTGCTGCTGGCCATTGCCACGTATCTGGTCCCACGGTATTTTGGGACTGGGACGTGACATGGTTTTTGTGGTGGCCCATGCAAGTCCACGACTAAATTGTTTGGTTTCAACTTAGGGACCGAACCAGCCTGCCCTAAGGATAGGATAAGTTCTAGGATCTCATCCATTATTAAACCATTATTGAATTCTATATCGAACTCGAAATTGTTACTTGATTTGCATCCTGTTTGATTCCTCTGAGCGTTCTTACAGTTTATCTTTTGGTTGCAGAGTAATGGATCCCCGGAACGGAGATGAGATCCCTTTGGATACACCACACGACACTGTGGTTACTTATACAGACGGAGTGACTCCAGGGAATGGAGGACAAGCATCGCAGAGCGATCAAACCGGTCAGCCTAATCCAAGGTTCCGGAGAGATGATATCCCACCTCCACCACAGTTCTCTCCGCAGATGCCAGTTTTTTCGCCAGGGCAAGCCATGGACGGGCAACAGATATTCCAGATGTTGTATGCCATGATGCAAGTCCAGCAACAGATTCAACAAGAGGCACATCGACAGGAGGCAGAGTATCTGAGAACCAGTCTGGTATCCGCATTGGAGCAGGCAAATCCACCGGCGAGGCGAACAGCGACGGGATCTATCACCGATTTCCGTCATCTCAAGTCTCGCACATTTTCTGGTAAAGAAGGGCCAACAGAAGTTCATGAATGGCTCACAAACATACAACATCAGTTGGAAGCCGCTGAACTTCCGAGAGAGAAGTGGATGACTGCAGTCAGAATGCAGTTAACTGAAAATGCACATCACTGGTGGTTAGCAGAAGAAAGGAGGCTCGGACAGGACCGAGTCACATGGGAAGAGTTCTCCAGACTCTTCCAAGAGATGTACATTCCAGTAGTTGCACGGTCAGAGCTCAGAGACAAGTTCAACCGCCTTATCCAAGGCAATATGACGGTGGAAGAATATAACGCGAAATTTATTCGCCAAAGTCGCTTCGCTCCGACATTGATCTCGACCGAGGAAGAGAAAGCTGAGAAGTTCTTTGACGGACTGAAGTTCGAGCTCCAGAGATTGATTGGATCGGTCGCACCTACATCTTATACCAATGTCCTTGCAGCAGCACGATGCATGGAGCGCGTCACTAGAAGGGAGTCGAATCTGAAGAGGCCAAACACATCAGCACTATCCAAGACAGCACCTGGAGATTCAGCAAAATGGTCCCAGAGGAGTATGCCAGAGAGGACAGCACACAGGGCCATATCTCTCCCTACTTGCCACCACTGCGGCAAGATAGGTCACATTGAGAGAGAATGCAGACGTAAGTTGGGACTCTGCCTGGCTTGCGGGTCCAACCAACATCAGACCAGAGACTGCACCGAGCACAGAGAGGGAGCACCGAGACTAGCTTTACCTGCACCACGACCAGCTTATCCAGCAGTAGGAGCACAGCAGGCAAGAGTTGGAGGCGTCAGGCCACCAGTCCCAGGAGAAAATCAGCAGAGACCACCCTGGCACCACAGGCAGCTCTATTTCAGCAGGCTCAGTAGCAGAGAGGCCAAGCTCAGGGACGAGGCCAGGCATTCACATTAGCTGTTGAAGAGGAGGCTACGGCAGGCGAGGTCATCGCAGGTACTATTTTAGTAGCTTCATTACCAGCTGTAGCATTATTTGATTCTGGAGCATTGCATTCATTTATAGCAGCTAGCTTTGTAGCCACCCATAGAGTAGCTACCGCACCCCTTCCGAAGATGAAGAGAATTCTTACGGGAGGTGAAATTATTCCGGATAGTGACATCTGTAGATCATGTTCTGTAGTAGTTTGTGGAAGAGAGATGCGAGTTCAATTTCTGATATTTTTCATGCCGGATTATGATGTTGTACTTGGTATGGACTGGTTAAGTCAGTACCATGCGACTCTTGATTGCCGACTTGGGCGGGTTATATTTAGACCGCCTGGACATCCAGAATTCGAGTTTCTTCGAGAAGCAGTAGAGCAAGGAGTTCAGCTCTTAGGGTACTATCTGTAGAAGGGGAGACAGGTCACCCAAGAGTCATATCGGAATTTGTGGATGTATTTCCTGATGATCTTCCAGGTTTACCACCTGATCGGGAAATAGAATTCACAATAGACTTAACTCCCAGAGCAGAGCCTATCACTTTATCAGTATATCGGCTAGCACATAAGGAGTTAGTGGAGTTGAAAGAACAGGTTGATGATCTTCTGGAGAAGGGTTTCATTCGGCCCAGTGTTTCACCTTGGGGGGCACCCATATTATTTGTGTCGAAGAAGGATGGAACAGTACGGTTGTGCATTGACTACATGGCACTAAATGTTGTGACCATCAAGAACAGGTATCCCTTACCACGCATTGATGATCTATTCGATCAATTGAGTGGTGCAAGGGTATTTTCAAAGATTGACCTTAGATCAGGCTACCATTAGATCAAAGTAAGGAAGGAAGACATACCAAAGACAGCTTTCAGGACCAAGTATGGACATTATGAGTTCTTGGTAATGCCGTTTGGTTTAACCAACGCGCCAGCAGTGTTTATGAGTTTAATGAACAGTCTTCCATCAGTTCTTGGATAAATTTATGTTGGTGTTCATTGATGACATTCTCATATATTCCAAGAACCATGAAGAGCACGAGGAGCATCTCAGAATCGTGTTAGAGACCTTGAGACAGGAAAAGTTATACGCCAAACTCAGTAAGTGTGAGTTCTGTATGGACAAAGTGCCTTTCTTGGGACATATCATCTCAGGAGAAGGACTTTCAGTGGATCCAGAGAAAGTTGCGACAATAGAGACTTGGCCTACACCCACATCAGTTGCAGAGGTGAGAAGTTTTCTCGGACTTGCAGGATATTACCGAAGGTTTGTGGAAATTTTTTCAAGGATTGCAGAACCTATGACGAAGCTGACACGTAAAGACCAGGAGTTTATATGGACAGAAGACTGCCAGAAGGCCTTCGAAGAATTGAAGAGAAGATTAACAACAGCACCTGTCTTGACTCTTCCTTCAGGGTCAGGAGGTTTTGTTGTTTACAGTGATGCATCAGGTAGTGGACTAGGATGTGTTTTGATGCAACATGGCAAAGTCATTGCTTATGCGTCGAGACAGTTGAAGGTCCACGAGAAGAACTACCCAACACACGATCTGGAGTTAGCAGCAGTTATATTTGCACTGAAGATTTGGAGGCACTACATTTATGGGGAGAAGGTAGACATCTTTACAGATCACAAGAGTCTGAAGTATGTATATACTTAGAAGGAGCTTAACATGAGGCAGAGACGTTGGCTTTAACTGATGGTAGATTTTGACATAGATCTGCAATACCATCCGGGGAAGGCGAATGTCGTGGCAGACACACTCAGCAGGAAGCCTACGGCTTATTTCTTGACGATGCAGCCCGAGTTATTGAGAGATCTACAGGATCTTCAGATAGAGGTTGTTTTACCAGGACAGAGTGGATTGCTGGCTAATCTCGAAGTCAAGTCATCACTTGTGGAAAGAATTAAAGAGGCATTGCCCACCGATGCCAGATTTCGAAGACTTAGAGAGGACAAAAGTAGGCATGCAGACAGGACTTCGCATACATGAAGACGGGACATTGAGGTTTGGGAACCGCCTGTATGTTCCAAATAGAGAACTAAGACAGGAGTTAATGACTGAAGCACATAGCTCTATGTACTCTGTTCACCCAGGAGGAACTAAGATGTACCGAGACTTGAGACAGTATTATTGGTGGCATGGAATAAAAAGGGAGATTGCAAGATTTGTGGCCAAATGCTTAGTCTGCCAGCAAGTGAAGGCCGAGCATCAGAGGACTGCAGGTATGTTACAGCCGCTTCCTATACCAGAATGGAAGTGGGAACATATCACGATGGATTTTGTCATAGGATTTCCAAGGAGCCCCAGCGGAAGAGATGCGGTATAGGTTATCGTGGATAGACTCACTAAATCGGCACACTTCTTGCCATTTAGAGTTGGACAGTCCACAGAGGTACTAGCCGACATGTATATGCGACAAATCGTCAAATTACATGGAGTGCTGGTTAGTATTGTATCGGATCGAGATTCGAGATTTACATCTCATTTCTGGCGAAGCATGCAAGAGAGTCTGGGCACCAGACTTAAATTCAGCACAGCTTACCATCCACAGACAGATGGTCAATCGGAGCGCACCATTCAGATCTTGGAGGATATGTTGCGATCATGTATGCTAGACTTTGGAGGATCTTGGAAAGATCATTTGCACTTAGTGGAGTTCTCCTACAACAACAGTTATCAGGCCAGCATTCAGATGGCACCATCCGAGGCATTATACGAAAGAAAGTGCAGATCGCCTATATGT